>VWZO01019901.1:108685-131483 GCA_013396975.1 Bucco capensis | reverse complement strand
ACCAGGGCCCTGTGAAGGGCTGTGTGAGCTGACACCAGCCTCTTCCCTCTTGCCCTCAGTGGACAACAGACCAGCAGCTGATCCAGACCATCCGCTCTGTTGGTGTCTACGATGTGGTGGAGCTGAAGTTTGCAGAGAACCGAGCCAATGGCCAGTCAAAAGGGTGAGAGCCACATAGGGAACCTCTGCTGTGAGGCCAGCCTGAGAGAATTGGGCTTGTTCAGTCTGGAGAAAGCTCCAGGGAAACCTTCTTGTGGCCTTTCAGTACTCAAAGTGTCTATCAAAAAGATGGGGAGAGACTTTTTAGCAGAGCCTGTTGAGATAGGACATGGGGTGATGGTTTGAAACTGAAAGAAGGAGATTTAGACTAGAGAGAAGGAAGAAATTGGTTACACTGAAGGTGGTGCATACTGGTCCAGGTTGCCCAGAGACATGGGAGATGTCCCATCCCTGGAGCCATTCCAGGTGAGGTTGTTTGGGGCTGTGAGCAACCTGCTCTAGCTGCAGATGTCCCTGCTGACTGCAGGGGGTTGGACTAGACCTTGCAAGGTCCCTTCCCACCCAAACCAGTCTGTGATTCCATGATTCTGTGGTGTGACACTGGCACCTGTTGCCTAGAGAGGTTATGGATTCCTCATCCCTGGAAGTGTTCCAAGGCCAGGTTGGATAGGGCTTGGAGCAGCCTGGTCTAGTTGGAATATATCTCCTGCCCATGGCAGTGAGGTTGGAACTAGATGACCATTAATGTTCCTTCCAACCCAAACCAGTCTGGGATTGTATGACAGGAGGCAGCCAGGCCCTTGTGGCCTCATCCTATATGTTGGGAGGAGCAAGGGGACAGCTGGTGCTTTTCCTGGCTGACATAGGGTGATGTACAGCTCATCTGGAGCAGGGATGGGAAAGTGGAGATGGGATGGGAGAGGGAAGAAGGCATGTGTAACACCAGGCTGGTTTCAGCTGCCAGGGCAGACAGCAGGACATGGGAGTATCGGGTGCTCTCTGCCAGCAAGGAAGGGATGGAGCTACAGAAGTTGAACCACACAGGGCTGGCTCTTGCTGACTGACCACTGGGCTTCTCCCCCAGGTACGCAGAGGTGGTGGTGGCCTCTGAGAACTCAGTCCACAAACTCCTGGAGCTGCTGCCTGGCAAAATCCTCAATGGGGAGAAGGTGGAGGTGAGGCTGGCCACCCGGCAGAACCTGTCCCAGTTCGAGGCGCAGGCTCGCAAACGTGAGTGGAAACGAAGGCACGGTGCTGGGGGGAGGTCTCCCTGCTGCACCACATCCCCAGCAGAGCTGTCAGGCTGAACCCCAGCAAGACCTCAGGGTGTGGGAGGGAGCCACTGCCAGGAAAGCTCTTGTGGGTTGTTTCCTGTTGCTGCTGAGTCTGATTAGATCCTGACCTGAGTCTTTACGATCCCGTTTTTACGTGCTCACACACTGTGAAGATCCCTCGTAGCCTACTCCTCCTCCTCCTCCTCTCCAAACTGAAGGGGCTTAAGCTCTTCATCCTATCAACATAGCTAAGACCCTCCATATCTCTTAGTAACTCTTCTCTGGATCTCCTCCAGAACTTGTCCATCCCTGCGGAGGTAAGGTGCCGCAGTTGTCCAGCTGGGGCCTGGCCGTGGGCTTTCTCCAGTGCCTCAGCCCGCAGCAATGTGACACCCCGGCCCCGTGCCAGGGAGCTCTGGCTTGGCAGAAGCTTGTTTGAGGAGAGGTCTTGGCCAGCTGTGGTCATTGTAGAACCTGTGGCCCGTTTCACACCAGGACAGCCTTTCATCCCAGTTGCAGTGGAGTTAGCTGTGATCTTCACACCCTTCCCCTTCAGCTCCAGGGCCCCAATGTGATTGGCTGCTTGGCAGCACTGTGCCACTCTTAGAGCACTGCCCTCCTGTTTCAGTCTGTTCCCTTCTCTCACCTCCTAGCCCTGCCAGGCATGGGGAGGCCAAGTGAGCATTGGCCTGTCCCCAGGGGACTCGCTGTGGGCATGGCTAAGCTCACGTGAACCCTTGGAGCGAGCACTAGCAACCTGAATGGTGCTCAGCCTGATGGTTGTCAGAGCAGCAAGGCCCAGCAGAGAGCTGTGGCTCCCTGGAGGGGCTCAGGCAGAGGCAATGTCCTTTGTGGTATCTCTACTGTCTCATCCTTGAAGCTTCTTTTGGACACAGCAGCCTTGCTGTCCCTCTGAGCTGCCTGGACACATTGCTGTGTGAGCTGGTCTAGGTGATCCTGCTCTGGCAGGGGGATTGCACTAGATGATCTTTCTAGGTCCCTTCCAACCCCTGACATACTGGGATACTGAGTGCAGACAGGAGTTTTCCTTCTTCCAGCAGCTCCATTGCTGGTGGCGCTTAGGTTCTATCCCCTCGTTGTTCCTCCACACTTAGGCCTTTCTGAACCTGGGTCATTCAGCATCTTTGGGGACCCAGCCACCTCTCTGCTGGGGATCTCTCACCCTTTCTTGTGGCTTTGTGCTTCTGTCCCTGTCACCTCCTTGCATGGATGGCTTCCAAGAGTGAGCATCCCCAGGGGTGCTGTGCAGGCAGCTGGTATGCTTCCCAAGGCACTTGGAAGCAGAGGCTATGTTTGGCTGGCTGTGGATCTTTCTCTGGGCACCACCAGCTCTCCTGAGAGAGCTGTGGGAGATGATGGTCCTCAATGCTGGTTGACAGCAGGTGGGGAGGAAGAAGAGGAGACCCAGGGGAGACCTTCTTGGTGTCTACAACTCCCTGAAAAGAGGTTGTAGTGAGATGGGGGTAGGTCTCTTCTGCAGGGTTAACAGTGAGAGGACAAGAGGAAATGGATGCAAGTTGCAGCAGGGGAGGTTTAGATTGGATATAAGGAGAAATTTCCTTACTGAAAGAGTTGTTAAGTCTTGTCCCAGGCTGCCCAGGGAGCTGCTGGAATCACCATCCCTGGAGGGCTTTAAGAAACATCTAGATGCTCTCCTTAGGGCCATGGTTTAGTGGTATGGTAGTGCTAGGTATGGTTGGACTTGATGAGCTTAGAGATCTCTTCCAACCTTTGTGATTCTGTGTAAGGAGGAGGAGGAGGAGGAGGCCTCTGAGACCTGCAAGTGCTCCTAGCAGGGCTCATGGCTCTTTCCCTGTGCCCCTTGCAGGTGTGCCTCCCAGGGCCCACTCGCGGGACTCGGTGGACTCGCTGGACGGCCGCGCCACGCCGACCGACAATGCCTTGCCANGCCTCGACTGCCCCCACACCTGGCCGTACCACCCCCAGGGGCTGTCCCCCCAGCCCTGCACCTCAACCCTGCCTTCTTTCCCCCACCCAACACGGCTCTGGGTCCTCCACCAGACACCTACGGCAAGGCCATGGCTCCCTACAACCACAGCAGGTGAGATGGGGTTGAATGGAGGGGAGGAGTGCAAATTGGGGGTAGGAGGAGCCATGCTGACCTCTCCCCCACTCCTCCATGTTTGCCTCCTGTGCAGCCGGGAACTGGGCCCACCACCTCCTGCCGTGAGCGAAGTGGAGTTTGAGGAGATCATGAACAGGAACCGGGCCATCTCCAGCAGTGCCATTTCCAAGGCAGTGTCTGGTGCCAGCGCAGGTAACGGTGACAGCGTCCCCTCCCTGTGTGTGTGTCCCTGCCACCACTGTGCCCCATCCTGCAGCAGATCCTTATCCCTGCTCTGCTTCCCATGCCAGGAGATTACAGCGATGCCATCGAGACTCTCCTGACAGCCATCGCTGTCATCAAGCAGTCGCGAGTCGCCAACGATGAGCGCTGCCGCGTCCTCCTCTCGTCCCTCAAGGACTGTCTGCATGGCATCGAAGCCAAGTCCTACAGCACCAGTGCCAGCAGCAGCTCCTCCAGGTACCCAGCTCAGCTCCAGGGCTTTGAGACATGCTGGGGAGGGTTTGATGCAACCATCTTAGCATAGAATGGATTTGATTGGAAAAGACCTTGAAGGTTATCGAGTGCAAGCATTCCCCAGCACTGCCAGGGCACCACTAAGCCATGTTCCTCAGCACCACAGCTCCAGGCCTTGGAAAGCCCTGCAGGGATGGTGACTGCAGCACTGCCCTGGGCAGCCTGGCACAGGCACACACAACCCTTGCCAGGAAGAAATTCTTCCTCATGGCCAAGCTAAACCTCCCCTGGCACAACTTGAGGCTGTTTCCTCTTGCCCTGTCACTTGTCACCTGGGAGAAGAGACCAATCCCCAGGCCTCACTCCAGCCTCCTTTCAGGGAGTTGCAGAGAGTGAGAAGGTCTCCCCTGAGCCTCCTCTTCTCCACATTAACCAAGCCCAGTGCCCTCAGCTGCTCCTCAGCACACTTGTGCTCTAGACCCTTCAGCAGCTTCCTTGCCCTTCTCTGCACACACTCCAGCACCTCCATGTCCTTGTGGCAGTGAGGAGCCCAAAGCTGAGCCCAGCATTGGAGCTGTGGCCTCCCCAGAGCCCAGTGCAGGAGGACAATCCCTGCCCTAGTGCTGCTGGATCCACACTAGTGCTGCTCCAAGCCAGGATGCTGTTGGCCTTCTTGGCCACCTGGGAACACTGCTGCCTCATCTTAAGTCACTGTCAACCCACCCCTCCAGGTTTTTTTCCTCTGGGCAGTTTCCATTCACTCCTGCCCCAGCCTGANGTGCAGGAGGACAATCCCTGCCCTAGTGCTGCTGGATGCACACTAGTGCTGCTCCAAGCCAGGATGCTGTTGGCCTTCTTGGCCACCTGGGCACACTGCAGCCTCATCTTAAGTCACTGTCAACCAACCCCTCCAGGTTTTTTTCCTCTGGGCAATTTCCATTCACTCCTGCCCCAGCCTGGAGCATTCCTGGGTTTGTTGTGCTCCAAGTTCAGGACCCAGCACTTGGCCTTGTTGAACGTCATCCCCCATTGGCCTCATCCCATTGACTCTCTAGGTCCTCTCTGCCCCTCCAACATGCCTATCCATGTGGGTGTCTTGGTGCCTCAATTCCCTCATCCCAATCCCTGATGAAGATATTACAGAGAACACATCCCAGTCCTGCTCCCTTGGGGATATCACTTGTGACCAGCTGCCAACTAGATTTTGGGGCTTTGCTTATTAACTTTGTCCTCCCCCAAGTGAGCTCCTTTTCAGAGGTGACCAAAAGCTGCTTTATCTTCTTTATTCCCAGGAAAAGACACCGATCTCGGGAGCGCTCGCCCAGCCGCTCCCGTGAGAGCAGCCGCAGGCACCGGGAGCTGCTGCACAGCGACGAGCGGCACGAGGACTACTTCCAGGAGAGGAGCAGGGATCATGAGAGACACCGCGACAGGGACAGAGACAGGGACAGGCACCACTGAGACAGGTCAGCTGGGCACAGGCTCCCCTGCCAGGAGGGAGCTGCTGGCAACGATCTTGTGGTGGGAGTTCAAGAGGTGCTCTGTGAGGAGGGAGGTGCTGAGGTGATGGGAAGGATCTGTGAGGTGGAGTTTAGGAGGTCCCCTGTGAGGAGGGAGCTGCTGAGGTGATGAGAAGGATCTTGTGGTGGAGTTTAGGAGGTCCCCTGTGAGGAGGGAGCTGCTGAGGTGATGAGAAGGATCTTGTGGTGGAGTTTAGGAGGTGCTGAGGTGATGGGAATGGTCTGTGTGGTGGAGTTCAGGTCCCCTGTGAGGAGAGAGGTGCTGAAGTGGTTGGAAGGATCATTGTGGTGGAGTTTAGGAGGTGCTGTGTGAGGAGGGACGTGCTGAGGTGGTGAGAAGGAGGTGGGGTCTTTGGGGTCTTTCTTGAGGTGCTGGGAAGGTGCTCAGCACTGCTCTGACCACTCCTCTCTTCTCTCCTTGCAGGAGTTTGGCAGTAAGTGGTTTTTAATGGACTCATATCTCCTCACCTCGACCAGGACTACGTGACCGAGGCTGCTCCACACCCCCTGTGCCCCTTCCCAGCCGCTCCCAGCTCTCTCTGAGCACCCGAGGAAAGCTGAGCTGTGTCCTGGCAGAGCTCCCACCCACACCTCCGTGGCCTTGAGGGGTCGGAGCCCTTTTGCCCACACTCACTGCTCCTGCTGCTGCTGCCTGGGGAAAGCCAGAAGGGGAAGAGCCAGGCCGCCACCCTGCTCCGCTCCGTGGACACTCGGACCCAAAGAGAAATGGTGCTGTTTTTGTTGTTGTTGTTGTTGTTGTTCCATGGAGGGGGAGTCTGGGAAGGCCTTTCCTCTCTGGGGATAGCTGGAGAGGGGATGGATCCCCTCCCCATGGAGGGGCTTGGAGGCACACAGCTCCCAACCTCATGCCTGGAAGCAGTGTGGGAGTCTTCTGCCATGTCCCATCCTCTCTCCTCGCCTGAGCAGTCTCCTGTCCCGCTCGCCCTAGAGCATGGAGGGGGGAAGCATAGTCAATTCCCTTTTTTCCCCTCCTTCCTCACCCTCTCTGCTCTGCCTGGGAGCAGTGTGGTAAGGGGAGGGGGCTGGAGCTGGGCTGGGGGTCACCTCCTTCCCTTAGCTCCAATATTCCCTGCTGGCTTCACCACCCCAAAAGAGCCCAAAGCAGCAGCTCTGGCTGCTGAGCCATGGAGCCAGCTTCACCCACAGCACCTTCCTTGTTTTAAAGGAAGCAAAGGAGGCAGGGCAGGATATGACCTTCCCACACACACACCCCACGGGGCTCTTCCTCTCCTAACTGTGCCCCTGTGTCCCTTTCCTAACAAGCTGGGCTGTCCTACACAGTGGAGCTGTGTGGTGTGTGGGGAGCTCTGTGCCCAAGGTGGGGGTTCTGAGCTCCTACCACAGCTCCCTCCAGCAGAGAAGGGAGAGCCCCAGAGAGTCAGGGGGAGCTGAGGTCACACGGGGGGGGTGACTTCCAGAGCAGGAGCCAGCCCCCAAGGGCTGCTGGCTGGGTGGCATCACCCTCTGAACTCTTGCTACCCAGGAGAAACTCGGGCTCCAGAGGGTCTTTTTAGGTTGAAATAACATAAAAATCCCACCCCAAGCCCCCCTTGTGAAGCAGCAGGAGGTGCCAGCTCAGCAGGCAGAGTGGCCAGAGGGGGAAGCCCTCGGTAGGAGGAGTTCTGGTTGTTTTTTTTACTTAACGACACCAATTTTTAGTTTCTTTCCAAATAGTAGGGGGAGAAGTGCAGAGCTAACCCCTGATTAACCACCCAGCGAGGCTGCTGCCCCTCCTGCTCGCAGTGACTAGATTTGTTTGTCTTTCTGATAGGTTGGAAATTGTGTAATAAACTCGATGACGTTGTCAGTCTTTTACCTGCTGCTGCAGAGGCTCTTCTGTTGCCTTGCCTCCCCACCAGGGTCTCTGAGGTAATGAGGAGTAGGGCAGCAGTGGTTTAGGGGACTGTTGGTGCCTCTGTGCCTGCTGTCCCTGACCCTCATCATCTTGTAGCACTTCTGAGGGGCTCCTCTGCTCTGCACATTAGCTCAAGGCACTCGTGCAGTGCTGGATGGAAGGTCCTGAAGTGCTTCATGGAAGAAAAACCTCATGGAGCAGGACAGGTTATAGGAGTTGACCTGCTGGAAAGCAGCTCTGTGGAGAAGGAAATGGAGCTGCTGGTGGGCAACAGGTTGCCCATGAGCCAGCAATGTGCCTTTGTGGCTGTGCTGCCATCCAGTGTGACCTGGACAGGCTAGAGAGATGGGCAGGGAGAAACTGAATGCAATTTAACAAGGGGAAGTGTAAAGTACTGCATCTGGGAAAGAACAAGCCCATGGATCAGTCCAGACTGGGAACTGATCTGTTGGAGAAGAGCCCTGGGGAAAAAGCTCTAGGAGTGCTGGTGGCTAGGAGGATGNAAGGGCTGTGGAGTCTCCTTGTCTGGAGCCATTGCAGAGCTGCCTGGACACATTGCTGTGTGACCTAGGTGATCCTGCTCTGGCAGGGGGGTTGGACTAAATGATCTTTCTAGGTCCCTTCCAGCCCCTGACATACTGGGATACTGTGATGGTCTCTTGCATTAAGCACAGTGTGAGCAGCAGGTCCAGGGAGCTTCTCTTCCCCGTCTACTCTGCTCTAGCCAGGCCACAGCTGCAGTCCTGGATGCAGTTCTGGGCTCCCCAGCTCAAGAGAGACAAGGAACTGCTGCAGAGAGTCCAGCAGAGGCTNGGGGGGATGCACTGCATGATCCCCAGAGCTCCCTTGCAACCCCACCATGGTGGGATGCAGGGATTCTGGGATCCTGCCTCTCCTGCCATGCTATGTTGCAGCATGAGGTGAGCATCAACCTTCCAAAAAGCTATTTATAGCGAGGCAAAAATCGAAGTCCCTGCTGCAACTGTGTGTTGCAGTGCCAGGTAGAGGTGGAGCTTTCACCTCAGTGTGAGCTGGAGCAGGGGGGTTGGACTGGCTGATCCCCAGAGATCCCAACCCCCCCACCATGCTGGGATTCTGGGATTCTTGCCCTGGGGAGAAGTCACATGGCCAGGCAGCAGGTAAAAATAAATATTTATTGGAAAATAGTGATTTTTTTTTTTTTTTTGAGAAGGTAGTAGAAAAAAAATATACTAGTACCACTAGTGCTAACTCTGCGTACCTGGAGATGCCCTGTGCAGCACAAGCCTGTGGAACCAGCCCTGGGGCCACTGGCTCCCTGCCGCTTCCGCCTACCTGTGCCACTCTGGGCTGGGTCCTTTGGCGTGGCCCAGGGCCTCAGTATGAATCCATGCTGCCAAGAAGGGGAGAGGAGAACATGCTCAGCACCAAAGCAGCCTTGCAAGGTCCCCACCACAGCTCCTGGGGCAGCCAGGTACCTAGAGAAGGAGCCCAGCGCCAGGATGCCCAGCAGCAGCTCCACGGCGTAGAAGAGGAGGAGGATGGCATTGAGGATGGCTTCCAGGCGCAGGGCATAGGTCTGCAGCAGCAGGTAATAGGCTGCCATCACTGCTGCTGGGATGGTCAGGGCCAGGCTGATGGAGAGTGGCACCTTCCGCTGGCACAGGTTACCCTTGGATCCTGTGGGGCATGTGGTTAGGGGGCAGAGGACAAGAAGGTCTCCCCTGAGCCTCCTGTTCTCCACACTAACCAAGCCCAGTGCCCTCAGCTGCTCCTCAGCACACTTGTGCTCTAGACCCTTCAGCAGCTTCCTTGCCCTTCTCTGCACACACTCCAGCACCTCCATGTCCTTGTGGCAGTGAGGAGCCCAAAGCTGAGCCCAGCATTGGAGCTGTGGCCTCCCCAGAGCCCAGTGCAGGAGGACAATCCCTGCCCTAGTGCTGCTGGATGCACACTAGTGCTGCTCCAAGCCAGGATGCTGTTGGCCTTCTTGGCCTCCTGGGCACTCTGCTGCCTCATCTTCAGCTGCTCTGACCAACACCTGCAGGTTCTTTTCCTCTGGTTAGTTTTCATCTACTGTTCCCCTAGCCTGGAGCTTTCATGAGGTAGTTGTGCCCCAAGTGCACCCCAAGTGACACTGCTCACTCTCGCTCTCCCCAGGACTTACCAAAGAAGATGCGAGTGGCCTCAGTTGCGAGGTAGAGGAAGAGCAGCACCACGTCCAGCACCAGGTTGGTGAAGGGGTAGGGCAGCAGCAGCACTGCAGGCACAGCCACCGCTGCCCTCAGGGCCTGCCCGGACCCTACCCTGAGCTTCAGGGCGAGGAGCTGCTGCTCCGGGGGTGCCAGGGAGGGGGGGTTGAGGTGGCATCTCACCCTTGTACACAAAGACGAAGCCTTCCAGGAGAAAGTAGGTAGCGCTGTACCAGCCATTGAGGAAAAGTAGGACCTGGAGCGGGGCCGAGGAGCGCTGGCGGCCTGTGGGTGCGAGGCAGCCATGGGTGGGGGGGAGGGGGTCCGTTCCGGCCCCAGTCCCAGCCCCGTTCCCCGCCTCGCCTCTCCGAATCCCACTCACGGGCCCGCTCCAGGCTCCGTTGCGCCTTTTCCTGCTGCCAGTCCCTCCCCACAGCCCGCTGCTGCCTCCCTCTCCGCACCGCTGACCCGCACTCACTCCTAGGCGCCATCTTCCATCGCCATGGAAACCGCCGCCCCCGCTCGCGGCGGCTGGGCGGGAAAGGCGGCCGGCCGCTCTCTCCAGCCCTCTCTATGCTTTGGAGGACTAGCCTGCCGAGCCGCGGATTCGAGTCCCGCTCCCGCCCGAGGGGGCTCCAGGAGCGGCCGGGCACGGAGCTCCAGGCTCCTCCCGGGTTCTAGCTCCGTTCCTACGTTGGGACACTCGCTGCAATCCCTGCTCTGCGGTTGTGAGCTGCACTAAGGCTGTTGGGACGGAAGGGATGAGCCAGGAGATAGGCTCACATATATGTATGGCAAGGCTTGGCGAACGAATCTCCAGGGAGGGCTCCAGCCACGCTCCTCCTCAGCGCCTTTTCCAAGGGCGCTGATAAAAAGGATAGCAGATAGCACCCTCGAGCCTGTGCTATGGATTTTTTTAGGTGAGACACAGCATGCATAGAGCTGGACCCACCCTTTAGTCCTAAGGTTCATCTGCCAGGGCCTAGCAAGCTTGGACGCTGGCAGCCAAGTCCTTAGGACAGAGGTTTAAGCTCTTAGCTGGAAGGCCTTACAGGGCTAAACGAGCTCCATCTGCCCGGGTTTGGAATCAGAGTTGTCCTTCTCCTAGGATGACTGCCAGAAGGCTAATGAGCTCATCCTACCCATCCAAGGATTCTAGGAACATGGGTATCACTCCCCACACTTTACCGTGGGCAATGAGTTTAATGCTCCCTCTGCTGTGGGCACAGTTATGGCACCAGGGCCCACAGGAGACCACAAGGGATTTTCAGACTGTGCCTATAGGCTCACATACAGCAGGGAAAACTCAGGGGAAAGAAAACCAAAACCAAACCAAAAAGAAACAAACAAAAAAAACAAAACCAACATTCAGTTTATTTCTTTACCATTTAAAAAACCCCCTCAACTCCCAAGAGAAGCTTGTGGGGCCAGGAGGAACCTCCCCCCTGTGCATGCCGGAATGCACTGTGAGCCTCCCATGAGCAGAAAGGCTCTTCCTGGGGAGGAAGAGGAGGACTGGGGCGGGGCCCGGGAGGGGCAGAGCCGGTGGGAAGCCATCAGCCCCGGAATTGTGCGAACTCCTTGCGCAGCCAGAGGGAGTCCTGGTAGAAGAGAGGATCTCCCAGATGCACGGCTGTCCTCTTGTAGAAGTAACAGTAGAGCACAGCCGCTGCGGGGGAAAACAGGAGGGTGAGGGCAGAGCCTCCATCTTCACCCCCACATCCAGGCTCTCCCCCAAAAGGGGCAGGGCCTCACCAGTCCTTACCCAGCCGCTGGAAAACAAAGAGGGTCTGGAGGCTTTCGGTCCACACGAAGCGGTTGGAGTCTCGCCACCGCAGGTTCTGAGGCAGGCACACAGACAGAGAGGAGCCAGGAGGAACCCCTGTGTTAGTTTAGGGGCAGCACCCCATGTTTGTGGCTCCCTTGGGCCAGAGAAGGTGGCAGGAGGGCAGGCCCCCCCCCACCTCACCCCAAAAGTTAAGCAGCTCAGGGGATTTAGCCAGCGAGCTAGGACCTATTCTAGCTTCAGACTCCAGATCCCTACAAATCCCCAGCAATCCCCTGGCCGGATGGTGTGGGCAGCTGCCAGGCTGCTGCCTGCTCGGCCACCCTGGCATGGGGCAGCCCCACCTTGGCCCAGCACCAAGTGCTTCCCTCTGCCCCAGGGGCAGTGGAGTACAGACAGAGCTTCACCCTGAGGTTGGAAGAGGAGGGTGCCCAGGGCAGGGCATGTGGGCAGCTCCTTTGGGACCAGTCAGGGGAGAGAAGGGGAAGATGGTGCCTGGACAGAGCCAAGCCCCCTGAGAGTCCTCAGTGCCAACAGGGAGGAGGCTGCCCCCAAGCTCTGGTGTCTGCTGGGGATTAATCCCAAGTAAATCAGGAGCCACTGTCAGGGCCTTCAGCTGGAGATTATTACCCCAGCATGGGCTCCTGTGAGCCAGCACAGAGCTGGAGCTGTTGGGCTTCCCCTGGGGAAAGAGGATTTTCCTACAGGTCATGGCCCTTAGGGAAAGGGTCAGGATGGGGCAGCTGCCTTCCAGCTCAGTGCCATACCACAGGGGGTTAAGCAGGAGGACATCAAACTATCCCTGTGGTGGCCTTCCTCTCATGAGAGAGGGACTAAAAGGAGCAGGCCATCAAAGCAACAGCCCTGATCCCACCCCCAACCTACCATAACCCAGATGTGGAAGGAGATGCTGAGTGCCAGGTAGGCTC
Organism: Bucco capensis; assembly: GCA_013396975.1. NCBI lineage: Eukaryota > Metazoa > Chordata > Aves > Piciformes > Bucconidae > Bucco > Bucco capensis. The sequence continues at coordinate 119,364 of VWZO01019901.1, read as the reverse complement.
CTGACAGCAGGATAGTTCCCTTGAACTTGTGGAAGAGGAGGTTGACCAAGCCAGCCTGGAAGACGAAGGTGTTGAAGAACATGAGGAAGATGATGATGACGTTGAAGAGAATAGCAATGTCCTGGATGCTGCAGGAAGGAGAGAGGGAGAGAGAGAGAGAGAGAAAGATGTGGTGAGACCCTTGCCCTCCTGTCCCCACCCCACTCCACCTGCTGTGCCCACCCTGTGCTCACATGAAGAGGACGAGCTGGACAGCAGGGGCAGTGCGGAGCAGCTCCGAGAAGGAGTTGACAAAGAGGTCGTAGAAAAGCAGGAGGAACTGCAGGAACAGCACCAGGCTGTAGTTACTGGTCTGGAGCATCTTCCTTGCCTGAGGCTTGGGGCCTCAGCCTTGGCATCCCTAAAGGCAGAGCCAGCTCATGGTTTGCTGCTGAGGGGCCTCAGCGTCGCTTCTCCCTACAGCCAGGACCTGGAGGAGAGTGGAGCAGGAGCAAAGGTTTTGTTTGCACCTTCCTGTGCTTCACAAAGCTCCTCTGCCAGGAAACCCAAAGCAGGGTCAAAGCACCAGGAGCTGCTGCCAGTTCCTAGCTCGCTGATGCAGAGATGTGCCCTGCCCCTGGTCTGCAGGCTGGGGATGGAATAAACCATCTCCCTTCTCTTCTCACCCCACAGCATGCTCAGGTTCAGCCTCTCCCTCCCACCCTCCAGATCTTAGGAAACACAGGAGACAAAAGGCAGGGACGAGGGAGACGTGTGAATCCCAGGGAGCAGCATCAAGGCAGCTTGTTGCCACCTCTCCCACTGGCCAAACCTCAAAGGTGCTGCTGGCTCCTGGGCAGTGCTGAGGAGGCCACGCTACAGGGACAGGTTTGGGCATGCCATGACCTAGCACTGCTCTCCTTTGCCCCACCCCAGGACAGAGCAACCCTGCCTGGGGCAGCTGGGCAGAGAGAGGACAGGGAAGGAGGGAGGCTGTTTGGGGACAAGTGAGGAGGCACAGAACCCTTCTGCTCACCTCTCCCAGCCCTGACAGCCTGGGCACAGCAGCACAGTAGTGCTGGGGAAGGAGGAACGTGACACAGAGGCAGGTAAGGTGGCTGGGGGAGGGTCCAGGAGAGCTCGGGGGTGCACTGTGTCCTGGCAGCAGAGCCCTTCTCCTGCCACAGAGCTGGATGGGAGGGGGAAAGGAGGCAGCTCCCCGCACTCTCAGCTCCCATCATCTCCTTGCGCGGCCCTCGGGTCCCTCCTGTACCCTCACGCAGCCCCTGGCACCCCCTTTATACACACACCCCCCGACTCCAGTCCGTCAGGAGGCCGCAGCACCACCAGGGTTCCCCTAGGCCCCTCCCCGCCGTGCCTAGGGCTGTAAGTAACCGATAGTCCCGCTGGTCCCGGCCCCGTCCCGCTCACACCCCCCCAGCAGGAGCCACCCCAGCGCTGACCTGCGGCCGCCATCTTCCGTCTCCATGGCAACAGCGCAGCCCCGCGGGGGGGGCCGGAAGTGCGCCGCTGGAGGCGCGGCGGGGCCGCTCTAGCCTGTCTGCTCTCCATGCTTCCCCCGGCCCGCCGAGGCGGGAACGGCACGTACCATAGAGGCGAGTGGCCAGAGGGGCGCAGCTCAACATGGAGGCGCCCGGACAGGCTGAGGGGGTGGCGGGGCGGAGGTATGGCCTCGGCACCGGGCTGAGCTTCGCTATCCGCGGGGCTAGAGGAGCCGTGGGGCCGCTGCCGGGGAGCCTTAGGGCCGGGCCCCGTGTCCTCAGGCCCAAGGGAGCCTTAGGGACAGGCCTTACGTTCTTGGAGTTGGAGGAGCCATAGGGCACGGTCGTGTGTCACCAGGCCTGGGGAAGCTGTGGGGCCAGGCCCTCTGTCACCAGGCCTGGAGGAGCTGTGGGGCCAGGCCCTCTGTCACCAGGTCTAGGGGAACTGTGGGGTGAGGCCCTCTGTCACCAGGCCTGGAGGAGCTGTGGGGCCAGGCCCTCTGTCACCAGGTCTGGAGGAGCTGTGGGGCCAGGCCCTCTGTCACCAGGCCTGGAGGAGCTGTAGGGCCAGGCCCTCTGTCACCAGGCCTGGAGGAGCTGTGGGGCCAGGCCCTCTGTCACCAGGCCTGGAGGAGCTGTGGGGCCAGGCCCTCTGTCACCAGGCCTGGAGGAGCTGTGGGGCCAGGCCCTCTGTCACCAGGTCTGGAGGAGCTGTGGGGCCAGGCCCTCTGTCACCAGGCCTGGAGGAGCTGTGGGGCCAGGCCCTCTGTCACCAGGTCTAGGGGAGCTGTGGGGTGAGGCCCTCTGTCACCAGGCCTGGAGGAGCTGTGGGGCCAGGCCCTCTGTCACCAGGTCTGGAGGAGCTGTGGGGCCAGGCCCTCTGTCACCAGGCCTGGAGGAGCTGTAGGGCCAGGCCCTCTGTCACCAGGCCTGGAGGAGCTGTGGGGCCAGGCCCTCTGTCATCAGGCCTGGAGGAGCTGTGGGGCCAGGCCCTCTGTCACCAGGCCTGGAGGAGCTGTGGGGCCAGGCCCTCTGTCACCAGGCCTAGGGTTGCTGTGGAGTCAGGCTGCACATCCTCAGACCTGAAGAAACTATGGGGCCCAAAATTTGAGGGACTGATGAAGTCGGGCCTTGTGTCACAAGGTCTGGAGGAGCTGCAGGTGAGCTGTGGGGCCAAACACCACATCCCCTGGCTTTAGGGGAGCTATGAGACCAGGCCTTCTGTCACCAGGTCTGGGGGAGCTATGGGGCCAGACTGTACATCCCCAGGCTTTAGGGAGCTGTGGGGCTCAGGCTTTAGGGGAGCTGTGTGGCCAGGCCCAGGGGAGCCATGGAGGCTGCTCAGTGCCATGACGAGCACTGCAAGGCCTCGGAGTGAGTGGGTGGCTGAGCTCGTGTTGCTTCTGCTGTGCCAGGGCCATGTCCCACTCACCTCATGCTTCATGGTCCCATGGGGTGGCTGATCTGGGGAGGTTGTGGGGGGACAGGGCTATCACCCACCCCAGGAGGAGATGTAAATATCTATTTCTGGAGGCAGATGCAAATCAGCAGGCAAATGAGTGCAGTCCCACTCCTGGCAGTCACCTGCTCCAGCCTCGTGGGCTGAAGGCAGCATTCTGAGGGCAGATCCCTGCCTATCCACTGCCCAGCCCAGGCAGGGTTGTGGGGCTGTTGCCTGTGGGTCCTGGGCTGGTGCTGAGCAGGCAGGAGAGGACAGGGGTGCTGTGGTTGCCAGGGTTTGGGGTACAGGGGTGTCTCTGTGCACCCATTTGGGGTGAGCCTTGTGCTGTGGGTGCAGCTGATTTGGGCGTGCTGAGGGGATGCAAAGAGCAGAGATGTGTGAGAGGGAGGGAGGGGATTGGATCAGTGGTTTTGGGGGGTGTAGGAGGAGCTTGGAGGTCTTAGGGGTGTATGCAGGGTTATAGGAGACACCTGGACCCCTGGTGGGCCCCTAGCTGCTCTCCCCTGGGGTGCAGTGTAGCAGGGTGGGATGCTACCCAGAGAGCTGCACACCCTGCACATCCCCAGCTGGCCAGCTCCAGCCCTGGCATCCTTCCCTGGCTGGGAAGCAGCTGGGCCAGGGCCAGCCCTCCCGAGAGAGCTTGGTTCCCCTTTCAGTGTCCCCGCTCCCTGGGGCTGTCTACACAGAGCCACAGAGCCCCGCGGGAGGCTCAGCGGAGTGTTTTGCTCTTCCCTAGGTGCCCCCATCCCATGGTGGAGATGCTGGAGCTGCCTTTCCGCCCCTTCTGCCTGCTGCTGGCTGGCCTGGGTGTGCTGTGTGTGGCCCTGGTGAGTGCCTGGTGCCAGACCTGGCGCGGTGGCTTCGCCTTGGACGGCAGCGCCCGGACCTTCAACTGGCACCCAGTGCTGATGGTGACAGGCATGCTGGTGCTCTATGGGGCAGGTGAGCAGAGCGTGCCACGGGCCCAGGGGGGGCTCCTACCTGATCCTGTCCCCCAGCTGCATTGCTAAGTGCTTGAGGGAGGTGATTGTCCCACTCTGCTCTGCACTGCTGTGGCCTCCCATGAAGCATGGCAGGGAGGTTTGGGTGCTACAGGTAGGAAAAAAAGGGAGCTAACGCTATTAGAGAGTGGCCAAAGGAGGACATGAAGATGGGGAAGCACTATAAGGAGCTGCTGAAGTCAATTCATTTGGTCAGCCTGGGGAAGAGGAGGCTGAGGGGAGAACTCATCATGCTCTACAGCTTCCTGAGGAGGGGAAACAGAGGGGCAGAAGCTGAGCTCTTTTCTCTGGTGCTCAGGGACAGGAGCTGAGGGAACAGCATGAAGCTGTGCCAGGGCAGGGTTAGGTTAGCTATTAGGCACAGGTTCTTCCCCCAGAGGGTGATGGAGCACTGGCATAGGCTCCCCAGGGCAGCACTCCCCAAGCCTGACAGGATTCCAGCAGCATTTGGCCAAGGCTTTCAGGCACATGGAGTGCTTAGCCTATGCATAGACAGCAGTTGGATCCTTGTGGAACTCAAGCCATTCCCTGATTCTCTCCCAGCTGCCCTGGTTTACCGCCTGCCCCCCGCCTGGCGTGGCCCCAAGCTGCCCTGGAAGGTGCTGCATGGGGCCCTGGCCCTGGCAGCCTTCACCCTGGCTGTGCTGGGGCTGGCAGCTGTCTTCCACTTCCACAACGTCCACGGCACACCCAACATGTACTCACTGCACAGCTGGCTGGGCCTGGTCACCATACTCCTCTTCTCCTGCCAGGTAGGTGCTGCCTGGGGGTCCTTCCCCTCAGACCCCAGCATACTCTGGAGCCACTCACCCTCACCTCCCCTTCCCACAGTGGCTGGCTGGCTTCAGCTCCTTCCTGCTGCCCTGGGCTCCCGCCTGGCTCCGTGCTCTCTACAAACCAGTTCATGTCTTCTTTGGCTCCATCATCCTCATGCTGTCAGTGGCCTCCTGCCTGTCAGGCATCAATGAGAAGCTCTTCTTCAGCCTGTGAGCATCCCAGGGGTGTGTGGGGAGGTGGAGTTTGGGCTGGTGGTTGTCTTGGTGCTAGGGAGTAAAACCAAGCACAAGGTGGGGAAGGGAAGTGAGCAGTTCCCCCTCCTTGAGTGTGTGGTTGACCTGTACAGCTCCTGCTGAGGGAGAGGTCAGGGCTGGGCACAGGGATGTGTGAGCTTAGGGGAAGGTCAGACCCAGGCAGGAAAGCTCTCAGCCCTTCTTAGGGATGTGTCACCCTGCTTGAGAGCAGCTCTGTGGAGAAGGACTTGGGAGTGCTGCTGGGGAAAAGCTGGAGATGAGGTGACAATGTGTGCTCCTAGCCCAGAAGCCAAATTGTGTGCTGGGCTCCATCCCCAGCAGTGTGGGCAGCAGGGCAGGGAGGGGATTGTGCCTCTGCTCTGCTCTGGGCAGAGCTCAGCTGCAGTGCTGGGGCAGCTCTGGAGTGCTCAGAGACATGGAGCTGCTGGAGAACATCCAGAGAAGGACACAGAGATGATGTGAGGGCTGGAAGCTCTCTGCTGGGAGGCCAGGCTGAGAGAGCTGGGCTTGTTCAGCCTGGAGAGGAGAAGGCTCCAGGGAGATCTCAGTGCAGCCTTGCAGTACTTCAAGGGTCTATTAGAAAGATGGGGAGAGACTTTTAGCAGAGCCTGTTGTGCCAGGACAAGGGGTGATGGGTTGAAACTAGAAGAAGAGCTTTAGACAAGAGAGAAGGAAGAAATGTTTTGATGCTGAGGGTGCTGAGAGCCTGTCCCAGGTTGCTCAGAGAGGTGGGAGATGTCCCATCCCTGGAACCATTCCAGGTGAGGTTGTTTGGGGCTGTGAGCAACCTGCTCTAGCTGCAGATGTCCCTGCTGACTGCAGGGGGGTTGAACTACATGACCTCTAAAGCTTCCTTCCCACCCAACCCATTCCATGATTCTCCCCAGGAAGAATGGGACAACAGAGTACAAGAACCTGCCTCCTGAGGCTGTGTTTGCCAACAGCCTGGGGCTCCTGCTTCTCCTCTTTGGGGTGCTGGTGCTGGGTGCCCTGGCCAGGCCCAGCTGGAAGCGACCTGATGCTGACTCCCCAGCCTCCTGCCAGGTACCAGCTCTGCTCTGGGGACACACTGGATGGGGGAGAGGGGCTTTGGCGGCCTGCCTCCCAGCACAGCTCCCCCCTGGCTGGCCTCTCCCTGAGCTGAGGAGGGGCAGGGGGGTGCAGGCCCCCAGGTTCACTGAGGCTCTCCCCACAGCCCCTGCTCGCCGAGGAGCGCTGATGCCTGCGTTGCAGCTGAGAGCTCTCCCTGCCCTCCCAGGGCTGCCAGCTCCAAGCTCTCTGACTCCATCATCACTTCCCTGCCTGCTCTGCTGCTTCCTGTGCCTGATGCTTCTCTGCCCCTGGGAGGAAAGGGATCAGCTCCTTTATGACAGAGGTGTGGCCATGGTGAGGATGTCTCCTTGTTGGCCTGGCATTGGCCTCCTGCCTGCTGTAGGAAGAAGGCAGCTGCAGTGTGAGACATCAGATCACAGAATTGCTGAGGTTGGAAGAGATCCTGAAGATCATCAAGTCCAAGCATTGGCCAGCACTGCCAGGGCACCACTAAGCCATGTTCCTCAGCACCACAGCTCCAGGCCTTGGAAAGCCCTGCAGGGATGGTGACTGCAGATGGAGGCTGCCCAGGCACACACAACCCTTGCCACAAAGAAATTATTCCTCATGCCCAACCTCAACCTCCACTCTAGACCACATCCTCTTGTCCTCTCTTCCTTGGGAGAAGAGCCCAAGCCCCAGCTGGCTCCAAGCTCCTGTCAGGGAGTTGCAGAGAGTGAGAAGGTCTCCCCTGAGCCTCCTCTTCTCCACACTAAGCAAGCCCAGTGCCCTCAGCTGCTCCTCAGCACACTTGTGCTCTAGACCCTTCAGCAGCTTCCTTGCCCTTTTCTGGACACACTCCAGCACCTCCATGTCCTTCTGGGAATGAGGAGCCCAAAGCTGAGCCCAGCATTGGAGCTGTGGCCTCCCCAGTGCCCAGTGCAGGAGGACAATCCCTGCCCTAGTGCTGCTGGCCACATCATTTCTAATCATGATGCTCCTGCAGGTGTCCTCATGCCTCTGTGTGCCAGCTCGTGCTGTGCCCAGGTGGCCTTTTATGCTTAGAGCTCTGTCTGTGCCAAACCAGCTGCCCTCAGGCTCTCCCTGGGCTCCTCAGTGCATCCTCTGGACCTGTCAGAGCCTTGTTGGGCCAGAAGCCACTGGAGAAGCAAGCAGCCATGTACCTGGCAGCACTGCCACCAGCCACCCTGGGACCTTCTCCTGTGCAAGGCCTTTGTGGGGTTGCCAGTGCCTCTCCCTCTGCCCCATGGGTGTGGGAGCAGCCATGCAGCCTCCCAGAGCCCTCATGGACATGTAATAAACTCCTGGCTTCTGCAATGCTCCTGCCCGCACATCCTTGGGGACAAAGGAGGCTCCAGGAGCCAGGGTGGGAGAGGTGAGTGCCTGGGGAGCAGATCCTGCTGCTGGCCAAGCCCAGCCATGCTGCCTGGGTGCTCTGTCCCCTCCAAGGGCTTGGCTTGTCCTTGCTGGCTCCTACAAAGCCTCCCCTGTGCTGCTGGCAGCTGGAGCTCCCTTGGCAGCCTGGGCTCACACTGGCTGGTCTCCCTGCTCACCTCAGGCCCTTGTTCCAGCTCTGCCCTGCCCCCTGGTTCTTCTTTGTCCCATTTATCAGATCACAGAAGAGTTTTGGTTGGAAGAGACCTTCAAGATCATGGAGTGCAAGCATTCCCCAGCACTGCCAGGACACCACTAAGCCATGTTCCTCAGCACCACAGCTCCAGGCCTTGGAAAGCCCTGCAGGGATGGTGAGTCCAGCACTGCCCTGGGCAGCCTGGCACAGGCACACACAACCTCCCTGGGGAAGAAATTGTTCCTCATGGCCAACCTAAACCTCCACTCTAGACCACATCCTCTTGTCCTCTTTCCTTGGGAGAAGAGCCCAAGCCCCAGCTGGCTCCAAGCTCCTGTCAGGGAGTTGCAGAGAGTGAGAAGGTCTCCCCTGAGCCTCCTCTTCTCCACACTAAGCAAGCCCAGTGCCCTCAGCTGCTCCTCAGCACACTTGTGCTCTAGACCCTTCAGCAGCTTCCTTGCCCTTCTCTGGACACACTCCAGCACCTCCATGCTCTCCTAGTGAGTGGCCAAATGTCTCCTCCTGTCCCGTGCTTGGGGCCATGTGAGCCCTGTGGTTTCTCCTCTCAGCACCCCATGAGGAGAGCTCGTGGCCAGCCCAGCAGCTTCCTCCCTAGGAGCACAACACCAGCTGCATCTCTGCCTCTTGTTCCTCTTCACAACTTGAAAGGACCAGCCCACCTCCCCACAAGCCCCAGTCCCATCTCTCTCACAGGGATGGATGCTCCAAGGCCACCTTAGGGTCACCAGAGAGGTTTATTGGGGGTCCATGGGGTGCACTGGCAGCCCTCCTGTCACCACTGGAGCAGATGGTTACCTGCATCTTCAGCTCTGGAGCCCCTCCAGCACTGCCCTCAGCACTGCTGCTGCTGCCACAGCCCCAGGGTCAGGCTGCAGGAGCTGGGCTGAGCTGATGTAGCTGGCTCTGCCTGCTCCAGCCTCCATGGTCCTGGTTGCCTCTGCCGCAGCCTCTGCACTCTGCCAGGATAGGGGGGAAAAAATCACACCAAATCAAACCAGGATGTGCTCAGGATACAGCTGGGACAACCAGCACAGTGATTGGCACCCCTTGCCCCTGCCAGCCTGCCTTTGGGCTACCTGCCCTGGCCTCTGCCAGCCAGGTTGCCCTTGGCCTGTACCTGCACGGCAGTGGCAAGCACCGGGAGCAGCTCAGCACTGGGGCTGCGCAGGGAATGGAGAGCCTGGGCTGCAGCACACAGAGAGTCCAGCTAGGAGACAAGGGGAAGCAGGCTGAGAACCAAGGCTGTGGCCAAAGCTCGTACCAGGAGCAAGCTGGTAGCCCCTGTGTCTGACAGGCAGCGAGGTGGCTCTGCCCCACATCCCCTAAGGCCACTCACCATCGTCCTGTCCCCCGGTGCGGCTCCCCCATACCTGTGCAGGATGGGGGGGGGGGGGGGGGTTGGCAGAGGATCCTGCAGAGGGTTTGGGGGGGGGNACCCCTTTTCCTTAGGAAGGGACCCTGTCCCCTAGGAAGGGGCATCTGGGAGGAACCCTGTCCTCTAGGAAGTGACATCTGAAAGGCACCCTGACCCCTAGGAAGGGCTGGCTGTGAGGAACCCTGCCACCTAGGAAGGGCTGGCTGGGAGGGGACCATATCCCCCAGGAAGGTGCAGCTCCCCAGCAGGAGAGAACAGCTCAGGGTTCCTCACTCCCTGAGATGATGCCACTCCTGGGAGGTGATGGCTGGGGTCCCCTCTCCACCCCAGGTCCCTCAGTACCCACCTCGGGCAGCCCGGGCGTGCGTGTGGCCGCAGTCCCCGTCACCTGCAGCACGGTCCAGCTCATTGAGCTTGTCCTCCATGTGGAGCAGGGTGTTGCACACCCTCTCCAGGACCACCTGCACACGGGCTGTGTCTTGCTCTGTGAGGAGGAGACATCATCACCCCTTACCTTGGAGGAGACAGGGAAACTGAGGCACAGCAAGGTGACAGCTCTGGAGTGACTGGAGCACCCCAGGCCTGCCCATACCCGTGGTGGTCTCATGCTGCTTGGTCCCTGGTCCCTCCTTTGGTGCTGGCAACTCCTGTCTCTGCCTTGTCACAGGTGCTGCAGCCAGGTTGGGCCAAGCCATGGCTGTGGTCTCANTGTGCTCTAGACCCTTCAGCAGCTTCCCTGCCCTTCTCTGGACACACTCCAGCACCTCCATGCTCTCCTAGTGAGTGGCCAAATATCTCCTCCTGTCCCGTGCTTGGGGCCATGTGAGCCCTGTGGTTTCTCCTCTCAGCACCCCATGAGGAGAGCTCGTGGCCAGCCCAGCAGCTTCCTCCCTAGGAGCACAACACCAGCTGCATCTCTGCCTCTTGTTCCTCTTCACAACTTGAAAGGACCAGCCCACCTCCCCACAAGCCCCAGTCCCATCTCTCTCACAGGGATGGATGCTCCAAGGCCACCTTAGGGTCACCAGAGAGGTTTATTGGGGGTCCATGGGGTGCACTGGCAGCCCTCCTGTCACCACTGGAGCAGATGGTTAGCTGCTTCTTCAGCTCTGGAGCCCCTCCAGCACTGCCCTCAGCACTGCTGCTGCTGCCACAGCCCCAGGGTCAGGCTGCAGGAGCTGGGCTGAGCTGATGTAGCTGGCTCTGCCTGCTCCAGCCTCCATGGTCCTGGTTGCCTCTGCCGCAGCCTCTGCACTCTGCCAGGATAGGGGGGAAAAAATCACACCAAATCAAACCAGGATGTGCTCAGGATACAGCTGGGACAACCAGCACAGTGATTGGCACCCCTTGCCCCTGCCAGCCTGCCTTTGGGCTACCTGCCCTGGGCTCTGCCAGCCAGGTTGCCCTTGGCCTGTACCTGCACGGCAGTGGCAAGCACCGGGAGCAGCTCAGCACTGGGGCTGCGCAGGGAATGGAGAGCCTGGGCTGCAGCACACAGAGAGTCCAGCTAGGAGACAAGGGGAAGCAGGCTGAGAACCAAGGCTGTGGCCAAAGCTCGTACCAGGAGCAAGCTGGGAGCCCCTGTGTCTGACAGGCAGCGAGGTGGCTCTGCCCCACATCCCCTAAGGCCACTCACCATCGTCCTGTCCCCCGGTGCGGCTCCTCCATACCTGTGCAGGATGGGG
>VWZO01019901.1:80910-102242 GCA_013396975.1 Bucco capensis | reverse complement strand
CTGCAACACCCCCTAGGTGGGGACCTCCCCCCCGAGTTCTGGAGTGGGAGCAAGGTGGAAGCATCCCCACCCCATCAGGGATCCCTTCAGCTTGTGAGGAGACCGAGATCCGCACTCCAAAGTAGACATTACCCCGAAACCTCCCCTTCCCCACCTGCGCTCTCGTCTGCTCCTCGGGGTCCTCCGGGCTGCCTAGAGCGGCTCCGGGCGGGCACTGCCGCTGACGTCACGGTGGCGGGCGGAAGGGGCTGGGCGGGCGGCGAGAGGCCGCTCTAGGCCCCGTTCCCCGTGCGCTTCGCGGCCTATCCCGGCGCTAAGCCGAGCCCAGGCTTGCCCCGCTCCCGCTCCGGTTCCACTGACCCCTGCCCGCCGCCGTCATGTCTTACAACTACGTGGTAACGGCGCAGAAGCCAACGGCCGTGAACGCCTGCGTCACGGGTACCGCTGGGGAGGTGGCGCTAGGACCCCCCCGCTCCAGGCCTGATGGTCACGGCAGGGCCTGTGGGGTGATAGGGAGTGGGGGGTTGCGGGGTTCCGAGGGGATATGAGGGGGCAGAGAGGTGACTGGAGGCGGGCTGAGGTTCCCCTGGAGTGGGTTTGTGGCATAGTGGGAGGCTGCTGAGGTTCGGGGGGGTAGGGTTGTGGGGTACAGAGGGGATGCTGAGGCCCCTGGGGAGGTCCTGAGTCTGCTGACAGGGGTATGTGGTGCACTGGAATGGTTATGGATCCCTGGTGGAGTGCTGAGGGGGGTTGTGGGGTGCTGGGGGAGTGCTGACGCCCCTGGAGCCGTTATCACAGAATCCTAGAATCCTAGAATGGTTTGAGGTGGAAGGGCCCTCTGGAGCTCATCTAGTCCAACCCTCCTGCAGTGGGCAGGGACATCCCCAACTAGAGCAGCTTGCCCAGAGCCCGGGCAAGCCTCATCTGGAATACCTCCAGGGATGGGAACTCAACCACCTCCCTGGGCAACCTGGGCCAGTGTTCCACCACCCTCGTGGGGAGGAACTTCTTTCTAATATCCAGTTTAAATCTACTCTTCTCCAATTTAAAACCATTGCCCCTTGTCCTTCCACTGCAGGCCTTTGCAAACAGGCCCTCTGCAGCCTTCTTGGAAGTTCCCTTTAGGTCCTGGAAGGTCACTAGTAGGTCCCCTGAAGCCTTCTCTTCTCCAGGCTGAACAATCCCAGCTCCCTCAGCCTGTCCTCAGAGCAGAGGTGTTGCAGCCCCTGAGCATTCTCGTGGCCTCCTCTGCACCTGCTCCATCAGCTCCATGTCCTTATTATGTTATGGGCTACTGAGGGGTGCCGAGACCCCTGTGGGTTATGCAGGGCACTGTAGGGGAGCCAGGCAGTTCCCTGATGTCCTTTCAGAGGGCTGTAAGTGCACCATAGTGCCTTGAGGTGTGCTGAGGTTTGGTGAGGGAGTGCTGTGGGAGCTTGGAGGTTGTGGAGGTGTGGCCCAGACTTGCCAGAATCAGCAGCTCCCTGCTGAGAGAGAAGCACACAGGGGTGACAAGGTCTCTCTGTTACTCAGGGCACTTCACCTCAGCAGAGGATCTGAACCTGCTGATAGCCAAGAACACGAGGCTGGAGATCTATGTGGTGACAGCAGAGGGGCTGAGGCCTGTCAAGGAGGTGGGGATGTATGGCAAGACAGCAGTGATGGAGCTCTTCCGGCCGAAGGTGGGTGTGCTGTGGGGAGGGGCTGCCTGCAGCTGAGGAGGGAGGAGGGCACGCTGGGGCTGCTGGTTCAGGCACCCTCCTGAAGGTGTTGTCACTGCTCTGCTTTGGCAGGGGGAGAGCAAGGATCTGTTGTTCATCCTGACAGCCAAGTACAACGCCTGCATCCTGGAGTACAAGCAGAACGGGGACAACATCGATATTATAACCCGTGCCCATGGCAACGTGCAGGTGAGGGAAGCTGCAGCACCTGCAGGAGCCACTTCACTTCCTTGGGTGATGGTTTTGGTTGGCAGTGATGAGGGTGAGCCTAGGTAATGGGCCAGCAGTGCCCTCATGGCCAGCAAGGCCAGAGGTCTCCTANTGCTGGGATTGTGTGTTCCTGCTTTGTTACTCATGACTCTTTGCCTATCACTGACTCTGGAGTGGTTCATCTGCTGCCACTGCTATTTCCAGAGGTTTTTACCTGCAGTGTAATAATAACAATGTTATTTTGAGATAACTCTGTTGCAAAGAGAATTAGTGCTCCAAACTCAGTGTAAGGTAGAACTTCCCCTGGGAAGTGAACTCCTCTGTTACTTTGTGACTGATTTCTCCATGCTGCTTAGCAGAAGTGTGACTACTGAGGTTCCTCTGACTGTCATGGCCTTAAAACATTGCTCAGAACTGTAGATGTTCTGGTTTATTTGGGTTAAAATCACACTATTGAGCAGGTCAGAAATCCCCATGTCTCTCTGGCGTTTTGTTAGTCATTAGCCAAATGCTTTCCATCAGCTCTCAAAGCAAAACATCTTCCTTCTGAGCTTCTGCTGACTTCACCGTGGTGGAGCTGAGCAGAGGGCTGTGTGCAGGAGCTGATGATGGGCATGGCCTGGCAGCAACATGTCACTGTGTTTTGGGTGTGGGGGGAAGTGCTTATTCTTCCTGTGCCATACTTCTGCCTCATGATTTGGAGATGCTGATATCAGCCTCTGCCAAGGAGCTCTGAGGCCTCTGGAGGCTGGATTTCTGAGGGGGGGGATTTGGGGATGTCAGAGCACTTGACAGTAGAGCAGAGTTCTCCATTAGCAATAGGAAGAGGAGGTGCAGGCTAGTGATGTGGCTTCTCTGAGGGCATGCAGTAGAGAGCTAGGATTAGAAAAGCAGTTGCAGGATTTCATAGAATCATTAGGATTGGAAGAGACCTCTAAGATCATCAAGTCCAATCATCTACCTATCACCCCTATGCCACTGAACCATGTCACTAAGTAGAACATCTACATGATTTTTAACCCCCTGCAGGGTTGGTGACTCCAGCACCTCCCTGGGCAGCCTGGGCCAAGACTTAACAACCCTTGCAGGGAAGAAATTCCTCCTGACATCCAATCTAAACCTCCCCTGCTGCAACCTGAGGCCATTTCCTCTTAACCTGGGAGAAGAGACCAATCCCCATCTCACTCCAGTCTCCTGTCAGGGAGTTGCAGAGAGTGAGAAGGTCTCCCCTTCTCCGCACTAACCAACCCCAGTTCCCTCAGCTGCTCCTCATCAGACTTGTGCTCCAGAGCCCTCCCTAGCCGCCTTGCCCTTCTCTGGACACACTCCAATGCCTCTGTGTCCTTCTGGGAGTGAGCAAGCCCTGGGGTGTTGAGAGAGTGAGGGAGTGTGTGCTGTGGGAGCTGAGCCAGGCTCTCTGGTGTAAAGGACTTGCTGCTTCACACAGGAGATGCTTGGATCACCTTAAGCTTGCCTGATGGTGTTTTCAAGCCTGTGGGGAGTTGTTCCTCAGCTGAGAGGTGCTCCCTCCTCTTCCCAGAGCTCTTTCCCTGCTGCTAATCGCCTTTGTCCCTGGTTCTCTCTGGCTCAGGATCGCATCGGCCGCCCCTCCGAGACTGGCATCATCGGCATCATCGACCCCGAGTGCCGCATGATCGGCCTGAGGCTCTACGATGGCCTCTTCAAGGTCATCCCCTTGGACAGGGAGAACAAAGAGTTAAAGGCTTTCAACATCCGCCTGGAAGAGCTCCAGGTCATCGATGTCAAGTTTCTCTATGGCTGTCAGGCTCCCACCATCTGCTTTGTCTACCAGGTACTTTTGTTCTTCCTTGGTGCTTCAGGTGCCAGAGGTTGCTGGTGCACCAATTGAGGTCTCTAAAGGGCTTTCAGAGGGCTTGGAGGAGCAGGAGCAGTGTCCTGGGAAGCAGAGCAGGAGATGGGTCTGCCTCTTCCAGGCTCATGGTGTAGCCAAAGAATCCCAGAATCTTTAAGGGATCTCTAAGTCCAACCATTTACCTATCACCCCCATGCCACTAAACCACATCCCTAAGTAGAACATCTAGATGTTTCTCAAACCCCTCCAGGGATGGTGACTCCACTACCTGCCTGGGCCAAGACTTAACAACCCTTGCAGTGAAAAAATTCCTCCTTATATCCAATCTAAACCTCCCCTGGTGTAGCTTAGGCCATTTCCTCCTATCCTCTCACTGCTAACCCTGGAGAAGAGACCTACCATGTTCCTCTGTGGTGCTTTTGGCCATTTCTGGGAGAGGGGAAATGCTCTCCCCTAGAAAAGCTGATGCTTTGGCTGGGCCCATCTCCTTGGTAAATACTTGGGAGGAGCCCATGGATCTTTCTAGCAAGTGCTGAGCAGGTGGATTAGAGCCAGAGGCAGTTGTTTCCTTTAGATACTGCTATGAGACTGGAGCCATCCCCTTAGAAAATACCTGTTTGCTGTTTGGGAGGCCACTCCAGGAGAGTAAAGAGCTGCCATAACCTCTCCTAGCTGAGGCAGTTGTTTGTAGACCTTTCTCTAAATGCTTGTTTTGCACCAAAGAGCCTTTGCTGTGCTGACTGAGCAAGGGATTATCTTTGCTTTGTCACATTTGGGGCCAGCTCAAAAGTTCCTGGGACTGCAGCTTAGGCTCTGGTGTGAGTTTAGTTCAGCTTCAGTGGCAAACCCATAGCATGAGAGCTGCTAAGCAGGTGGCAGCAGAGACTTGATCATTCCCTGGCTGTTTTCAAGTCACTGTTACTTGCAAGAGGGCTGAGTGCTGTTGAATCCTCCTAACAGCTACCAAAGAAAGACACTGGGAGGGCAAAAGCCACTTTGTCACCACATCAGAAGTGGTTGGGAGGACAGCCCAGATTCCCCCATGCTCTTCCCTTGTGCTGTGTGCTGTCCCTTGTCAGCTGAATGAACATCAACTTGCTCTCTTCAGCCTTGCTGGGAAGTGTCCCCAGCTGTCCCTTACCCTGCCCACATGACAGACACTTGTGTCTTGATGTAACAATGTGCACAGGAAAGGAAGGAAACAGGGNAAGAATCCCAGAATCTTTAAGGGATCTCTAAGTCCAACCATTTACCTATCACCCCCATGCCACTAAACCACATCCCTAAGTAGAACATCTAGATGTTTCTCAAACCCCTCCAGGGATGGTGACTCCACTACCTGCCTGGGCCAAGACTTAACAACCCTTGCAGTGAAAAAATTCCTCCTTATATCCAATCTAAACCTCCCCTGGTGTAGCTTAGGCCATTTCCTCCTATCCTCTCACTGCTAACCCTGGAGAAGAGACCTACCATGTTCCTCTGTGGTGCTTTTGGCCATTTCTGGGAGAGGGGAAATGCTCTCCCCTAGAAAAGCTGATGCTTTGGCTGGGCCCATCTCCTTGGTAAATACTTGGGAGGAGCCCATGGATCTTTCTAGCAAGTGCTGAGCAGGTGGATTAGAGCCAGAGGCAGTTGTTTCCTTTAGATACTGCTATGAGACTGGAGCCATCCCCTTAGAAAATACCTGTTTGCTGTTTGGGAGGCCACTCCAGGAGAGTAAAGAGCTGCCATAACCTCTCCTAGCTGAGGCAGTTGTTTGTAGACCTTTCTCTAAATGCTTGTTTTGCACCAAAGAGCCTTTGCTGTGCTGACTGAGCAAGGGATTATCTTTGCTTTGTCACATTTGGGGCCAGCTCAAAAGTTCCTGGGACTGCAGCTTAGGCTCTGGTGTGAGTTTAGTTCAGCTTCAGTGGCAAACCCATAGCATGAGAGCTGCTAAGCAGGTGGCAGCAGAGACTTGATCATTCCCTGGCTGTTTTCAAGTCACTGTTACTTGCAAGAGGGCTGAGTGCTGTTGAATCCTCCTAACAGCTACCAAAGAAAGACACTGGGAGGGCAAAAGCCACTTTGTCACCACATCAGAAGTGGTTGGGAGGACAGCCCAGATTCCCCCATGCTCTTCCCTTGTGCTGTGTGCTGTCCCTTGTCAGCTGAATGAACATCAACTTGCTCTCTTCAGCCTTGCTGGGAAGTGTCCCCAGCTGTCCCTTACCCTGTCCACATCACAGACACTTGTGTCTTGATGTAACAGTGTGCACAGGAAAGGAAGGAAACAGGGAGGGGTTTGATTCCCTGGAAAAGGAAAGGATTGTCAGCTGTTGCCCTATGGATGGGTAGGCACAAGCAGTGGTTGATGAAGAACTGGCTGGGTGGCTGAGGCCAGAGAGTGCTGGTGAACAGAGTTCAATCCAGTTGGCAAGCAGTCACAAGTGACATGCCCCAGGGCTCAGGACTGGAGCCAGTTCTGTTTAATGATGATTTGGGTGTGGGGATCAAGGGCAGATGACACCAAGCAGGATGGGAGTGAGAAGGAGGCTCCACAGAGGGATCTGGCCAGGCTGGATCAATTTGATGAGGCCAATGGGATGAGGTTCACAAGTGCTGGCTCCTGCCCTTGGGTCCCAACAACCTCCAAGAGTGGCTGGAAACTGCCCAGAGGAAAAGGAGCTGGAGGGGTTGGTCAGCAGCAGCTGAAGATGAGGCAGCAGAGTGCCCAGGTGGCCAAGAAAGCCAACAGCATCCTGGCTTGGATCATCTTCTTTAGTGTGTGTATGTTCAGAGCCATGTGCTGTTGAAGAGAGGCTGAGGAGGAGGTGGGAAGCCCCGGCAGCTCGCTGCAGGGATGATGCTTTGGCAGGAGATGAGGTGGAGCCTCCTTGGAGGAGGTGGACCTCCTTCCCAGCTCACTATAGTCAGCTCAGCCTCTGCAGTGTGTGTTGCTGTGCCCATGAGGCTGTCAGCAGGGTACAATGTCACTTGGGGCTTCTCTTTCAGGACCCTCAGGGTCGCCATGTCAAGACATATGAAGTGTCCCTGCGGGAGAAGGAGTTTAACAAGGGCCCTTGGAAACAGGAGAATGTAGAGGCTGAAGCCTCCATGGTCATTGCAGGTTGGTTCTGTTTTTGTAAGCCATCATCCCTCCTATTTCTTCCTCAGGGCTGAATGCCTTGGTTGTGCTGCACAGCTTCTCTGATGAGCCATTTCTCTTCTCCCCTGCACAGTGCCAGAGCCTTTTGGAGGTGCCATCATCATTGGGCAGGAGTCTATCACCTATCACAATGGTGATAAGTATCTAGCTATAGCTCCACCTATCATCAAGGTGAGTGAGTGCTGGCATCCAGAAGTGTGGCTGCTGGAACTCTGCTATTTCCAGGCATCTCTGACTGTGCTTGGAGGCTGTTGGGCTATTTGTAGCCAGCAATTTAAACTGCTCTTCTTTCCAGAGCCACTTATTCCCAGAGCTTTGGTGAGTGTGGGTGTTTTGTACAATGCCTGCTCTGTATTTCATAGAATCATAGACTGGTTTGGGTGGGAAGGGACCTTCTAAAGTCACTCAGTAAAGTGCACTCAGCAGGGGCATCTGCAGCTAGAGCAGGTTGCTCACAGCCCCAAACAACCTCACCTGGAATGGATCCAGGGATGGGACATCTCCCATCTCTCTGGGCAACCTGGGCCAGGCTCTGACCACCCTCTGTGTGAACAGTTTCCTTCTCATATCCAGTCTAAGTCTCTCTCTTCTAGTTTCAAACAATCCTGTCCCAACAGGCCCTGCTAAAAAGTGTCTCTCCACCTTTCTGATATGCCCTTTAAGTACTGAAAGGCCATGGGAAGGTATTTTTGGGGACTGTATGTGAGCCTGGTACTGGTTTTTGCACTGCAGTGGGTGGCTCTCCTCTCTGTGGAGCACTCAGAAATGGGGCAGTAAAGCTGAAATCTTGTTTGGGCCTCAGAGAAAAGGATTAATTGGGAGGTAGTGCATGGTGTAGCCATGGATCCAGGCCAGAGCCTGATTTCATTTCACGCAGCAAAAGATCTGAATGAGCTACACTGTAAATAATGATGAGTAAAAAAGTGCTTTAAATCTTGGCTACAGACATACTGATGATGATGCCTGCAGGCTCTAAGAGCTGGAACACCTCTGCTCTGAGGACAGGCTGAGGGAGCTGGGATTGTTCAGCCTGGAGAAGAGAAGGCTTCAGGGGACCTACTAGTGACCTTCCAGGACCTAAAGGGAACTTCCAAGCAGGCTGCAGAGGGCCTGTTTGCAAAGGCCTGCAGTGAAAGGACAAGGGGCAATGGTTTTAAATTGGAGAAGAATAGATTTAGACTGGACATTAGAAAGAAGTTGCTCCCCACGAGGGTGGTGGAACACTGGCCCAGGTTGCCCAGGGAGGTGGTTGAGTTCCCATCCCTGGAGGCATTGCAGGTGAGGCTTGCCAGGGCTCTGGGCAAGCTGCTCTAGTTGGGGATGTCCCTGGCCACTGCAGGGGGGTTGGACTAGATGAGCTCCAGAGGTCCCTTCCAACCCAAACCATTCTAGGATTCTAAGTGCAGCCCTTGGCACTGGAGGGGTGGCACTGTGCTGTGGTTACAGCCAGCAGCTGGTGCACTGGGGATGTGGTTATTCCCTTCTGAGCTCCTCAGTTCCAGAGAGACAAGGAACTGCTGCAGAGAGTCCAGCAGAGGCTAGGGAGATGCTGAGGGCACTGGAGCATCTCTGGCAGGAGGAAAGGCTGAGAGCCCTGGGGCTGCTGAGCCTGGAGCAGAGCAGAGCCAGAGGGGAGCTGCTCCATGCTGAGCAAGAGCTGAAGGGTGCAGGGGGCAAGAGGCTGGGGCCACACTCTGCTCAGGGGTGCCCAGGGCCAGGCCAAGGGGCAATGGGCACACACTGGAAGCCAGGAGCTTGCAGCTGAGCAGGAGGAGCAAGTTGTTTGGTGTGAGGGTGCAGAGCCCTGGCCCAGGCTGCCCAGAGAGCTTGGGGAGTGTCCTTGTGTGCAGAGATTGCAAAGGCTCCTGGAGGTGATGCTGGGCAAGCTGCTGGGGCTGAGCCTGCTGGAGCAGGGCGGGGGGGGTTGGTTGTTCCACCCCCACCATGCTGGGATGCTGTACAAAGGTGATCTTTGCTAGCTGCTCCTTTGGGGCTATTAGCACAAGGCCCTAAAAATCCTCTTCTCCTTTGGCTGCAGCAAAGCACAATTGTGTGCCACAACCGGGTGGATCCCAATGGCTCCAGGTACTTGCTGGGAGACATGGAAGGTCGTCTCTTCATGCTGCTCCTGGAGAAGGAGGAGCAGATGGATGGCACTGTCACCTTGAAGGACCTGCGCGTGGAGCTGCTGGGTGAGGTAGGACCTGGCCATGCTGCTTCACACCGAGGGGCTGGCAGGCTCCACAGGCTCCAAATGCTTCCTGAGGGACAGCAAGGGTGTCTCCTTTGGAGCCCCGGGGGGGATTTCACAATTGTCACACCTCTGACCTGTCAGTTGTGTGGTCACTTGGAAGTTTCCAGGTTTTTATCCCTGGGAGATGTTTGGCCTCTCTGTGGGTTTTGTAAAGGGCTTCAATTCCCTTCCTGTGCCCTGGGGCTGCAGCTCAGATGTGGTGCTTGCAGGGGTATGGTAGAGCCCTTTTTCATGCTGGTGATGATTGATCTGCACCTTCTCAATTCCCAGACATCCATTGCAGAGTGCTTGACCTACCTGGACAATGGAGTTGTGTTTGTTGGCTCTCGGCTTGGGGATTCCCAGCTTGTGAAGGTATGCTCCAGCTATTCCTGCCTTTGCTGTGCTTTCAGACAAGAGATGTACATAGTTTTTCCTTTCTTACCTGCCCTGAACCCTTCCCACTTGCTTGGTCTTGCTTGTTCCTAGCTCAACGTGGACAGTAATGAGCAGGGATCTTATGTAGTGGCTATGGAGACCTTCACCAACCTTGGTCCCATCGTGGATATGTGTGTGGTGGACCTGGAAAGACAAGGCCAAGGGCAGGTAATGTTGATTCTGCTTTGCTTTTCTCAGTGCTGGGGCTGTCTGGGCCAGCAAGAGGTCTATGTGGGTTATCCATGGAAGTTGTGGAGGATCTTATGCAGGTGCAGGGATAGTACTGAGGTCTTACACTGAAGAGTGGTCTGGGTGGGGAGACTGATTCTGGCTTACCCTTGTTCATGAGGAAGAGGTTGCAGTGGGGAAGGATCAGCACTCCTCTGAGGAGTGGATAAAATGAATCCATTGTTTCTAGGAGGAGTGGGGAAGCTTCCAGCAAGAGCTCTTAAACATCATCTGCTTGTCTTCCAGCTGGTCACCTGTTCAGGTGCATTTAAAGAGGGTTCCCTGCGGATCATCCGGAATGGCATTGGGATTCATGAGCATGCCAGCATTGACTTGCCAGGGATTAAAGGTGTGTGAGCTGCTCAGTGGTGTCACGTGAGCCACAGCCTGAGCAGGGCCAGTGGGGACACCTCACATGCCATGGAATGAGGTTGGGGTGTAGAGTAGCAGAATTGGTGCCCACTAGCTTTTGGAATGCTGGGGGAAGCTTTGGGCTCCTTGCTCCCAGAAGGACATGGAGGTGCTGGAGTGTGTCCAGAGAAGGGCAAGGAAGCTGCTGAAGGCTCTAGAGCACAAGTGTGCTGAGGAGCAGCTGAGGGCACTGGGCTTGGTTAGTGTGGAGAAGAGGAAGCTCAGGGGAGACCTTCTCACTCTCTGCAACTCCCTGACAGGAGCTTGGAGCCAGCTGGGGCTTGGGCTCTTCTCCCAAGCAACAGGAGATAGGACAAGAGGATGTGGTCTAGAGTGGAGATTGAGGTTGGCCATGAGGAATAATTTCTTTGTGGCAAGGGTTGTGTGTGCCTGTGCCAGGCTGCCCAGGGCAGTGCTGCAGTCACCATCCCTGCAGGGGTTTCCAAGGCCTGGAGCTGTGGTGCTGAGGAACATGGCTTAGTGGTGCCCTGGCAGTGCTGGGGAATGCTTGGACTCCATCATCTGAAAGGTCTCTTCCAAGCTAAACGATTCTGTGATTCTTCACTGTGAGCATATCTAGCCTCTCTCTGTTGCAGGCTTGTGGCCCCTCAGGTCAGACTCTCATCGTGAAACAGACAATATGTTGGTGCTCTCCTTTGTTGGCCAGACCAGGTAGGGTGAGGTTCACACTGAGCCAGATCCTCAGCCACATGTTGGAGCCTGATAGAACAGGAATTCTCTTTCCTCTTCAGGGTTCTGATGTTAAATGGAGAGGAAGTAGAAGAGACAGAGCTCACAGGCTTTGTGGATGACCAGCAGACTTTCTTCTGTGGCAATGTGGCACATCAGCAATTGATCCAGGTAACACCAGTTGGAGGGAGATGCAGGTACTGTGTCTCCTGGTGACCCTACAGTGGTTGTGAGGCTAAGCTAGATCCCTGCTGCTTGTGAGGGGCAGGGTTTGAAGTGCTTCCCTGGGCCAATTGCAGGAAGGAGGTGGTGTTCTATCTCTGAGCTGAGGTGTTCTCTCTCCCCAGATCACCTCTGCCTCTGTGAGATTGGTTAGCCAGGAGCCCAAAGCCCTGGTGAGTGAGTGGAAAGAGCCCAATGGGAAGAACATCAGTGTGGCTTCCTGCAACAGTAACCAGGTGGTGGTAGCTGTGGGACGAGCCTTGTACTACCTAGAGATCCGACCCCAGGAGCTCAGGCAGATCAGGTGAGGCTCTCCTCCTGGCCTGAGGCCTCTCAGCTCTGCTATCTTTCTTTGGGCTCAAAAGTGACACCTCTGTCTTCTTCCTCCTTGCTGCCAGCTGCACAGAAATGGAGCATGAAGTTGCCTGCTTGGACATCACCCCTCTAGGGGACACTAACGGCATGTCCCCGCTGTGTGCCATCGGGCTCTGGACTGACATCTCTGCCCGCATCCTGAAGCTGCCTTCCTTTGACCTGCTGCACAAAGAGATGCTGGGAGGAGGTAGGACACTCTGCTGGCTGCTTGCAGCAGGCCCTGAGCTGAATGAGGAGGCTGATGATGCCACTCCTGGCTCTTCTTCTGCTCCCTGCAGAAATCATCCCTCGCTCCATCCTGATGACGACCTTTGAGAGCAGCCATTACCTGCTGTGTGCCCTGGGGGATGGAGCTCTCTTCTACTTTGGGCTCAGCATCGAGACAGGTGACTGCAGGAGCTGCTGCAGAGGGTGGCTGCACTTCTGCCCTTTCTCATGCTTGACATGCTTTCATCCTTCTGGAGACCTCTCTCTCTTTCTTGCTTTCTCACTGGGATGAGGTTCTGCTCAGGGGACACTGCCTGTGGGTGCACTGGGAGTTGGTGGATTTCTCCAAGTGCTGGCTCCTGCACTTGGGTCACAACAACCCTGGGAATGCTCCAGGCTGGGGGAAGAGGGACTGGAAACTGCCCAGAAGAAAAGGAGCNCTTCTCACTCTCTGCAACTCACTGACAGGAGCTTGGAGCCAGCTGGGGCTTGGGCTCTTCTCCCAAGGGACAAGTGATAGGACAAGAGGAAACAGCCTCAAGTTGCGCCAGGGGAGGTTTAGGTTGGGCATGAGGAACAATTTCTTTATGGTGAAGGTTTGCCAAGGCCTGTGCCAGGCTGCCCAGGGCAGTGCTGCAGTCACCATCCCTACAGGGGTTTCCAAGGCCTGGAGCTGTGGAGCTGAGGAACATGGCTTAGTGGTGCCTTGGCAGTGCTGGGGAATGCTTGGACTCAATAACCTTCAAGATCTTCTCCAACCAAATCCATTCTATGTACTCTTTGCCAGCAGGCTGCATTTCCTCCCCCTCATTTCTCCCTACAGTGTCAGAGCTGCATTGCACTCTGCTCTTTGAAGCTGCAGTGCAGCAGCAGCTCCCAACAGAGGTGCTCTCTTGTGTGCAGGCTTGCTGAGTGACCGGAAGAAGGTGACCCTTGGCACCCAGCCCACTGTCCTGAGGACCTTCCGCTCACTCTCCACCACCAACGTGTTTGCCTGCTCCGACCGCCCCACCGTCATCTACAGCAGCAACCACAAGCTGGTCTTCTCCAATGTCAACCTGAAAGAGGTCAACTACATGTGTCCCCTCAACTCAGATGGCTATCCTGACAGGTGAGCCTGCACCTTGCTGTGGCTGACACAAGCTGGGAGAGGTTTGGAGTNTCCCTGGCCACTGCAGGGGGGTTGGACTAGATGAGCTCCAGAGGTCCCTTCCAACCCAAACCAGTCTAGGATTCTGTGATCCTGCCATCAGCAATGAGGATCCTGGCACCAGCAGTTGTGAGGGGTGTGGAGGACAGGATGGTTCTTGCTATGGCACCTACCTGACAAGCACCATTGCTAATGGTGGTTTTTTTCCCCCATGCAGCTTGGCATTGGCCAACAACAGCACGCTGACCATTGGCACCATTGATGAGATCCAGAAGCTGCACATCCGCACGGTTCCGCTCTACGAGTCACCCAGGTGAGCTGAGCAGGGGCAGGGAGCTCTGCTCTGCTGGCTGGGACAAAGCTGGGGGGAGATCTGACACTCAGACATAGGTTAGGGTTGCAAAGGACCTTCAGAAGTCACCTAGTGCAACCCCCCTGCACTCAGCAGGGACATCTGCAGCTAGAGCAGGTTGCTCACAGCCCCAAACAACCTGACCTGCAATGGCTTCAGGGATGAGACATCTCCCACCTCTCTGGGCAACCTGGGACAGGCTCTCAGCACCCTCAGTGTGAACAATTTCCTCCTATCTAGTCTAGATCTCTCCTTTTTTAGTTTCAAACCATCACTCCTCATCCTGTCCCAACAGGCTCTGCTAAAAAGTCTGTCCCCATCTCTCTAATAGACCCTTGAAGCCCTGCCAGGCTGCACTAAGCTCTCCCTGGAGCCTTGTCTTCTCCAGGCTGAACAAGCCCAATTCTCCCAGCAGAGTTGCTCAAGGAGATGTTGCAGTCAGTGTTCTGTTGTGAGTTCAGTGACTCGAGTTCATGGGCAAGTGAGCAGCTCTGGCTCTTGTCTCCAAAGCCTCTGTGCTTTCCTTGGAGTAGGCTTTGTCCTGGGGATCCTTCCCACACAGCTCTCTTTGTCTTGCCACAGGAAGATCTGCTACCAGGAGGTGTCTCAGTGTTTTGGTGTGCTCTCCAGTCGGATCGAGGTGCAGGATGCCAGTGGAGGCACCACTGCCCTCAGGCCTAGTGCCAGCACCCAGGTGAGGGCTAACTGCTGGATCACCCTTGAGCTCTGAGCTGTAGCTATCATGCCCAGATGCAGATTTGCTTTGACAACCTTCTCCTCCAAAGCTCTGTGAGTGCAAGCTTTCCCTTTGGCAGCCTGGGAGGGGGTGGGGTGGTAAGATGTCCCCATGGTGGTGGCAAGGGCTCTCTGTGCTGTTCTCCAGCAGCCTTGACATGTTCACTGCTCTGCCTGATCAACTTTGGGTTTGGGTAGTCCTCCTCCAGACTCCCTTACAGGCTTCAGTTTGGTCTTAAGTGCTTTCTCCCTCCCAGGGCTGCTGACACAAGTTGTCTTCAGGCATTAGCTCTGCTGGAAGCCACAACACTGCACGAGCTCTTCTCTTAATGCTCTTGCTTCAGTGGTGCTACCTCTCCTGGGCACATCACACATCTGCTGTTGCAGGGAGCATGTCCCTTTACTCAGGCCCAGGGAGCTCCTTGCTTCACCTTCTCTCTCCTTCATTCTTTTGCTCCCTGGTTACCTCAGCCCATGTGCAGCAGGGTGAGGACTTGCTGGCTGTGACCAAGCTTCTTGTGTCCTAGGCCCTGTCCAGCAGTGTGAGCACCAGCAAGTTGTTCTCCAGCAGCACAGCACCACATGAGACATCCTTTGGTGAGGAGGTGGAGGTGCACAACCTGCTCATCATAGACCAGCACACCTTTGAAGGTAGCATTCCCNAGCCTCTGCTGGACTCTGCAGCAGTTCCTTGTCTTTGTGGCACTGGGCAGCCCAGAACTGCACCCAGGACTGCAGCTGTGGCCTGGCTAGGGCAGAGTAGAGGGGGAGGAGAACCTCCCTGGACCTGCAGCTCACACTCTCAGTCCAGTTTTCTCCTCCAGGACAAGCCCATCAGTGTATGACTCAAGCTGCTGATCAGAGACTTGTCAATATCATTTTCCTTCAGTCAAAGCATTTTTCCTGGAGGAGTGTCAACCCCAGGGCATAGGTTTCAGGAATGGTGTTTTGATGCTACAGGGTGGTGGTGGGGACGAGGAAGGGAAATCTCCATGCAGCTACCTTGGTCATGTCTGCAGCTTTTCAGCTCCTCCTAGTCAAGCTGCTCTGCCCACATGGGGAGCTGCTGCCTGCCAGGACAAAGGGGACTCAGCTGGTTCTCTCTTTCCCTCTTTGCCCAGTGCTTCATGCTCACCAGTTCCTGCAAAATGAATATGCCCTCAGCCTGGTCTCCTGCAAGCTTGGCAAGGACCCAAACACCTACTTCATTGTGGGCACTGCCATGGTGTATCCTGAGGAGGCAGAGCCCAAGCAGGGACGCATCGTTGTCTTCCACTACTCAGATGGTAAGAGCAAGCTTTCAGAATCACAGACTGCTTTGGGTTGGAAAGGACCTATCAAGGGCATCTAGTGCAAGCCCACCCTGCAGCTACAGCAGGTTGCTTACAGCCCCAACCAACCTGACCTGGAATGGTTCCAGGGATAGGACATCTCCCACCTCTCTGAGCAACCTGGGCCAGGCTCTCAGCACCCTCAGCATCAAACATTTCTTCCTTCTATCTAGTCTCAATCTTCCTTTTTTAGTGTCAAACCATCACTCCTTTTGTCCTGTCCCAACAGGCTCTGCTCAAAAAGTCTCTCCCCAGCTTTCTGATAGACCCTTTGAGTACTGAAAGGCCACAAGAAGGTTTCCCTGGAGCCTTCTCTTCTCCAGGCTGAACAAGCCCAACTCTCTCACAGCAGAAGTGTTCCACCCTTTGATCATTTTTGTGGCCCTGTTCTTCTCACATGGCCAAGTCCAGCTGCTTGAGGAGATCACACATGAGCTCCTGAGGCCCAAGAGAGCTCACATCCCAGTAGCAGGCAGAGTATTTCCCGAGGGGCCTGTGGCTGCTGTCACTCTGCCACAGGCTCTCACAGCATGTTCCTTTCCCCCCCCGCCATCTGGAGAAGCTCAAGAATCCCTCAGCAGAAGCAGATTCTGGGATTTATGTTGTACCTCTGCTCCTACTGTCCTTTTGCTCCTGTGTTCACTTGGCCACAGATCTTAGAGAGTTTCTAGGGGCAGTGATGTTTAGAGCAGCTCGTCTTGGGAGCAGAGGGCCAAGAAGTGAATGCTGCATGGCTTTGTTGCAGGGAAGCTGCAGAGCCTGGCTGAGAAGGAAGTGAAGGGAGCTGTGTATTCCATGGTGGAGTTCAATGGGAAGCTGTTAGCCAGCATCAACAGCACGGTAGGAATCTCTCCACACCCTGCCTTGTTTGGGGAGTACAGTTCAGAGCTGGAAGCTGCTCCAGCTGCAGGGATGCCAGCCAGATCCCTGGTCCCTGTTGGGAAGCATATCCTGGTGGTGTGCCTGGTGGCTCAGAGGTGTGTCCCTTCCTCCAGGTACGCCTGTACGAGTGGACAGCAGAGAAGGAGCTGAGGACAGAGTGCAACCATTACAACAACATCATGGCTCTCTACCTGAAGACCAAGGGAGACTTCATCCTGGTGGGAGATCTGATGCGCTCTGTCCTCCTCCTGGCCTACAAACCCATGGAAGGGAACTTTGAGGAGGTATCAGTGCTGTGAAAGAGTCCTGGGAGCCTGGGCTGCATCTGCCAGGAGGCTTGGGACAGGGGGAACAGGGTTTAAGGGAAGCCCTGAGTCAGTTTACAGATCACACCGAGCTGGGCAGGAGTGTTTGAGCTCCTGCAAGGTTGGAGGAATCTGGCCAAGGGCAATGGGATGAAGTTCAACAAGGGCAAGTGCTTGGCTCACAACAGCCCCCAGGAATGCTCCAGGCTGGGGAAAGAGTGGCTGGAAACTGTCCAGCAGAAAAAGACCTGANTGAGGAAGAATTTCTTTGTGGCAAGGGTTGTGTGTGCCTGTGCCAGGCTGCCCAGGGCAGTGCTGGAGTCACCATCTCTGGAGCTGTGGTGCTGAGGCCATGGCTTAGTGGTGCCCTGGCAGTGTTAGCTTAGTGGTTGGACTTGATCATTTTAAAGGTCTTTTCCAAGCTAAGCAAAATGCTTCTATGACAGCAGGAGCCTGGCTCACCTCACCTTGCCAGCCCTTTGAAGCCAAAGCTGTAGGGCTGTGCAGTGACAGCAGTGTCACCTCTACCTGCTTTTAGACAGATCCCTGAGCTTCCAGGAAACTGGCCAGTGAATCAGCAGCCTTGAGAGGGGCAGGATTTGGGTGCACTCATGCTGCCTCCCAAGGTGGGGAGCTGCCATCTGGACAGGCTGGAATGGCTTAGTGCCTCTGTGAGTGGGAGAGGGACCATGTCCACTTGAGTTGTTGTGAGTGGCTCTGGGCATGGTCTCTGTTCACCCAGGCAGTGCCCTGGCATTGTCCCAGTGCCACTCCAGAAGGTGCCTTCTGTGCTCAGAGAGGCACAGACTGGAGCCCAGCTTGCTCCTCAATGTTGATGTTGGGTGGAATGAAACTGCTGCATCAAAGGGCCAAACCATCTGGCCACACTGTGTCCTCCTCTTGTCCCTTTCCAGATTGCTAGGGACTTCAATCCCAACTGGATGAGTGCTGTGGAGATCCTGGACGATGACAACTTCTTGGGAGCGGAGAACGCTTTCAACTTGTTTGTGTGCCAGAAGGACAGGTGAGAGCTGCTTGGGAGGGGAGTGGTGAGCCTGCTAGGACCTTCTGGGCTCCTCCACCTCACAGCTCCAGAAGCATCTGTGTCAGGCAGGGAGGAGCAGCAAGGTGGGAGCACGGGGAGCTTTGGGGTCAGCTCCAACCAGCCTGAGCAGGATGCTTTGGCTTTCAGCGCGGCCACGACCGATGAGGAACGTCAGCACTTGCAGGAGGTGGGGCTGTCCCACCTAGGAGAGTTTGTCAATGTCTTCTGCCATGGATCTCTGGTCATGCAGAACCTGGGAGAGACATCCACACCCACACAGGGCTCCGTTCTCTTCGGCACAGTCAACGGCATGATTGGTAAGGCTCCGAGTGTGCCAGCCTGAGCTCTCTTCTCTCTTGGGAGACTCCTCATGTCTCTCTTCTTTGCTCTCCACTTGAAGATAAGGCAGCAGAGTGCCCAGGAGGCCAAGAAGGCCAAGAGCATCCTGGCTTGGAGCAGCACTAGTGTGGATCCAGCAGCACTAGGGCAGGGATTGTCCTCCTGCACTGGGCTCTGGGGAGGCCACAGCTCCAATGCTGGGCTCAGCTTTGGGCTCCTCACTGCCAGAAGGACATGGAGGTGCTGGAGTGTGTGCAGAGAAGGGCAAGGAAGCTGCTGAAGGGTCTAGAGCACAAGTGTGCTGAGGAGCAGCTGAGGGCACTGGGCTTGCTTAGTGTGGAGAAGAGGAGGCTCAGGGGAGACCTTCTCACTCTCTGCAACTCCCTGACAGGAGCTTGGAGCCAGCTGGAGGCCACCTCTCTATGCCACACTGCTTTTCTCTCTGCATCACTTCTTTAAAACTCCTTCCTTGTCCCAACTCTCTCCCTGGCACCAACTTCCAGCACATCTCCAGTCCCAGCAGCTGCTGGGAACACTCAGGGGTGAAGCCTGAACCTCCATGTCCATTTTTCCCTTGGCAGGCCTGGTGACCTCACTGTCAGAGAGCTGGTACAACCTCCTCCTGGACATGCAGAACAGGCTGAATAAAGTCATCAAGAGTGTGGGCAAGATTGAGCACTCTTTATATCCTTTCACAGCTCAGGCTGGAGCCTGTGCTCCTCACTGGTGGAAGCTGGATGGTTGATCTGGCCTGAGCCAGAGAAGCCTGGGGGTTTGGCTTTGTACAGGAGATCTGGTGGGGCAGTGTAGATCAATTGGAGAAGGGTAGTGATGTGTTTGCCAGGTGCCCAGGGCTCTGCTCTGGCAGAGAAAGTACCTGCAATAGAAACCCTGCAAGGTTTGAGGATGAATCTGGCTTTGTGGCAGCCCTAAAAATGTGGTATAGATGCTGGGATCCTCCTGATGATCTTCTGTCTGAAGCACCAAGAGTTCTGGGGCTGCTGGTGTCCTGTGTGGCTTTGGCTCCTTGACAGTGGCACCTGGAGATCATTTCATACTGAACGCAAGACAGAGCCAGCCACAGGCTTCATTGATGGGGACCTGATTGAGAGCTTCCTGGACATCAGCAGACCCAAGATGCAAGAGGTGGTGGCAAACTTACAGGTAAGATGAGTGATGGAGCTTGGGCCCTTCAAAAGGGAAAGACCTGGAGGGGTTGGTCAGCAGCAGCTGGAGATGAGGCAGCAGAGTGCCCAGGAGGCCAAGAAGGCCAAGAGCATCCTGGCTTGGAGCAGCACTAGTGTGGATCCAGCAGCACTAGGGCAGGGATTGTCCTCCTGCACTGGGCACTGGGGAGGCCACAGCTCCAATGCTGGGCTCAGCTTTGGGCTCCTCACTGCCAGAAGGACATGGAGGTGCTGGAGTGTGTGCAGAGAAGGGCAAGGAAGCTGCTGAAGGGTCTAGAGCACAAGTGTGCTGAGGAGCAGCTGAGGGCACTGGGCTTGGTTAGTGTGGAGAAGAGGAGGCTCAGGGGAGACCTTCTCACTCTCTGCAACTCCCTGACAGGAGCTTGGAGCCAGCTGGGGCTTGGGCTCTTCTCCCAAGGAACAAGTGATAGGACAAGAGGAAACAGCTTCAAGTTGCACCAGGGGAGGTTTAGGTTGGGCATGAGGAAGAATTTCTTTGTGGCAAGGGTTGTGTGTGCCTGTGCCAGGCTGCCCAGGGCAGTGCTGCAGTCACCATCCCTGCAGGGCTTTCCAAGGCCTGGAGCTGTGGAGCTGAGGAACATGGCTTAGTGGTGCCCTGGCAGTGCTGGGGAATGCTTGCACTCCATGATCTTGGAGCTCTCTTCCAACCAAAACAATTGAATGCCTCTCAAACCAGCAGTGGAGTCTCTGCTCAGGACCCCAGACTGCAGTAAATCCAAAGGGGATCTGCCTTCCTACAAGGATCCCTCAGTGATCTGGCAGTGTCGTTCAGCACGTGCTGCCATCTCCATGCTCTGCTGCCTTTTCCTCTCCCTGCAGATTGATGATGGCAGTGGCATGAAGAGGGAAGCCACCGTGGATGATGTGATCAAGATCGTGGAGGAGCTGACCCGGATTCATTAGCAGTATCCAGGGCCCTTCCCTACCACCAAGGACATCTTCTCCCCACCCCCAGCTCGGGGACCTGCCTGCTTGGTGACCTTTCCCCAGGGGGGGCTGTGGGGAAAGGGGAAGCAGCTTGTGTAGGGATTTGGGGAGGCTGTTGGTCAGGCACCATGCTGGGATTCCTGGGTCCTAAGGACTCAGCTGCTGCCCCTGAGCTGGGCTTTGCTGGTGGCTCTCAGATGACTTGCCTGGAAGTGCTCAGCAGATGCAATGCCCTTGGCTGGATTCCCTGTTCTCTGGTGGTGTCTTTAGTATCTTCTGTTGATGGATTTCTTTTTGGGGGGGGGGGGGGTTGGGGGGGCTTTTTGTTGTTGTTGTTGTTTTTTTTGTTTTGCTTTCAGTTTTATTTTTGATTCTTTGTTGTGTTTTCTGGAGGAGGAAGCAGAGCTCAAGGGTGAGGGTGAGGGCTGGGGAGATTTGCTGAGTGAGGAGGAGGAGAACAGGAGGACTTCTCTCCCTCTGGGGGATGAGGCTGAGTGGACAGAGTGCTGCTCTCTCCCTCCACAGGATCAGAGAGGGAAGTTCTGGGAAGCTCCATCAGCTGTTGATTTCTTGAGTTTTACCAAATAAAGTAGTCCCAAGAGGAAAGGTCTGTCTGGTGACTGCAGGATGGCACCTGCTGGTGTACAGATGTGGCCAGAGGGGCTCCCCCCCTTCCCTTCCTCCTGTGCTACATGTTGGGGAGAGCAGTGGTGGGGCTCACAGGCTCAGAGCAGCATCCATCTGTAGGTGCTGAGCTCTGTGTCTCTTCTCCAGATGCACTTGGATGGCTTTTGTTTGAATTAAAGTCATTTTAGTTCCACCTCTTGGCCCAGCCTAGTGCAGACAGGCTGGGAATGCTGTGCCCAAGTGTCCCTTTTGCTGGCTTTGTGTGGACACCTGGATCATTTCTGTCCCTTTGGAAGGAACTCAGCTCTGCAGCTTCCCTTTCCCCTGCTGCCATCCCTGGAGCAGCTCTTCCCAGGGAGAGGAGATGCTGGAGTGACCCAGCAGTGCTCAGCACCCTCCTGGCACCCCAGAAGTGTTCAGCCTGAACAGCAACTGGGGTTAGAGGAACAGATAGGAGCTAAAGGCACCTCTCTATTCTGGGCAAGCTGATCTAGTTGGGGATGTCCCTGGCCACTGCAGGGGGGTTGGACTAGATGAGCTCCAGAGGTCACTTCCAACCCAAACCAGGCTAGGATACTCTAAGTGCCCTGGCCTCTTCCTTGTGAGCCTCAGGGCAGTTTGTGTCACACAATCCTTGGAGTTGGAGAAGACCTCTTAAGATGATCAAGTGCAACCAATCCCCAGCACTGCCAGGGCACCACTAAGCCATGTTCC
>VWZO01019901.1:46411-59447 GCA_013396975.1 Bucco capensis | reverse complement strand
GCTCTCCATCATCTCATCCCCCAGCCTGGATTGATAGTGGGGATTGTTCTGACCCAGGGGCAGGACCCTGCACTTGGGCTTTAAGGTGAAGCTTAACAATTAAGATTGTCTGCTCCATTGGGCAAAGGAAGCTCCCAGATGTAGGCTGAGCCTTGCAGAGCTGCTGGAGATGGAGTTCTGCTGGGGTAGGAGCTCTTGGTACTCAGCTCTCTGCTGTGGTTGCTCCTGGATGGTGACTAAGACCTTCAACAGCTTGTTAAATCAGTGAACATTCTTCTCTGACTGAGCAGCTGGACCACAAAGCTTCCTGGTCATGCAAGGACAAGTGCAGAAGGGAAACTGGTTTGGTTGTGGCTGGGAGAGGACAGGATTCCCTCTGTGATGTGGTGAGGAACAGTGCTTGCTGACAAACTGGCAGGGAAGAGATGAGTGGGGTTTGGGGAAAGGCTCTTCTGTCATTGCAATCCTTCCCTAGTCCTGAAAACAAGCAGAACCATATCAAAAGGAAAAAAAATCACAACATTATCAGGGCTCTTTTCATTCAATTGGGAAATGCTCCAAATGTCCTTTGACTCCCTGGGCTCATAAGGAACATTCAACCCAAACCACAAATGAACTTGGTCAGATGAGAAATGAAAGGTGAATTGTGGCAAAGGGAGCAGGCTTGCTGAGGTCAGCCTGGCACAGGAGGGTGGTTTGGTTAACCTTTCCCTGCCTGGCCATTAGTTTGTTCTGTAGTCTCACATCACCAGCGTGCACTTGGGAGCTGCAGGAAGCATCAGCTCCTGCACTGATTACAGAATCACTTGGTTTGGAAGAGACCTTCAAGATTACCAAGTGCAACTGTTAGCATGGCATCACTAAGCCATGTTCCTCAGCACCACAGCTCCAGGCCTTGGAAAGCCCTGCAGGGCTGGGGACTCCAGCACTGCCCTGGGCAGCCTGGCACAGGCACACACAACCCTTGCCACAAAGAAATTGTTCCTCATGGCCAACCTAAACCTTCCCTGGTGCAACTCTTATCCTATCACTTGTTCCTTGGGAAAAGAGACCAACCCTCACCTGGCTTCAACCACCTCTCAGGGAGCCACTGCTCATAAGACTTGAGAACAGACTCCAGAAAGTTTCCATTTCACTCCAAAACACTTTCTGGATTCAGTTCCTCAGGGTTGGAAGGTTTCAAAGTATCCCAGTATCCCAGTATGTCAGGGGTTGGAAGGGCCCTAAAAGATCATCTAGTGCAACCCCCCTGCCAGAGCAGGATCACCTAGACCAGCTCACACAGCAATGTGTCCAGGCAGCTCTGCAATGGCTCCAGACAAGGAGACTCCACAGGCTCCTGGGCAGCCTGGGCCAGTGCTCTGGCACCTGCACTGCAAACAAGTTTCTCCTCAGGTTAATACTAAACCTCCTGTGGTCCAACTTGCTCCCATTCCCTCTTGTCCTACCATTGGATGCCATTGAGCAGAGCCTGGCTCTCTCCTCCTCACACTCACCCTTCACATATTTCTAAGCATTGCTGAGGTCTCCTCTCAGTCTCCTCTTGTCCAGGCTGAAGAGACCCAGCTCTCTCAGCCTGTCCTCCTAGGGCACATGCTCCACTTCTTTCAGGATCTTGCTGGCCCTGTGCTGGACTCTCTCCAGCAGCTCCCTATCCTTCTGGAGCTGAGGGGCCCACAACTGGACACAGCATTCCAGGGGAGGCCTCCCCAGGGCACAGGAGAGGGGAGAAGAACCTCTCTGGCTCTGCTGGCCACGCTCCTCTTCATGCATCCTAGGATGCCATTGGCCTCTTGGCCACAAGGGCACATTGCTGCCTCATGGGCATCCTCCTAGCCACCAGCACTCCTAGAGCTTTTTCCCCAGGGCTGTTCTCCAACACATCAGTTCCCAGTCTGGACTGATCCATGGGGTTGTTCTTTCCCAGATGCAGTACTGCACACTTCCCCTTGTTAAATGTCATTAAGTCTCTCCCTGCCCATGTCTCTAGCCTGTCCAGGTCACTCTGGATGGCAGCACAGCTCCTGGTGTGCCAGCCACTGCTCCAAGCTTGGGATCATCTGCAAACTTGCTGAGGGAACACTCTCCCCCTTCATCCAGATCATTGATGAATATATTGAACAGTCCTGGCCCCAGCACTGAGCCCTAAGTGACCTAAGCTGCTTCAGATGCTGGCTGTGTAGCTGAATGCTCCTTTTATTTCTTTCTTTCTGCTAGCTTTGTCTTAAGCCACCAGTGCTCTGTGAAACCAGAACATCTCAGCTGGTGCACACACTCAAAATTTGGTCCTTGGTGTCATTTGAACATCCATTTTCAGTCACTTTTTATCCCAGTATGTATTGAATATTGGCTTCTGGGCCTTTCAGCTCATAAGGTAAGTGTGTGATGTATCATAATGAGGACAAAAAGCAGCTCTTACACAAGTTAAGGATGCTATTGAATAGATCACAGACTGCAAAGAAGAAATTCTCACTCAACTTTGTTGCTCCTCTGCTCAGTCCTTACCCTTTCACACAAATGGTTAACTCCACGTGCTTGCAGCACTTCCACATCTCAAACAAGCCTTGAAAACATCCATCTCCCTTTGAAAAGTCAAGTCCCACTCCTGGTGGCAACGCTGGGGTTTGACCTGGTTATCAGGCACTCTCTCTGAACAAACTGCCCTTGTTCCAAGCCCAGGGCACCTAGCAGCATTCCCATGACGCAGAGTTGTTATCCCACAGGGCCAGGAGGTGCTTTCTGGGGAGCTTTACCTCCATCACAGCACTTCTCTGACAGCTGGCTCACCTTGCCTAGCCCTCTGCAGTCTCCTTCACCATCCTCAAGAGCCTCAAGAGGATTGGGAACTTTTCCCCATCCTAACACAATCCTTAGCTCTGCTTGTGCCTGCAGCAATGCAGAAGAGCAGGAGGGAAAGTGGAGGCTGGCTTCGTGTGGAGGGTGATGGGATCAGAGCTTCCTCTGTCTTATGCTGCTAACACAGATATTCCAGAGGGATTTGCCTTTATATTCTGGTTTCACCTATGCCACCTGGAAAAAAAAAAGCAGCATTCTATGAATTTTTGGCACCTTGCTGAGGTCTTTTTGTACTGCCTTGGTGCAGTGATATCTCAGCTAAGCACTCTGCATCCATTAGCTCACCTCCTTTGCTTCTCTGCCATGGAATGCTCTTGGTTAGAAGAGATGTTGAAGATTCCCAAGTGCAAGCATTCCCCAGCACTGCCAGGGCACCACTAAGCCATGTTCCTCAGCACCACAGCTCCAGGCCTTGGAAAGCCCTGCAGGGATGGTGACTGCACAACTGCCCTGGGCAGCCTGGCACAGGCACAGACAACCCTTTTGGGGAAGAAACTTTCAAATTATGATGGAGGAAGGTGGGGAAAGGACATGGAATGGGTCCAGATGACACCAAGCTATGGGGTGCTGTTGATAAGTTGGAGGGGCAGGATGTCATCCAGAAGGACCTGGACAAGCTGGAGAGGTGAGCCCAGGGGAACCTCAGGAGTTTCAACAAGACTAAGTNAGAAGTTCCTCCCCACGAGGGTGGTGGAACACTGGCCCAGGTTGCCCAGGGAGGTGGTTGAGTTGCCATCCCTGGAGGCATTGCAGGTGAGGCTTGCCAGGGCTCTGGGCAAGCTGCTCTAGTTGGGGATGTCCCTGCCAGTGCAGGGGGGTTGGACTAGATGAGCTCCAGAGGTCCCTTCCAACCTAAACCAGTCTAGGATTCTATGAGGTCACGAAAATGATCTGAACACTGGAAGCTCTCTGCTATGAGGCTAGGCTGAGAGAGTTGGGCTTGTTCAGCCTGGAGAACAGAAGGCTCCAGGGAGACCTCAGTGCAGCCTGGCAGTACTTAAAAGTGTCTGTCATAAAGATGGGGACAGACCTTCCAGCAGAGTCTGTGACAAGACAAGGGGTGATGGTTTGAAACTAGAAGAGGGAGATTGAGACTGAATAGGAGGAAATGTTTGATGCTGAGGGTGCTGAGAGCCTGGCCCAGGTTGCCCAGAGAGGTGGGAGATGTCCCATCTCTGCAACCATTCCAGGTCAGGTTGGTTGGGACTGTGAGCAACCTGCTCTAGCTGCAGATGTCCCTGCTCTGTGCAGGGGTTGACTAGATGAGCTTTAAATGTCCCTTCAACCCAAAGCAGTCTGTGATATGGCAGTGTGAGCTGGTCTAGGTGATCCTGCTCTGGCAGGGGGGTTGGACTAGATGATCTTTCTAGGTCCCTTCCAACCCCCAACATTCTGTGATTCTGTGTGATGCTGTAAGGCAGCAGAAGGCAGGGGCAAGCTGAGGGCATGACACAACCATGACACAACCATGACACAACCACGGCCGATGTGAAGGCTCAAGCAGCCCACAGCTTGAGGAGAACTGCACTGGGCAGGAGAAGACGTAACATTTATTAAAAAAAAATTAAAAGAAGCAAGTAAATAATGTAGTACTGATAAACCCCAACCTCTGGGCACAGACACGGAGCCCTGAGGCGCAGCTCCGAGCCCGACTGCCTTCCCGCCTCACCGCCACAAGATGGCGGCGGCAAGATGGCCGCGGCGGGCTGTCCCGCCCTCAGGGAGGAGGAGTGGCTCTCCGCCCTCTCCCTCCTCGGCCTCGCCGTGCCTCCGCTCACTTCCGCTCCCGCGCCGGAAACCGGAAGTCTAGCGGCGGAAGGAGGAGGAGGGTCGCGGTTGCGCGGGGGTAAGTCTGGGGTGGGTAAGGGAGCTGCTCTTTCGTCTCTTGCGAGGGGAGGAGGTGTCGCTCGTACTGCAGCCCCCGGCTCCTCCTGTGCGGGATTGCAGCCGTTAGCCGCCGGGAGCTCCGGGGCGGCGGTGCTGGAAGGGGAGCCAGGCCTCGTAGCGGCAGCCGCTCTGTAGGCCGCGGCCTCCCGCTTGCTATTGCCCTAGAGCTGCCCAGGACGAGCCTGGAGCGACCTTCGCCGTGTCTCGGCGGGAGAGCGGCCCCGGGGAGGCCTCGCTCCGCTTTCCCCCGCGGGGCTCGACGTGGAGGCCTTGGGCACGAACCCCCGGGACTGAGCCTTACCGGGAACGGCAGTCCTGCGGGAAGCTTGTCACCGGTGCCTTTCGGAGTCCTGGAGGCCTGTGTGTGTCAGTTGGCTGCCGTGGCTTAGCAGAACGCTGCGGAACACCGGCGAGATCCCTGGGGCCAGAGCCTTTGCTCCGTGCTTTGCGTCCAGCCTCCTGGCAGCCATTAGGATGCTTCCCACAGAGCATCCATCACCTCTGCACCCACACAGCAGCAGGGATTGAGTTTCCTATCTGCCACACTTGTTGTTTTTCCCCTCTTATGCCTTGTTAATAACAAAAAAAAGAAGCCCCCAAGTTTTATTTCTGATGTTGTGCCCATACATATGTAAGAAGGGAGCTGATTGCCTGGCTTTCAGGTGGTTGTTCCTTGAACAGGTTTGGCTGGATCCTGAGTGAAGAGATTTGGTAATGCTGAGCCTTACCTTGTCATTCTGTTCTACCTGCAGAGGCTGATGCAAGCTTCCCAGAGTGATAGCATTGGGATGTTTCACTCAGGTGAAAGGTAGAGGAACCACCAGCAATTGGGACAACGCTGACATCCCCACTGGTATGTCCTGTTCCCTCTCAGGGTGGGGAGTGCACTGTTCCTGTGGTCATCAGCTGTTTTTTGAGTGTATTCCCACACTACTGCATCCTACCTCTTAGAACCTGTGACACAAAGAGCTGCCCTGTGGAGAAGGACGTGGGGGCTGTGGTGGGGGAAAAGCTGGAGATGAGGTGACAATGTGTGCTCCCAGCCCAGAAGCCAAATTGTGTGCTGGGCTCCATCCCCAGCAGTGTGGGCAGCAGGGCAGGGAGGGGATTGTGCCTCTGCTCTGCTCTGGGCAGAGCTCAGCTGCAGTGCTGGGGCAGCTCTGGAGTGCTCAGAGACATGGAGCTGCTGGAGCAGGGACACAGGAGGACACAGAGATGATGTGAGGGCTGGAAGCTCTGTGCTGGGAGGCCAGGCTGAGAGAGTTGGGCTTGTTCAGCCTGGAGAAGAGAAGGCTCCAGAGAGACCTCAGTGCAGCCTTGCAGTACTCAAAGGGTCTATCAGAAAGATGGGGAGAGACTTTGCAGGAGCTGCTGCGACAGGACAAGGGGTGTTGGGTTGAAACTAGAAGAGGAGATTTAGACTAGAGAGAAGGAAGAATTTCTTCATGCTGAGGGTGCTGAGAGCCTGTCCCATGTTGCCCAGAGAGGTGGGAGATGTCCCATCCCTGGAACCATTCCAGGTGAGGTTGTTTGGGGCTGTGAGCAACCTGCTCTAGCTGCAGATGTCCCTGCTGACTGCAGGGGGGTTGAACTACATGACCTTGAAGGGTCCTTTCCAACTCAAATCGGTCTGTGATTCTATGTTTATTGGAGTAAGTCATGGACATAGTGCAGAAAATCCATCATTTCCCTGATTTTCACATCATCTCACCAACTTTTAAAATCCCAAGCATTGCAGCCAGGTCACTACCTAGGAACAATCCCATCACTAAATATCAACA
This sequence comes from Bucco capensis, assembly GCA_013396975.1. Lineage (NCBI taxonomy): Eukaryota > Metazoa > Chordata > Aves > Piciformes > Bucconidae > Bucco > Bucco capensis. Next base: position 52,923 of record VWZO01019901.1, on the reverse strand, counting down.
TCACGTGGCTAGGAAGGAGAACACAGAAGGAAAATACATCAAATGAGGTAGGAGCCAAGGGACAGGGCTCTGGGCAACCTGATCTAGTTAGGGATGTCCCTGCCCACTGCAGGGGGGTTGGACTAGATGACCTCCAGAGGTCTCTTCCAACCCTAACCATTCTATGATTCTATGATGACTGGAGAGGTGCTGAGGTACAGGAAGACAGAGGTGGCCATGGTGGCCCTGCATGGGCCATGGGCACGGCTGGAGGTGAGCAGATCCAGGAGGATTGCTCAGCACAACAGGAATGGGAAGATGTGGTGAGAGTTGGAGAGGCAGGCTGACACTGAGTGGCTGTGAGTAGGTGTGTCCTTGACAAAACTGTCTGGCACAGACAAATAATGCTTCCAAATAGGCTGTGGAAAGGGAAGGAAGTCAGTTGCCAGAGGAGGAAAGAGGAGCCGTGTTGTGTTTTCCACCTCCCTCAGCCGTCGGCGCAGGGGAAGTTCTCTGCTCTAGCTGTTCCAAGCAGCTCAAGCTGAGGTTTTAAAGCCCTAATAGGATTAAAACCTATTTGGAGTTGGCTTTAGAAAAACCTTGTTTCTTTTCCTTGGGCCTTCTTGCCCCATACTAGGAAGCTGCAGCTCTTGCAGGAGGATGGAGAGCCTGAAGAACCGGACAGTGGAGGAGCTCCGGGAGCTGCAGGAGAACACCGAGGAGATTGAGCGCCTGGCCCTGGAGTCCCAGGAGGTATGGAGGGGACAGCAGGAGCCAGGCTGGCCTTTGGTAGCACCTCACCCACAGGGGTTGATGATGCCATGAGTGCCCTGTCTCCATGCACAGGTGCAGGAGCTGCAGCTGGAAAGGGAGATGGCTCTAGCTGCCAACCGCAGCTTGGCTGAGCAGAACCTGAAGTTCCAGGCACCGCTGGAGACAGGACGCACTGAGCTCTCCAACAAATATGAGGAGCTGCAGAAGCTGGCTGAGAGGTGTAAAGAGCAAAAGGCCAAACTGGGTGAGTGCTTGCAAACCTTCCCTTTGGCTTCTGCCTGCCTTGGCTGAGAGAGACAGGCTGAGAGAGCTGGGTCTCTTCAGCCTGGACAAGAGGAGACTGAGAGGAGACCTCAGCAATGCTTAGAAATATGTGAAGGGTGAGTGTGAGGAGGAGAGAGCCAGGCTCTGCTCCATGGCATCCAATGGTAGGACAAGAGGGAATGGGAGCAAGCTGGACCACAGGAGGTTTAGTATTAACATGAGGAAGAACTTCTTTGCAGTGCAGGTGCCAGAGCACTGGCCCAGGCTGCCCAGGAGGCTGTGGAGTCTCCTTGTCTGGAGCCATTGCAGAGCTGCCTGGACACATTGCTGTGTGAGCTGGTCTAGGTGCTCCTGCTCTGGCAGGGGGGTTGCACTAGATGATCTTTCTAGGGCCCTTCCAACCCCTGACATACTGGGATACTGTGGCTGTTCCTGAGCAGAGGAGCTCTTGAGGGGGTGGCAGAAAGGACTCTGCTGCATGTGACATCTGTGTTCTCCTGTTTCCTGGTCTAACTCAGCTGGACACATCGAGGGTGATTCTCCCAGTTAGTGCAGCAGTGCCTGAGTTTCATTCCTCTTCACATTTTCTTCTTGCATCAACAGGATGCAAGAGGAAGAGCCAAAGAAGGGCAAGGAAAGTGGTGAAGGGTCTAGAGCACAAGTATTGTGAGGAGCAGCTGAGGGCACTGGGCTTGGTTAGTGTGGAGAAGAGGAGGCTCAGGGGAGACCTTCTCACTCTCTGCAACTCCCTGACAGGAGCTTGGAGCCAGCTGGGGCTTGGGCTCTTCTCCCAAGGAACAAGTGATAGGACAAGAAGCAATGTCCTCAAGTTGTGCCAGGGGAGGTTTAGTTTGGCCATGAGGAAGAATTTCTTTGTGGCAAGGGTTGTGTGTGCCTGTGCCAGGCTGCCCAGGGCAGTGCTGGAGTCACCATCCCTGCAGGGCTTTCCAAGGCCTGGAGCTGTGGTGCTGAGGAACATGGCTTAGTGGTGCCCTGGCAGTGCTGGGGAATGCTTGCATTCCGTGATGTTAGAGGTCTTTTCCAACTTGAATGATTTTGTGATTCTACACCAGTTACCAAGGCAGCAAAATAAGAGTGCAGCAGGGCTGTGTGCTGCTGATTTTCCCTTGTTCTGTGTTGAATGTTTCTGCTCTCTTTGCTTCCACAGAGAAATTTTCAGCAGCAATGCATCCTCAAACCTTGCTGGATCTCCTGCAGGTGGAAAGCCAGAAAATTGAAGAGGAGTCTGAGGTGAGCTTCAGGTTGAAATCCACTAACAATTCACAGAATCACAGAACTGTTTTGGTTGGAAAAGACCTTTAAGAATACAACTCCAACTGTTAACCTAACACTGCCAGGGCACCACTAAGCCATGGCCCTCAGCTCCACATCTCCATGGCTTGGAAACCCCTGCAGGGATGCTGACACTCCCAAACCGAATCCCTTACATCAAGGCTTATCCCTTTGTAGTTTGGATGTTCTTGCCCCTAAAAATTGGATTGCCTTTTGAGTTCTTTTGTGTGCTGTGATGAGGCAAGATGTGACTACTAAGCTGTGCCTGGGGAAGCTGAACCGGCAGCTGTCTTCTCTTCCAGAAAATGGCTGAGCAGTTCCTGGAGGGTGAAGTGACCTTGGAGACCTTTCTGGAGCAGTTTTCCATCATGAGGAAGTTGTCTCACTTGCGCCGGGTCCGAGTGGAAAAGCTCCAGGAGATCGTGAGGAAATTGGAAGGGTCCCAGGAGCCCAGCAGGGACTTGCAGCCACCTCCTCCTGTACCTGGTGCCACCGAGCCACCGAAGCCAGCACCTTTCCCTTCAGGGGCTCCTGCCTTCCCTCTGCCCTACAGCCCGGCCCCAAACATGCCTGTGGGTCCCACAGCCCAGGGAGCTCTCCCTGCTGCTCCTTTCTCCAGCTCCCCAGTCACTGTGGGGCATGCTGCTTCCTCCCAGCCCAGCTCCCAGCCCACCTTTCCTTATAAACCACCTCCAGCTCCTGGATATCCTCCAGCTCAAGCTGCTGACTCCACACCAGGCTATCCCAAACCCCCCTCAGGAGGCTCAGCTCCAGCACCACCCTATTCCTGGTCTCCATCCAGAGGCCCACCTCACCCGCCAGCCTTTCCTGGCCCCTCTCCTCCCCCACCCAGACCCAGCTACCCTTCTTACTTCCCTCCTGGAACAGGGAGACCCCAGTGCCCCTACCCAACCCAGCCCCCTCTTCCTAACTTCCCAATCCCCTCCCAGCCTCCCTACCCTCCTGGACCCTCCCCACCTTTTGGGTACCCACCTCCTCCAAACCCTCAGCGTCCTACTTGGCCTGGCTACTAAATCCAGACTCCTGGGAGCAGGGGGGGACATCCCCTGCTGCCCCCTCCTCTTTGGATGGACTGAAGAAGAAGAGTGTTGCTCTTCAACCCATCGGTGTGGAAGCATTACACAGGAGAAGAGACAGTAGCAGCTCTTTTGGGGGGGGGTCAGGGAGGCTGATGTCCCTCCCCACAGCCTAGAACTCTTCCAGGGGGGTTTGTGCTGATGGCTTGTGGGCCAGAGTGGCTCAGCTGGGCTGATCCAGGCCCTGGGGTGGTAGCCAGGTATGTGGGAATGATGGGCACTGATTGCAGCTGCCACAAAACCTGGCTCCCTCTCCTCTGCCTGTGTGTGGGTGAGGGAGAGAGGCTGTTCCTTGTCTGTCTGGCACGAGTTCTGGGTGTAACAGATGTCATCTCCTCCTTCCCAGCCTTGCCATAGGTTCTGGAAGACAGGCTGGGAGAGTTCTGACAGTATTACTGACACAAAACACTCACTGCTTTCCAAGGAGCCTTCCTGGAAGTGAGAGGCAGTGCAAAGCCTCTCTTGAGTTCTGCCTCTTCAGCACTGCTGCTTTTCAGCCCCAGGAGCCTTTCCCAGCCCAGGCCCTGGCTTCCCAGAGCTCCACCCAGGGATTTTCCCTGTGCTTTGGAGGTAAACTGGGCTGGCACAATGGGCTGCTGCTTTCTGGTTTGCAGAGTTGGTGCTTCCTTCCCACTCAGCTCTTGGAACACCAGAGCTTGGCATCCCCAACCCCTCCTGTGGTACCCAGGAGTAGAAGGGGGGGGTGTGTGGTTATTTTGGGGTGCTCCAGCTTTCCTCACGTTCCCCTTCTCAGGAAACACTCAGTAAGGGAGGGATTGATGAGTTGCTGTTGATGGGATTTGCTTTGCTCAGCACTTTATCCTCTGAATCCTGCCTGTATCCCTGTAAGTTATTTATAAGGACAGATTACTAATGGACTAGAAGGAGGGAAATGCTTGGGGTGGGAGTTGGGGGGGGAGGTGATGGGGATGATTCTGTGGCTGTGGTTAATTACAGTAATAAACCTTGATGACTTGCTGGTGGGGTCCTGGCAGTGGTTGCTTTCAAGAGAGCCCAGAGCATCCAGCAGACACTTCCCATTGATCTTTTTATGCTCTACTGGCATCCTCCCACCAACTTCCTCTTGCTTTGGTCAATAAATCCATTCACCCCTGGCAGGACCTTCCTCTCCCAACTCCTCTTTGCTGCTCTCTTGTTTTCCCCTAAGGAGCACGTTTGTGTCAGGCTCTTTGGGATCAGCTCACCTCTGCCTTCCTCTGGCACCATCCTGCCTTCTTCCCTCCCTAGCTGAGAGGTTGATGCTGGGAGGAAGAGAACAAGCCACAAGTCCTATCAAAAACCCCAATTTTATTAGGGTGATCATTGCCTCAAATATCTCAGACTTGTCCTCAGTATTGCCACCTTGCTTGTAGCTGCCCAAACCTTGCCCCACATCCCCACAGCCACCTGCTTGTCTGCACCAGCTCCCTGAGGACCCAGCAGATGGGTCTCAGTCTCTTCTCCTGAAGCTCAGCACCCAGCCATTGAAGTTCCTGGCAGGCAGCAGCTGATTTCATTTCCAGCCTAGCCCAGGAGTGTGGTTCTCCTGGTTTTGAGACAGGGAGAAGCTGGCAAACCACTTCTGAGAAGCTGGGAGCGTGGCTGCTCCACTCTCAGAGCAGGTTTGAACCCTCTTTGACTCAGACAAGTAACTCCAAAAAGCCCCTGCCTGGTGCTCAGAAACAAGAGGAAGCTTCTCAGCAAGGTGCTCAGGTAGTGAGGTGGAGCCAGAGCTGAGCTATGTGTTCCTGGGGGATGGAATGAGCAGTGTGGAGGAACACAGGTGGGCCTGGAGGTCTCCCAGCCCAGCTGGAGTCAGGCTGCTGAGGCCAGCAGTGCAGGTCTCTTGTCATTGCTTCAATCAGTTTAGCATAGCATGGAATGCCAGAAAGGTTTGGGATAGAGAGGACCTTGTGAGATCCAGAGGGAAATGCCTTGCAAGTTGCACCAGAAGAGGTTTCAGTTGGATAATAGGAGAGATTTGGATAGAAGGAAGACATTTTTGATGCTGAGGGTGGGGAGAGCCTGTCCCAGGTTGCCCAGAGAGGTGGGAGATGTCCCATCCCTGGAACCATTCCAGGTCAGGTTGGTTGGGGCTGTGAGCAACCTGATCTAGTTGGAGGTGTTCTTGCTGACAGCAGCAGGTAAGGTTGGACTAGATGAGCTTGCAAGGTCCTTTCCAGCTCAAATCAGTCTGTGATTCTGTGAAATTGTGCCAGGGGAGCTTTAGGTTGGACATGAAGAACAACTTCTCCCCCAAGATGGGTTGTCAAGGCCTGTGCCAGGCTGCCCAGGGCAGTGCTGAAGTCACCATCCCTGCAGGGATTGACAAGCCCTGGAGATGTGGTGCTGAGAGCCATGGGTGAGTGGTACCCCAGCAGTGCTGGGGAACACTTGGACTCCATGATCTTAGAGATCATTTCCAACCCAACTGCTTCTGTGGATACCTTGTTAACTCCCCCTGCCACAGGCCAGCACATCTTGCACTAGATCAAGTTGCTCCAAATTCACCTTATTTTTCCTCCTGCATCCCACCTCTGCCTGCAGAGTGGGGAGGTGGCTGATGACCTCAGAAACCAGCTTGCTTGCCAAAAACACCAGAAAAGCTGCCAATTCAGCAGGTGCAGAGCTTGCCTGCCACGTGCCTGACCACCCTGGCACCACGTTGGGCAGTAGGTGAAGTGGGAAGCTGGCTCAGCTGAGGACTAGGGTGGCTCTGGCAAGGAGGAGGAGGAGGAGGTCACACTCTGCGGGCAGAGTGCAGGTCGTAGTCGCTGTCGGAGGAGTTGTCCGGAGGGTTGGAAGTTCTGCATGCACCTTCCAGAGCTGGAGGTGGGGGATGATGGATGGATGTGGCTGGTTAGGGCCTCCTAGAGAGGAGCCATCATTCCCACCACCCACCTGGCTCTTACCTGGGTAAGCTGAGAGGCAGGAGCTCTTCTGGGGGGGCTGAGCGTAGTCGTTGTTCCCACCTTGCATCCTCTGCCCTTGCGGCCGCGATGTGACGGTGCTGTTGCGGTGGAAGGAGACTGCAAGAGAGGGCAGGAGGCAGGATTTTAGGAGGGTGGGGATGATGGGTTTGCAGCAGCAGGTTGGAGGGGACAC
>VWZO01019901.1:30935-41428 GCA_013396975.1 Bucco capensis | reverse complement strand
CTGCTAATGAAGCCAAGGAACTGCTAATGAAGCCATGGCCAAGGAGCTACCAATGAAGCCAAGGAACTGCTAATGATGCCATGGCCAAAGAGCTACTCATGGAGCCATGAGTGAGGAGCTGCCAACGAAGCCATGGCCAAGGAGATGCCAATGAAGCCATGGCCAAGGAGCTCCCAATGAAGCCAAGGAGCTGCCAATGAAGCCATGACTGAGAAGCTCCTAACAAAGCCATGGTTGATGAGTTACTAAAGAAGCCACCACCAAGGAGTTGCCAATCAAGCCATGGCTGAGGAGCTCCTAACAAAGCCATGGCCAAAGTGTTATTAATGAAGCCAAAACTGAGGAGCTGCTAATGAAGCTGTGGAAAAGGAGCTGCTAATGAAGCCATGACACAGTCCCCCATGGACTCTCTCACCTCCAGGGCTCAGCATGGCTCTTCCGTGGCCAGGGAGAGCTGCAAGAAAGACAGACATGGGGTGTCAGTCCTGCCCCTTGTCCCAGAGGAGATGGGACCCCCCTCCCCAGCCTGGGCTAGAGAGCCCAGTTCTTAGCTAATCTCTGGTAATCTGAGGGGGGAAAAGGTGATTCTAGGGGCTCAGGCCAGACTTTCAGCAGGGTAAAGATGCTGCTGGGAGCCAGGAGCTCCCTGGCCATGCTGTACTCTGTGCTGGAGCTGGCTGGAGAGTCATAGAGCCATTGAATGGTTTGGGTTGGGAGAGATCTTGAAGATGATGGAGTGCAAGCATTGCCCAGCACTGCCAGGGCACCACTAAGCCATGTTCCTCAGCTCCACAGCTCCAGGCCTTGGAAAGCCCTGCAGGGATGGTGACTGCAGCACTGCCCTGGGCAGCCTGGCACAGGCACACACAACCCTTGCCACAAAGAAATTCTTCCTCATGCCCAACCTAAACCTCCCCTGGTGCAACTTGAGGCTGTTTCCTCTTGTCCTTTCACTTGTCCCTTGGGAGAAGAGCCCAAGCCCCAGCTGGCTCCAAGCTCCTGTCAGGGAGTTGCAGAGAGTGAGAAGGTCTCCCCTGAGCCTCCTCTTCTCCACACTAACCAAGCCCAGTGGCCTCAGCTGCTCCTCAGCACACTTGTGCTCTAGACCCTTCAGCAGCTTCCTTGCCCTTCTCTGCACACACTCCAGCACCTCCATGTCCTTGTGGCAGTGAGGAGCCCAAAGCTGAGCCCAGCATTGGAGCTGTGGCCTCCCCAGTGCCCAGTGCAGGAGGACAATCCCTGCCCTAGTGATTCTGGGGGGGGACATCCCTGTCCTCAAAGCTCAGCAGTGAGGACAGAGCCTTTAAGCTCCCCATGCACCCCACTGGTGCTGGCAGCAGAAGAGGAGCCTGGGGAGGAAGGCATGGCCAAGCAGCAGTGGATGGTGCCACCATCCCCATGGAGCAGCATGGTGCCATGTGGCCTGAGAAGCAGCTGAGGACATCAGGAGCTGGCAGGGGATGAGGGTGAGGGGATGGTTGGTTGTACCTCCCCACCCACTGTTTCTGGGTATGACAGGCACCCTGGGGACCCCCAGAGATAAGTGTGGAGAGCAGAGATGCATGGAGAGCTGTGCCCATGTTTCACTGGGGGCTGCTGCTGGGGACATGTAGCACCCTCTCCCAGCATGGTGCCATGAGCCAGGAGCACTGAGGAGCCCCACAGCCAAGGGCTGAGCATCCCAGGACCTGCCCAGCAGCAGGAAGAGCAGCCTGGATCCCCTTGGACCTGCTTGGACACCTGCTGGGCACCAGAGCTGCAGGCAGTTGGGTGAAGCAGCCATGAGCCCCAATCCCTCCCCCCACACTGTGCCCCCCACCATACTCACCCCACATGCCCAGCAGGAGCAGCAGGAGCAGGGGGGGCAAGCAGGCTCCCTTCAGCATGGCCAGCAGCCACCCTGGCACTGGTGTGTGAGCCCAAGGCTGCCAGGGGCACCTGTGCCTCTGCTCCTAGCCCGGGGAAGGCAGGCAGGAGGGGGGGGGGGAGGGGAAGGGCAGGAACAAGCTGTTTTCCTCCCTCTGTGGTTTTCTGCGTCAGCTCTCTGCTCGTTTGAAGCCTCAGCTCCTGCTGAGCACCAAGGGGAGAGCAACCCAGCCCCCAGCCCAGCCTGGGGTCCCCCCATGGCTCTCCTTGCCTGGGGTGGGGGGGAAGGATCAGGCTAGCCATTGCTTGGGGTTCAGGGGCCTGCAGCTCTTCCTTGAGTCTCCCCACAGAGCTCCTGGTGGCTGCAAGTCAGTGTTGCCAAGCAAGAATCACCCAAAGGAGAGCTGAGGGGCACAAGCCTGGGGCCTTCAGGGGCTTTGCTGTGTGCCTGGAGCTGTCAGCATCCACTGGGGAAAAGCTCAGCCCTAATAGCAGCTCCTTGGTGCCTTGCAGCAGGGAAAGTAGTGCTAACCACTAAAGCCAAGCTCCCCAGCCCAGGGCTGCATGTCACCCTCACAGCCACCAAAAGACCTGGCCTTGCTGTCACCTAACAGCAGCCCTGCCAGAAAGAACCTTCCCCATGCCTGGTGACTGCTTCCTTCTTCTTCCTCAGCAGCTCTGCCCTGCTTTGAACCATCATCACCATCATCACTGCTGCAGTCACTGCTTGAGGTGGTGCTAGGGCAGGAAAGGGACCTGTGGCCTCAGCTCATGCAGAGGAGCTCCTGCAAAGGAGTTGGTGCCTGCCATGCTGTGCCACACAGAGCTGCCCCATGAGATGCTTTCATCCCAGCATCTCCCTGCTTCTCCCAGTTGCTGGCAGCCTGGCTCCCTGCAAAGGGCCCGTGGGGCACTGGCAGTGTTGGCAGCAAGGGAAAGGAGAAGAGTTAATTGATTGTGCCCTGATTAACAGCTCCAAATCCAGGTCATGCATGCTAATGAAGGCAGCTGATTGCCATTGACCCTGTGGCATTGCTGCTGAAAGGAGAGCATTGGGGCCTGGGGCAATGGGACTGGGGAAATTGGCCTTCCTGGCTAGCTTGGGGAGGTGAGGAGAGCTTCCAGTCCCTGCTGCCTGGAGCCATGAGACCCTCTGGTCCCCAACCCTGGAGCAGAGGTGCAGCTCTCCTGGGACTTTCCTGCCTCAAAATACTTTCTAGCTTGCAGGTTTTTCCATGAGTCAAGAGGAAGCTGCTTGGGGTGTGGTGGCAGGCAGATGGCTGGGAGCTGCCAGGCATGGGCAGGACCAGGCAGGGATGCTAGGTGATGCTAGCAAGGTGAGCAAAGATCAGGCAGAGATGCCAAGAGCACTGAACCTCCAGCTCAGGAGGTGATCCCCTCCCAGCTCTTTTGGCTTCTCTCAGCCCACAGCTCCACCTTGGCCAGGCACAGTGAGGCCACTGCCTTGCTCCTGCCTTGCCCAGGTAGTGCTGAGCCCTCTCTGCCAGTGCAGGGCTGTGGGCTGCTCCCTGCAGCCCTTCCTTATCTCCATCCCCTCCCACTTAGCTGGGGAGTCCTGCTGCCCCCCAAGAGCAGGCTGGGGCTGGGATGGGAGCAAGGCTTGCTGGGGTGTTCCCAGGGGCTTCTAGNCTGGAGGTGTTTAAGAGCCAGGTGGATGTTGTGTTGGGGAGCATCATTTAGTGGGATGCTAGGGCTAGGAAAAAGGCTGCACTCATGGTCTTCACGGTCTCTACCAGCTGGAACTGTTCTAGGATTCTCTGTTCTGGAGGCCCCTGAGATGCTGCAGACAAGGCTTGCACCATGGCTCTGTTGGAGCATCCTCTGCTTGCTGCTGCCTCTGCCAGTCAGCTCAGCCTCATCCCTGTGCTCTGATAGGCAAGGATTATTAGAACATCTTTCCAGAGGGGTCTCAGGAGGGGGGGTGGGGAGGAGAAGCCCTGAGATGTGCTGACATGCCCATGAAGAAGCCTTTGAAGAGGCAGGAGCTGCCTTTGGTGGGAGCAGGAATGGGCTTGTCAGCTGTCAGCACGCTGCTGGGATCCTAATGATGGGGGAAGTGACTTTTCCCAGTGCCTGTCACCATGCCACTGAGCTATCTCTCTGGTGGCTGCAGGTGACACATGGCACCTTTGCCCCATGGCCCAACAAGAACTGGATTAGCCACTCCCAGGGGATCAGTAACCCCTGGACTTCAGGAACTCCAGGGCATCAGTATCCTCTCCAGACTACACTCCCAATGTAGTGCTGTTCCCAGGACATCAGTAACCTCTGGGTCTCAGTATCCAGGTGATTTTGGTACCCCTTGAGCATCAGCACCCCTGTGGCATTGGTATCTACTGGATATCTGTACCCCCTGGATATTGGTACCCCAGGGCATCAGTATCCTCTGGGAATTGGTATCCCTGTGGCATCAGTACCCTGTGGCATTGGCACCCCTGGGCATTGCTAGAGTATCTCCTGAGCATTGCTCCCAGCTCTGGCATCAGTATCTGCTAGGTATCAGTAGTTGCTGAGCATTGGTACCCTTTGAGCATCCCTAGCTGTGTGGCATTGGTAACCCCTGGCCACTGGATCCCTGTGGTACTGCTATCCCTGTGGCATCAGTATCCCAATGATATTGATATCACTTCAGGACACTGATACTCTCCTGGGCATCAGTATTCCTGTGACATCCATATCCATGTGGCACTGGGACCCCAGAGCACTGATATCCCTTGGGCATCAGTACCCCAGTGGTGTTGGTACTCCCTTGGCATTGAGTTCCCTGTGGCATTGGTACCCCAGTGGCACTGGAATGCCTTGGGAATCAGTATCCCAGTGACATTGGTACCCCCTGGGCATTGAGATCCCAGGGAATCAGTATCTCTGTGGCTCTCATATCCCTGCAGCATCAGTACCCTCAGTGGCATCAGTATCCCTGTAGCTTCCTCATCCCAGTGGCACTGCTCCCTGCTCAGGGCACTGGTACCCCCTGAGTGTCACCACCTCCTTGCCCATCACTGCACTCCATGGCATCATCAGCCCTCAGGAGCCTTCCCTGCCCATTCCAAGCTCTCCCATGCCCTTCCCTTGCCAGAGGTGCCTCCCTCCCCGTGCCCAGCTCCGGGGGCAGCTCGGTGCCCAGCCCAGTGCCGGCAGCAGGCAGCCACCTCCTCCCTCTCGCTGCTCTCCCCTCTTTGTCTCGGGCCTTTTGTTGCTATTTCGGGGTTTCCTCCCTTGTTGCGGCTCGGCCCCTTTGTTGTGCGGAGCCTCTCGCCTCCGGCAGCAGCTGAAGGATGTGGTGGGGGGCCACATTTTCCACGGGGGGATGGTTGCTTGCTCCCAACCCCATCCTCCCCGCCGAGGCTCCGCCCGGCCCAGCCCGGCCCTGCCGGGGGAGGGGGAGATGTGCCATGGGCTGAGGGCTGGCTACCCACCAGTGTCCCAGGCTCAGCTGCCAAGCTGTGCTGCTGCTTCCTTCCGTTTGCTCCAGCGTTCAGCTCATCCCAGGGGATGCTGGAGGGGGTTAGATTGTATCCCACCTCCTGTGCTCTGGGCAAAGAGGAGAAATGCACACCCTGGGCTGGATATGTCCCCTTTCCCAGCTTTGCCTCTAACCTGCAGCCTCCAGGTTGGGGTGGGGAGGGTGCAGGACCCCTTAGCACCACCTGATGTGTTTGGGATGGGAGCTCAGTGCCTTCTCTTCAAGCCCCCAGGCCAGAGCCCTGCTGAAAAGGCCTTGGGGTGCTGGTGGCTGAGAAGCTGGCCATGAGCAAACAGTGCACGCTGGCAGCCCAGAAGCACAATGGCATCCTGGGCTGCAGCAAGAGAAGCGTGGCCAGCAGAGCCAGAGAGGTGATTCTGCCACTGCACTCTGCTCTGCTCACACCTCCTCTGCAATACTGGGTCCAGCTCTGGAGCCCTCAACACACAAAGGACATGGAGCTGATGGAGCAGGTGCAGAGGAGGCCACGAGAATGCTCAGGAGCTGCAACACCTCTGCTCTGAGGACAGGCTGAGGGAGCTGGGATTGTTCAGCCTGGAGAAGAGAAGGCTTCAGGGGAACTACTAGTGACCTTGCAGGACCTAAAGGGAACTTCCAAGCAGGCTGCAGAGGGCCTGTTTGCAAAGGCCTGCAGGGAAAGGACAAGGGGCAATGGTTTTAAATTGGAGAAGAGTAGATTTAAACTGGACATTAGAAAGAAGTTCCTCCCCACGAGGGTGGTGGAACACTGGCCCAGGTTGCCCAGGGAGGTGGTTGAGTTCCCATCCCTGGAGGCATTGCAGGTGAGGCTTGCCAGGGCTCTGGGCAAGCTGCTCTAGTTGGGGATGTCCCTGGCCACTGCAGGGGGGTTGGACTAGATGAGCTCCAGAGGTCCCTTCCAACCCAAACCATGCTAGGATTCTAGGATTCTATGGGCATGGTGGCCAGTGAGGCCCCAGCATGGGCAGAGCCATGGCCTGGGGGCTGTTGGGAAGCTTGGGGAGGGCTTTGTGTCCATCCCTGTGTTGCCACAGAGAGCTGGAGATGGTTGTGGGACACCATCTCCCCATCCTTCCCCTCACCTGCCTCCCTGCAGGATCAACCCCAGTGCTATGGGGCTGGATCAGACCCTCCCTCCCTGCTGCTGTGAGCTGAGGGAGGGACATGGGACCTGCCACCTCTGTGATTGAGGGACATGGTGACCTGCCACCTCTGTGATTGAGGGAGGTGGTGCCCTGCTAGCCTAAATGCTGAAGGACATGGTGACCAGTGGGAAAAGCTTTTAATGGCACACACAGCCTGGCACAGTTCTCCTGCAGTGAGCATCTCCCAAGTGTCACCAGGAGCAGTGTCCTGGCATGAAGGAGATGGCTGGAGAAGTCCAGAGGAGCTGTCAGCAGTGGGATGGTGACTCCTTGGCCTGCCATGTCCTCCTGTCTGTGCTGGTGGGACAGCTTCAGTGGATGTCATCATAGTCACTGCCCTCAGAGGAGCTGGGCTCCCACACTTGTCCCCCTGAGGGACAGGATGGAGCTGGCAAGCCTGGAAGGGACATCACTCATCAGGGAGCAGGAGGAGGGTGCTGCAGGACGGGGAGAGGAGCCCTGCAGCCCTCGTGTCCCTCCCTAGCCCCGTGGGCTCCTCACCAGGCTCTGGGGCTGGGGCTGGCTCCACATGCTCCACGTTCTCATACCACTCCCCCGAGGAGGTGCTGGAGCTGTCAGCAGGAGCAGGAGCTGCTGGAGACACCCAGGCCTGGGAGAGCACTGGGGTGGGAACATGGGGTGTTGCTTGTGGGGGGGAAACAAGGTCACTTCATGGCAACTTCCAGCCCTGCTCCCATCCTCTGCAGTCCCCCATAACCATTCCCTCCCAGAGGTTGTCTCCATCCCTGCTCCTGTCCCCATCCTTGCTCTTTCCTTGAGCTTTCTCCATCCCTTGCTCCTGTCCTTGGGGTGTCTCTATCCCTGCTGTCCTCCTAAGGGCTGTCCCCATCCCTTGCTTTCATCCCTGGGATCTCTCCATCCCTTACTCCTGTCCTTGGCGACTCTCCATCCCTTGTGCCCATCCCCACCCCTGCTCTGGTTCCCTGGGACCACCCCCCAAGCAGTGCCCACCTGTGGCAGGGCAGTGGGTGTAGCTGTGGGTGCTGGGTGCTGCAGGCTGGTGGGTGCCATGGGTGGGGGGCTCTGGGCAGAGAGAGTCATTCCAGTAGGGCTCAGTGGAGGAGGAAGAGGAGGAGGTGGATGAGCTGCCATGGGATGGGTGGCCCAGTCTGGCTGGCACTGCAGGGCACAGAGCTCCCATCAGCCCACCCATGGGCAGGATGGATGGATGGACAGTGCTGCAGGACAGAGGGATGGGCATCCCTTGTGTCTTACCTTCTTCAGGGAATGGCTCCATCCCATTCTGCTTGGGCATCAGGGGCAGAAGTTGCTCCCGAGGCTGCCGGCGCAGGGAGTCTTGTGGGGAGGGCAAGGAGAAGAAGGCATCAGCCCAGGGAAGGGTGGTGGAGGTCTCAGAGCTCAGTGGTGGGGGTCTCAGAGCTCAGTGGTGGGGGTCCTGGGGCTGGGCTTACTATAGAAGGTGGAGAGAGCCATGGGTGGCTTGCTGCTGAAGTCGTAGTGTTCGTAGTCAGAGTCGGAGTCAGCTTCCTTGGCACTGCCTGCCAGTGGCTCTGGGATGGAGGGAGATGGGGATGAGCCATGACCTCCTGCCTCAACCACAGCCCCATGGGGAACTGCTGGCCTACCTGGTCCTTTGGGAAGGCTGGAGGGCATCTCCCTGTAGTCATTGGAGGTCCCAGAGGGCACCTCAGGGTTCTGCTCGCTGTGGGTCACCAGTACTGGCCCAGCTAGCCCTAGGGAGGACACGACGTGGGCTGTGGGGACAAGGAAGGTGGTTATGTCCACTCAGTGGCCCCACTCCTGAGGCTAAGGAGTGAGGTGGTGCCCTGATGAAGACTCCTTACCACTCCTCTTCCTCAGCCTCAGCAGGGTGATGATGAAAGCCAACACACTGAGCAGGAGCAGGGCTGCAAGGACCAGGCAGAGGATGAAGAGGGATGACGTCTGCAGAGGGGATGGTGTCCCCATGGTGGGGAAGCCTTCCTCAGCTGGGACAGAGAACGGACACAGCTCATGCCACCCTTCCTCCAGCTAAAGGCAGGCACTTTAGGTGCTGCCTGCAGCCCCAGGGGCTAGCTGAGGCTCTGCAGGACACTCACCACTCCTCAGTGTGATGTTGCTTGCTGGCACCGTGGCTATCGGGGTTGACATCTGCAAGCCTAGCAGGAAGGACACAGGGACAGCGGTGGGACACAAGAAGCTGGGTTCCAGCTCATCTGCAAGGAGACCCCCATGGCTGCAAGCAAGGGGACAGCCCCCATCCCTCCAGCCCCCCAAAGCCCATGAGGTGCCATACCACTGCAGATCACCCCAGCAGCCCGGGTCCGGAGGAAAGGAGCTGATGCGCTGTAGGTCCAGTTGCAGTGGGCGAGCGTTGGCTGCTGCCTCTCACACTGGTACATCATCTTGCCAGGCAGAGTGTGGCTGAAGAACAGGTACTGCAGAGGCTCCCCACAGCCCAGGGAGTGGCACAGCACCCTGGCCTCCAGCTGGTGCCATGTGCTGTCACACACTGTGCTCCACATGCCACGGAAGAAGACCTCGACCCGACCAGCACAGCCATCCTGGCCCCCAGAGAGCCTCCAGTGCTGCTGCCCTGGGGATAGAGAGGGCAGCTGGGGATGTGCTGCCTGCACCCTGCCTGAACCCTGCCTGCACCCTCGGAGAGGTGGTAGGTGACACAAAGTGTTGGTCTGCTGGAGGGTCAAAGGTTCTGCAGAGAGATCTGGCCAATGGCATGAGATTCACCAAGGGCAAGTGCTGGCTCCTGCACTTGGGGCACAACAACTCCAGGAATGCTCCAGGCTGGGGAAAGAGAGACTGGAAAGTGCCCAGAGGGAAAGGAGCTGGAGTTNGGCTCTTCTCCCAAGGAACAAGTGATAGGACAAGAGGTAACTATCCCTGGAGAGGCTGAGAAGCCCTGGAGCTGTGGTGCCGAGGGCCATGGTTTAGTGCTGCCCTGGCAGTGCTGGTTAACAGTCAGACTCAATGATCCTGAAGGTCTCTTCCAACCAAAATGATCCAATCATTCTATGATTTCTCTTGCCTACAGAGCCCAAACCTTCTCTGATGTCTGCCAGCCCCAGCACACCAGCATCATCTTTGTGGCTCCAGTCATGCTCCAGCACTGCTGGGCAATCCCAGAGATGTTCCTTGTGCCCCTTGCATCCCACCTCATCCCAAAGGATGGATCCACTGCCCCAGCCCAAGGTGGCACTGCCATGGCTGCACACATCTCAGCCACTCTGCAGTTGCTGGCACATGATGTCACCATTGGCCAGGTCCCAGTTGTCATCAGATACTGTCCCCTAGGTCCTCACCAGCTCCATGTCCCTCACACTAACTCTGGTTAGCCAGTCACAAGGCACCAGGACCCAGGCAAAGTGAAGAGGAAGGGAGTAGAGGTGACCCTGAGACTGTGCCCCAAGGCAGTGCCATCAGCAGCAGCAGACAGCTGAGATGTCACCACCCACCTAGACTCCTCCTTCCCCATCAAAATGTGGGTGCAAGGAGGTCCCTGCTCCTCCCACGCTCACCTGGTGCCACTGAGACATTTCCAGCCATGCTGCCCACAGGGGTGCTGGGAGGTCCTGTTGACACCATGGGAGCTGTAAGGAGGAAGGCACAGAGGTGATGAGGAGCTGAGCCCAGCAGGACACCCCATCCTGGGCTGAACAACCCTATGGAAGCAGGCAGGAGATGGCCTGGTGTGAGGACAGACAGCTGTGCCACCACCCAAAGCCCTGCTGAGAGCTGGAAGCCACCAAGGTGAAAGCAGGCAGGAGGTCAGCAGGTGTTGAGGGACCAACATAAGGAACTGGCTGGCTGGTCACATCCAGAGGGTAGTGGTCAATGGCTCCAAATGCAGCTGGAGATCAGTGCCAAGTGGTGTCCCTCAGGGCTCTGTGCTGGGGCCTGCACTGTTTAATATTTGTATAAAGGCTATGGGCAGCAGCATTGAGTGCACCAGCAGCAAGTGTGCACATGACACCAAGCTATGGGGTGCTGGGGATAAG
>VWZO01019899.1:89570-108387 GCA_013396975.1 Bucco capensis | reverse complement strand
GGGCAGGGGTTGTGTGGTTTGGTTTGGTTTTTTTGGGAGTGGTTTTTTCTTTTTCTTTTTTTTTTTTGGTTTGACTCTGTGATCTGAGAGGTCATTTCCAGCCATGAATGTTCTGTGATTCTGTGATCATCAGAGCTCTAGTTGCTTGCAGCAAAAAGCCTTGTGCATTTCACACTTTTTCTCTCTCTCCCTCCTATTCCTGCTTCTATACACCACTTACCACTATTGTCACTTATTTCTGTGCTGATCCTGAAATCTGACTTGGCCTGAGACTTGGATACAGGCAGAAAGTTCTGATTATAGCTCTTATTCCTCTTATTTCTTATCATAATCATTGGGTTGGACTGAATATTCTTTCTCCCTAAAAATCCTCACCATTTGTCATCTTTCACAGAAGCTGTGCTATGTATTGGAGTTCAGCCATAGTGAGTGTCAGTTCATTGCACAGAACAAGGCAAGCTGTCCTCAGGAGAAGTTTTATCTGAAAACTCTTACAAGTTACAGCTCTTCTGGTCATTTGTGCAGATTTGGTATAGATGTACAGTTGCAAGGATGCTTCCCCAGAAAATACACCTTCCTGCCTCTTTTAATGTATAATGCAACTCAAATCTGTAATGTAACTCTAATAAGAACAAAACTTTCTTTCATAGGAAAAATGACAGATAGTATATACTCTAACAGAAAGCAAGGTTTTGTTTCTGATCTCCTTATGCTGCCACTTCACTGTAATTACAGAAAAAAAAAATGTGCTAGACTATTTAGGTACATTTATTTTTTAGAAGTATTTGAATATCTTCTGTTTAAAAAGCGCTCACTTTTTAGCTAGCCAATGAAATATCAGAGTCCCTACTCAAGAAAAACTTATCCCCTAAAAATACATAAGTTTTGGTGTAACTGTCACTCTCTGAAAAGACTGTGAGTCTGGAGAACTTCTTACTTACCAGAAGCTGTCTAACTTCAGACTGGAAGTTAAAAGATGTGTTTTTGCTGAACAAAGGCAAACACTCTGAGCAGGTCAGTTATGCCTTAGGGATGCAGTATCAGATATTCCTTTAAAAGACAGACATTTTTCCCCAAAGTAGTGGTTTTCCAAGACAATACTGTCACATGGTGACAGGAATAAACCAGATACCACTTCCTTTTCAAAAAATAAAGTCAAGAGTTGATCAGCTAACAGCAGATAGAGCTTGTGCTAGTATGGAAAGCCAGCTTCCCCCTGAACTTGGTGGAAAACTAAGAAAACAGTGTCTCAAGACAGTCTCTGACAAAACAGGACCTATAGAAGCTACAAAGGCATTCAACATTTCCTAAATTGTAACTGCTTTATGAATACTATTCTGGATATTTATAGAGCATACATAGAAATAAGTAGATTCTTTCTTTACAAGGAGCTTACATGGGTGAGAGAGATTTTCAAATACTGTGTTAAGAAGGGTCCATTATGAACAGGATGGGGGAGGTGGATACATTCCTGAGGCAGGGTGTGAAATCACTCAGAAAAAGGCTTGTATTATTATTATAGATTAAATAAGATTGAAACTAAGGAAGTTCACTCACTGTTTTCCCTCTAAATATTATTAAAAAGAAAAAAAAAGAAGAATGTGGTTTTCACATCTCAGAATTTGAAACAGATTTAGTACCTCTTCCTTTTTAAAAATCCAAAATTATTGGTTTATTTTTTTAATGAAAACATTTATTAAATATAAATAATGATGTGACAATAAAAAAACAAGTGATGAAATTTTTTAATAAAAATCACTACAATAAAAATCAATATCTACATGCTTTTTCCGAGATTTTTTTGTATGAGCAAAATTCTTTTTATATGAAAAGATATGACAAAAGTGTCTGTGATACTTCTGGTGCTCTGTAGTATTGGAATGCCATACACACATCACATGATGTATGCTTACTAAAACACATGCTGCTGTGAAAAAATTGCTGGTTACAGCATCACACCTGTTGGTATCTCAAGTCATTCCTAGTCTGAACTGGCAGAGGAACACATGTACGAAAAGTCTTACAGCCCTTCCAAGAGCACTCAGCCCTGCACAGGTTTAGGAAGAGCTCCAGGGTTTACGATGCTCATGCAAAACAGAGAATTGCATTTGGCATTCAATGTCTTTACACTGAATTCATGGAACCCAATTCTTCCACCTAAGTAAGCACAACAAATTGCCAGTATTTGAGCCAAGATGGAAATTTTCCTGACCTCCAGCAGACTAGACATACGAATTTCTCAAGTCTCTGCCAAAAACTGCTCTCAGGCTCTGCAGGACTCCCAGACATCTCAGTCCACTTCCAGCTGCTGCACAAGCACTGTGATGGTGTTGTGTATGAAATGAGCCTTATCTGCATCAGTCAGTCTGGTTAGTTTAGCAATGCTGGTGACAGTAACATCCTGTGGAGTCACCGCTAATGCTCTCAGTTCACTAAGCCTCAGTATAAGGCTCTCAATTACTGTTTGTCCTTAATCCCTCAAAGACATGTTCCTCAGTAAATGCCAGGTTGTCACCAAGGCAAAAAGCTACCATTTTATATCAGCTTCTTAGGCAGGGAAAAATGAAGAATTTTCAAGAGGCAATGTACTCCCAACAAGATTCAATTCCTGTAAGCATGAGTGCTCTATAGGTATATGAGCTGAGGACAATCCTCTTTTTCACTGCAGATGCTGTATCAGTGATTTTAAAACACTTATGACTGTTGTCATTAAATCCCAGATAACACTTATGGACTTGTACTCTCAAGCCCAAAGAAGCCAAGTCTCTGAGGTTGTGCTTCGACTCCTCCAAACCATGTTTCTAATTCTCTGGGAAACATGACAGGCATAATTGTGTCTGGAGTTGAATTAACTGGCATCATGAGTTGCACCTGTGTTTAGCAGGAAATGCATAAACAGAAAATTAGATAATCACATGTTTTATCTTTAACCATCAGCAGATTATTCTAATTAATGCAAATATTCAAGGTGAAAACTGTATCAGAGCTGTGTTGTCCTTTTTCAGGCTGGTTGGGCTGTGTTGCCCAGAATCCTCACAATGTGTCCTCCTGCCCCTGTGCACGTTAAGTTAGGACTCTGCAGGTACTTCAACAGCACAGGCTTTCTGAAACTGAAATCCAGCCTCACAGTTTCAAGATGAAAACAACAAAGTCTGCTTTGGAAAGCCTGCATCAAACCTTGGAGTACAGGAGACTGTCTACACAGCTCTTGTCACAGTGCTGGGTGTGGATGCACTATTGCCTCCTGCTGTGGAAAGACCTTTGCCTGTGACTGCCTTAGGCCCAAGATAAGCATCAAAGCTTCAGGTTGTTGGGGAGAGGACAGCCATGCTCTAAAGAGAGCTCTGGTTTTGTCTGTGGATAACCCTCCATATGCAAGCGGTAAGGGACTTAGGCGGAAATATCTTCAACTGTCAATTTCAGAAGAGTTAAAGATGTCATTTTCAAAAGAAAACCAGTGACACATATTTCCCCTTCTCACCAGTAAGAGGAAAATACCTTTCTCCAATTCTTTTTTCTGTTACTTTTTTTTAATTTGGCAATAATAAAAAATGAAAATAGCTCTTTTATAACACATGCCTTACAGTTGTCTTTAATAAACAAACAAGCAATTAAACAAAAGTGTCAGGACACTATAGTCTGGGTTAGGATGAGGGAAAGCAAATGTTTTCAGAATTCTGGATATTGTTGAACGTGGAATAAGTTTCAAGACTACCTGGTATAGTAAGACCATGCACCTCTTGCTAAAACTATAGGCCAGACTTGTGTAACTATGCCAGTGCTCAAATTCTAACATTATGGCCACAGAAAGCTTCAGAAAGACTCTAAAGATTAACTTTGGGAGGAGGATAAAATTCGCAAGGGGGGTCACAGCAACACTTTTTTATTATCCCTATTATTCTGCATGACATCCTGAACAATATATCATGCATTCCTCTCATGAGCAAGCAAAAACCATTTAAATTCATTGAAGTACATATTTGGGAAAATACCAGTCTATATAAGTGTGGTTTTGTGTGTGTATAAAAAGCCTGAACATCTGTTCCAATGGCAAAATAAATGCAATCACTCCCCCTAGACCTGTGATCTTTCTTCCGGCTTCAACCAGTACATATGGAAGTATGAGACTCATAATGAACGTTGCTCCATTTAAAAAAGGGGAATATTTCCACACAAAATTACAGCATATAACAAAACAGGAAAGGATGCCTTATTAAAAGAGAGGCAATACATTTCTAAATGCAAATCTATTTATGTCACACTCTTTAGCAGAGCTATTCCTGCTCACGTGAGGAACAGAAGGTGCAAAAAGTCACATGCTATCCTGCTTTACAAAGGGATGGAATTTTAAGGCTGCATAGGCCTGTTTGAGGCCACACTGTTTATTTCTAATCTCCATCCTGAATTCAATGTGCAGATCCTGAAAGGAAGATGAGTTGGAGAGGAGAACCTCAGTGCAGAAAGGAAAAGACATGCCCAGAGAGGAGAAGCTCCCCTTGGACAGCAGATGTCCTTCCACCTTCAGGAAGGTGGAAGAAATGAAATCAAAAGTATAGTCACTGTTATCTGAGAAAGTTGTGCAAAGTTTTTGCTTTATTGGAAGTATAATGATGGGTAACCAGTTTGCTTACTATAAAACCATCCAGCAACCTGATTCGCCATTGATTCCAGCTACAAAATACAATTCTCTCCAGCAAGAGACTACCAGCATGCTGCAACATCTTACTCCTACACACACTTTGAAAGCAAGGGTCAAGCAACCATTTAGAACGATAATGCTCACCATGGCAACAGGAGCAGAGTTTAGCTTTAAAATATTGTAAAATGTCCTTATATGTTAAGCATCTCACATATGATTGTCTAAATGTAGATAAAATATCCATATCATCAAGGTAAAAATAAAAGTATTGTGCAGTTTAAGAGTGATTCACCCTGAATGATGAAACCATCCCTAAAAAGAACAGAGGTGATTGGCTGCAAGTGACAAGTCCTCCTGCAAAAGCAGAGAGACAAAAAGTAGACTCGAAGAAGGAAGATGTTTTGGTTGCTTCCAGAGTCTCTGTGCTGGCACACAGCCACACAGTGAAGAGGCAGTATGTCCTACATCTGATGTTCTGCACCCTGAACTAGTACACAAAAAAACCCAGCTGTGCTTAAGGTAGCAGAAAATAATTAAGAGCCTGGGGACTGTGAGAATTTGGCAATAAATGTGCCCATAACCCATCACTGATACTTTTTGAAGATCAAGCATGATTGTGTAGTCTTAAAAGGTCTAAGCATTCACTACAATGTCATTTCTAAAGACTAAATACTTTGAGACCTTGATTTTGAGTACAGTCAGTTGAAACAAGTATTTTTTTGTTTGTTTTTCAAATCGAATAAGCTTTCTTAGACACCTCCAGGGACGATGACTTCACCACCTTCTTGGGCAGCCTGTTCCAAGACTTAACAACCCTTTCAGTGAAGAAATTCCTCCTGACATCGAATCTAAACCTCCCCTGGTGCAACTTGAGGCTGTTTCTTCTTGTCTTCTCACTGGTAACCCAGTAGAAGAGACCTACCCCCTCACACTCCAACCTCCTTTCAGGTGGTTTTAGGGAAAGATAAGGTGTCTCCTGAGCCTCCTCTTCTCTAGACTAAACAACATCAGTTCCTGAAGCCACTGCTCATAAGACTTGCTCTCTAGGCCCCTCGCTAGATTCATTGCATTGCCCTTCATAACTACTCATCCAATAGTCTGGAAGCCAGTACTCAATCGTTCTCTGATTACGCTCATGCTGAGAATGATGAAACACAAGAAAGGATTTAACAGAAAACACAACCAAGAGAAGTTTTTAACTAAGCATAATTCCAGCCAAAGATACATCAGGAACTTTTCTACTGGTGATAAAGTCTGAGACGAGACAAGGCATTTTGTCTTCTACCCTCATTAATATTCACACTCTTGTTCCTTTTATTCAGCTGTGTGATGGACTTCCTAGGTAAACCATTGTTTACTAGACAATTACCTCTCTTCACCTTGATGAAAGGAATATATCCTTCTTTTATATCTTGATGCCTTAAAAACATGGCATGAGTTTCTTTGAATACTTTACATGTGCTTCATTTGCAACATTTAAAGCAAGATATAATATCCCCTACTTCCCTGCATCTTTTTATCACCATTTACTTAATTAAGAAAGCAAGGAAATAACTACATACAGTACTGAATCTTTAAAGTTATATAGGTAATAAAAATGGCTTTATTACAGAAATAACAGTACCTCCCGTTGGAAAAATGAACTTATTTATGCACAAAAAGATTTCACCAAAACAGTTATTTAAATTCAATTTTAAAACAGTTTACTGCTGACATTTTAAGGGTTGGAGATATGGTTTAGCATTTAATGGTCCTTGAGATTTTTCCTTTTCCAAGGCTCAATAGTGCCATATGATTTATAATTCTACTTCACACATTCCTACCAAATACTGCTAAAGAATTTCATATATACCTCACGCCTGGCACAAGGGAGAATCAGCACTAAATAAACTTTGTTATAAATTAATCACAGATCTCAAGAATGAGTTCAGTATCACATAGAATGTTAGCATTTTACTCACAATGAGGTTAACATATGAGCTACATATTCATATGGACCCAATGAGGTTAACAGCAACTTCATGTTCATATGGACCTTGACTCAATAACATTATTAAAGACTTTTGCAGCTCTAAGCATCTTTAAAGCTAATGAGAGTATATTAAAGCTCTAGGTCCATTCCATGGTAACAATACTCTGTTAAAAAGGAAGGAAAAATGTGGGACTTTCTGCTTAATGATAATTGGATGCACCAAATCCCATCTCTTCACAAATAACGAAGTCTGAACCAAAAGCATTTGAACTGTATTAATCAGAGGCACTGAAGGGAATGTCTTCTGTCTTCTTTTAGTGAAAATGTTTGAATTTTAATGATAGTTGACAAGATATTTCTCAATTTATTTGTTCATGCAGGTGAACTATACATTTTTGCTCGATCCTTCTCACTTAATGATGAGATACTCCATTTCTACAGATGAAAAGCTGCATTTTGGGAAATATGTAGCAGGCAATCCTGATCTGTATTTGCTCAGAGAAGTGGTGAGATTAAAAGGTGAAGTTGAACAACATGATACAATGATGAGCTAAAGCTAAATCACAGAGCTTTTCAGTTCAAGCGAAATATTCTGCTTAATTTCAGATTATTTTGTGCTTTTTCTGCTGCAAAGGATTGGTTTGAAAACACCAATGCATTTCAGAAAAAAATGTAATTACTGAACAGAATTGAAATCAGGAATACTCCATTCTAATTTTTGTACCTAAAAGTAGTTCCCACATAAAACTTCCTTCGAATTACTAAATACTCAGTGTCATTGATTATTACTAAATACTAAATACTCAGCAAGTTTGCCAATGACACCAAGCTGTGTGGTGTGGCTGATATGCTAGAGAGATGGGATGCCATCCAGAGGGACCTTGACAGGCTGGAGAGGTGGGCCCATGCCAACCTCACGAAGTTCAACAAGACTAAGTGCAAGGTCCTACATCTGGGTTTGGGCAACCCCAGGCACCAATACAGGCTGGGCAGTGACTGGCTTGAGAGCAGCCCTGAGGAAAAGGGCTTGGGGTTGCTGGTGGATGAGAAGCTCAACATGAGTCACCAGTGTGCACTTGCAGCCCAGAAAGCCAACCATATCCTGAGCTACATCAAGAGAATTGTGGACAGCATGTTGAGAGAGGTATTCTGCACCTCTACTCTGCTCTTGTGAGAGCCTACCTGGAGCACTGTGTTCAGTTCTGGACCCCCAGTACAGGAAGGATGTAGAAGTGCTGGAGCTTGTCCAGAGAATGGCCACAAGGATGATCAGAGGGCTGGAACACCTCTCCTATGAGTACAGGCTGAGAGAGTTGGGATTATTCAGTGTGGAGAAGAGAAGGCTCCAAGGAAACCTTATTGTGGCCTTCCAGTATCTGAAGGGGGCCTACAAGAGGGCTGCTGAGGGACTTTTTAGGATGTCAGGTAGTGATAGGGCTAGGGATAATGGATACAATCTTGAGGAGGGTAGATTTAGGTTGGATGTAAGAAGTCCTTCGCCATGAGAGCTGTAAGACACTGGAAGAAGTTGCCCAGAGAGGTGGTGGAAGCCCCATCCTTGGAAGTTTTTAAGGCCAGGGTGGCTGGAGCTCTGAGCAACCTGATCTAGTGGGAGGTAACCTGCCCATGGCAGGGGGTTGGAACTAGATGATCTTTAAGATCCCTTCAACCCTGACAATTCTATGATTCTATGAATTGCTCTGCTTAAAAATACATACTCTCAGAATTTTACGTAGCTGTGGAATTCCACTGAGCATATAAAGAATCCTCTGCTTTGTCTCCTCCTGAAATAAAGTTGGTGATCATCAACTTGAAGAATGACTATGAAAGGCAAGAAAATGGACAACATACAATAGTTCAGTTGCTGCAATTACTAATGGTTCATAATTTAATTTAAACTGACTTCTGCAAATCTAAACTGTACTGTAGAGTATATTCTCTATCTACAGCCTCATTAATTTCAATGAATGTCAGGAGGCAGCAGCAATCTTTAATGCTTAAACCATAGATGTTTAAATGGCCTGAGAGTATAANTCGTTCACGAAGCCTAGCCACAACGACGATAACACACTGAAATCTTCTCAAATTGCAGTAACACTGGAGACCTTTAAATCCCTTTAAGAATCCTGTATTTATTTTTTTTTTCCTGTAAGAATATCTTCTGTAACTAAATTAGTAATGACCATGGTCCTAGGACATGATAGCAAGCACAACATAATGTGCTCTTCCAAACTTAACTGAAAAGTTAAGTTTTACTGTTATTCTGTCTCTACCCAAGAAACTAACCCCAACCAAAGAGCATGCATCAACAGTAGTACAAGCTGCTTGCAACCTCCTCTCGCTTTTGGTGGCTTTGAGACTGGATTGTCTAAAGGGTACAAACTTTAGTGTGCTCAGCACACTAAAAGCCTCTAGTTTTTTGAGTTTGAAACTGTTATAGCAGTGTTGTTGGGAAGGTGAAGGGCATTTTGTGTCTTCTAGCCCTTAACACACATGGAAATATTTTACAGTCTCCTGTCTAGTCACGAACTTATTCTTC
The DNA here is from genome assembly GCA_013396975.1 of Bucco capensis. Taxonomy (NCBI): domain Eukaryota; kingdom Metazoa; phylum Chordata; class Aves; order Piciformes; family Bucconidae; genus Bucco; species Bucco capensis. The sequence goes on along the minus strand of VWZO01019899.1, from coordinate 99,237 downwards.
AAAAACCTAGAAGTAATGACTGTGTGACTGAATGTTTGCATTTCAAAAGGAATCTAAATAACCTTGAATGCAAACTGCTAACACCTCCTCAAAAACAGCTCCGTTTGCCATTTCACTTGTCAATGTATTCTATTTTTGACTGAGGAAACAAAGGTATCTCCTGCAGGTTCGAAGCTAGAAAGTTCTGCATTTTATAGTTAGGGAACATAAAAACCTCCCCAGAACAGCTGTTGAACCAACCTGATGGAAACTAGATAAAAACCTAAATATACATTTTTATCTGGTTACTGCAGGTTTGTTTAACACTCAGCCCAAACATATAAAAATTTTTATGGAGTTCAAAAAATTGTGGAGCCTGTAGGCTGAGCAGAAATATTTTCGCTTCTTCCATTGAGCCTTCACAAAAGCAACTTCAGCTTTGCCAAGAAGATCTACCTTGATAAGATTTCTAAATGAAAGAAAAGATGGCTGAATAGCTTTCTCTCATTGTGATTTAAGAGACTGTAAAACTGAACAACGATTCATAAACAAATGGATATCAAATATGAAAGGAAAATCCAGAAGTTCAGCAACTCATTCTAACTATTTTTCTCTTACCAATTTCAATCAGCTATCAGGATATTTGACAAGATTCATATTCAAACAAGGTCAGAAACCCCTTTCTACTTCTAAAATAACCTTATAGTGTTACTCTGTGATTATTGGCATATATGATCACTATATGAATGAGGAAAAACATTTTTACAGTAAGGGTGACAGAGCACTGGAACAGGCTGCCCAGGAGGGCTGTGGAGTCTCCTTCTCTGGAGACATTCAAGAGCTGCCTGGACACATTCCTGTGTGACCTCATCTAGATGATCCTGCTCTGGTAGGGGGGTTGGACTAGATGATCTTTCTAGGTCCCTTCCAACCCCTGACATACTGTGCTACTGTGATAATCCTCTCACCCTGACAGTATACTGAGTATTATCAGAGTATTGTTGAATTTTCTCAGGTACCAGTACTGACTCCTGGAGAACTCCTCCATTTACTAGATCTTAGTTGGACTCTGCACCATTAACCGCTAGCTCTTCAGATATATCTGTATCTATATCTATATCTATATCTATATCTATATCTATATCTATATCTATATCTATATCTATATCTATCTATATCTATATCTATATCTATATCTATATCTATATCATCTATATCTATATCTATATCTATATCTATATCTATATCTAATCTATCTATATCTATGTCTATATCTATATCTAAAATAACTCCTAATTAAGTTGGTTGGAAAAGGCTCAAAAATATCTAGAGAGTGGGGAAAGCGGGGAAGGGGGAGGGAAGGAAGTAAAATACATGCAGACTAGTATAATGTCTTGTTTTAGAATTTAGGCTGAATAAAATATCGACATTTCCAACTACTTTGATTATAGCTACTGAGTAAGTGGGAGGACACTGCTATTTCAAATTTCAAGCACATCAATTCCAGTTTTCTCATTAAGGTAAATAATAGAATTCTAGAATGGTTTGGGTTGGAAGGGACTCTGGAGGTCATCTAGTCCAACCCCCCTGTACTGGGCAGGGAGATCCCCAACTAGATCAGGTTGCCCAGAGTCCTGTCAAGCCTCGCCTTGAATGCCTCCAGGGATGGGGCCTCAACCAACACCCTGGGCAACCTGTTCCACTGTTCCACCACCCTCGTGGGGAGGAACTTCTTTCTAATATTCAGTTTAAATCTACTCCTCTCCAGTTTAAAACCATTGGCCCTTGTCCTTTCATTTCAGGCCTTTGCAAACAGGTCCTCTCCAGCCTTCTTGTAAGTTCCTTTTAGGTACTGAAAGGTACTGGAAGATCTTAAATCCAGATGTACAGAAGAAAGCAGATACCAACTACAATGAAGAGATGCCTGAAGTAGGCATCACATCTCACTGAAAACACACCTGGAAAATGGTTTTGCTTTTTAACTGCTACCTACATACACTGAAGCAGCCAAAGTATTCCAACATGTTCAAAACATTGTAGATGGGCAAACTGATGTCCCATGAAGTCTAAGCAGTGGTATGTTTAACATCAACAGAGACTAGCAAAGGCTCACATGTTCCTTACCTCTATGCTAAGGCCCTAGGATACATTTGGACACATTCATATAAAGTCATTCTGTTGATTTTTGCTCAGTGGAAATATTTAATTCTTCTGCTCAGTTATAAATGCTATTTCCAAATCTCTGAATTTCTTCTACTCTTTGTGCTCAAGTGTGGGCTTCAGCATCTCACTGATGAAGAAAGAGAGAAAACCTGGTCTGAGTGCCCTTTTCCCATTTCTCTTTTCTCCTCAGCCTTGTTGCTCCTTCTCTCTGTCCTTCTTCCTGTAAGAAAATATCACTCCAGCCCCTTCCTCAGTTATGGACCATTCTGGATCCTAGACTGGACAGTTTCAAAGGTTAATATGGGTTGAGGGAGTGCAATTACACCACAGAACTCTCCAACAAACAGCATGTCAGTCAGGGTCAGATATCAGGGTGGACACCTTCAGTAATTAGTACATTCCAGACAGATGTGAGCTCCCTTTGCCCATGTTCTGGAGCAACTAATTTCATGTGCATGTAGAAGAATGACATCAGGCTTATGTTACACACCTTACCTTCCTAAAGGTGTTTTAGGTTCACACTAGCTTTCTTCACCTATGTCCATAATTGCAAGTTAGGCATCCCATCTTTGGAGTCTTAATCACATCTGAAAAACATAATGTAGGTTCTTCTATTTATTCATATCTTCAGAGTACACAGCAGCACCCTTTCTGTGTTCTACTTTGCCTGGAAATGCGTTATTGGGAGAGAAAACATGACTGTACTAAATGCCTATTTAATGAAATAATTATAGGGACAATATCAAATAGAGTTTGAAAACAAAGGTAAAATTTTTGCTCCATTTGACATTTCATTTTCTTTGAAAGGTGACAAGAAACGTTCTTCAAACAAAATCTTATCTCACTGTACCAGAAAATAACTTTTGACAGCAAATGGTCTTTAAGGCACCTTTCTAGAGGAAAATCATGCCTAAAAAATTCTCTGTCAGAAAGCTGAGTAGCTAGACAAAAGATTCTAGGAAAGGTCAGGAAAATCTAGAGTCTCTGATCAGAAAGGTAGGCACTGATGAAGGTAACACCAGGTGCAACTTAGTAGCATCCCAGATATACTCTCACTGCAACATGAGATTGTATCTCAAGGCAGCTCCAGACAGTGATGAAAATAAAATTAATTAAAAAAAACTAAGCAGTAGGCATTGACCCCACTTCAGTTTTGTTTACTGAGATCCTTCCTGCTGTGAGCAAGACAAGGATATGGTATTACACATGCAAGCAAGGGGGAAAAGAGACAAGTTTCCTTCCACTGAAAAGAAACTGCACAAATCTTTTTTTATGTTGTTTTACTGGAAATAACTTCTTGTATCTACATAACTCTCATAAGAAGATTACTTCAGCATGGCATCAGCCATGACTTCAGCCTGATTTCAGCAAGACTTACGTGATTTCACCAGCACACTGTTGTTAGGAACACATCAGAAAAACAAAAGTAAAATGTCTGAAACTGTCACAACTTGCATAAACACTCTCCTGTTTTGGGCTTTTGTATTTTTTTAGTTGGGTACTAGAACCCTCTGTGCTGTTTCCTCTTTCTCCTTCTTAATGACAAATATAAAGGGGGGAAAGACAGCACTTTCCAAAACAGGTATCAAAAAATGATCAATTGAACAGCAAGGCTTGGCTTTTGCTCACTCCATATTTTTGTCCATATTTATGCCTACTTTTGGAAGTAGACATTAATTATAATGCTAGAATTTTGCAGTTGTCATTAGATGAGTACGTTACAAAAAGATTTAAATTGAATTTAAATTGAAGATCACAAGAAAAGATTGAATGAAGTGCTGTTTTGTTTTCTTTACACTAAAAGATGCTATTAGTTATCAGAAGCACTGCATTTTGGCTAGGAAGCTGACCATGAACTTAACCGTTCACATATTACTTTTAGTTAACCCATATAGGCTTCATTCTTCTGTTTCAAAAGATAACAGAGCTGAAATGGACTGCAAGGTGAAAAGATACTGCCAGATTGCTGGATTTAAACTTTTGTTGATTAAACACTAAATAAATACACAAAGTTATAGAACACAGGAAGAATAAAAGATAAAGGTTGTATTTTAAGTGTACCAGACACAGGAGAATGTAGAGATTCTCCATAGCAAGCACTACAGTAATGAAGCATTTCGGAATAATAGATGTTGAAATCAGAATTGACTGGAAGAGAAAAATATTACACTGCCTGCACTGAGGTGACTGACTCGCTTGAGTGTTACCAGGGCCAGAGTTACACTGGGGTCCTGATCCTGCAGCTGTCAGGCACAGCAGCCGTGAGAAAGCTGCACTTCAGGCACATGCAAACTAAAACCTTTTGAACATCTTTGGGGTCAGCAGCTTTGGGTAAAGGCTTTTATACACATCAGTATCTGTGTTAATTCAAAATTTTAAGAATAAAATGCCATGCTTTAATCAACTGATAGAAAAAGTCTGTTAAGGTATGAGGCCAGTAAGTTCAGCATGTTTGTCTCTTTTGATCTGGTGGGACAGGTCATTCAGGTTCCTCGTTTACATTCATTAGACAGCAATGAAAGCAGCTCCAAGAAGCTCTTGAAAAGCTTGGTTGTTTATGCAAAGTCTTACAAATGAGGGAATCTGGACCCACACTGCCATTTTCTCTGTAAAATTAGATGAAAACTTGTCATTATTCAAGAATAAAATGTTGGAAACATTGATAGAAAACACCAGCATAATTGAGGAAAATCCTACCAGGTAGATCAGGGTAAAGAATGGAAAAGTGATTACTTCTTGAGATGTTACTGTGACAAATTGAAAATGCCACAACAAATTAATGTGGAAGGCATGCAGCTGCTAGAAGGGCATTGTAGTATCTATCACAGTTGCAGTGTTTTGTGTAATATGCCTGTAAAATATGCAGCTTATCTACCTGGTAAACTCAACTAACCTTTCCAGCATTCTGAAAACTATAGCAAGCTTCAGGCATCACCACATGGAGTGATAGCTCATGTTTTTTAGAGCAATTTCAAGAGAGTGCGAGCAGTCTCTCCTCTCTTGAGGAGCTTTACTGATATTAATCTAGTGCTCTGGAGACTCTGCCTAGACAGGAGCCAGGACATTAGAAAGAAGTTCCTCACCACGAGGGCGGTGGAATACTGGAACAGGTTGTCCAGGGAGGTGGTTGAGCCCCATCCCTGGAGGCATTCAAGGCGAGGCTTGACAGGGCTCTGGGCAACCTGATCTAGTTGGGGATGTCCTTGCCCACTGCAGGGGGGTTGGACTAGATGACCTCCAGAGGTCCCTTCCAATCCAAACCATTCTATGATTCTATGATTCTATGACTCCACAGAAAGGCAGTAATTGAACTTCTGCTTGGCCACTCCATGTCAGGGCTGGTGAAGACATGTATTTACAGCAGGCTTTGTTTAATTACTACCTAAATAACGCACTACTGAAGCCTTAGTCTAAGCTGAGGATGGAGAAGCGTATTATCAATCCTAGCAAAAATGCCCAATATTACAATATTTTTTAAACCTAGCACAGCACATTTGATAAAATCCAAAGAATCTGAAGGACTCGTTAAATCCCCCAAATAATCTTAATTTAAACAAGAGTTTTGTGTCTTTTACTACAGGAAAGACATTGAGGTGCTGGAATGTGTCCACAGAAGAGCAACAAAGCTATTAAAGGGTCTAGAGTACAAGTCTTATGAGGAGCAGCTGAGGGAAGTAGGGATGTTCAGCCTGGAGAAAAGGAGGCTTCTTACTCTCTACAACTACTGAAAGGAGACTGTAGTGAGGTGGGTACCAGTCATTTCTCCCAAGTAACAAGTGATAGGACTAGAGCAAACCACTTCAAGTTGAACGTTGAAGGGAGTTTTAGATTGGCCATTAAGAAAAAATTCTTCTCTGTAACAGACTGCCTAGGGATGTGTTTGAGTCACCATTCCTGGAGATATTTAGATATGGTGTTTACAGACATGATTTAGTGGTGGACTGGGAATTGTTGTGTTTATGGTTGGACTTGGCAATCTTAAAGGTCCTTTTCAACCTAAATGATTCTATTGCTCTTATATTTTCACCTACTTCATCACAAAAACAATGTTGGTTTTAAAGCATAGCACTAGTCAGGAAAACAAAAAATCAAAACCAAACCCAACCTACCAAAAACAGTAAAAAAGAAATGATATCGTAGCACAATTACTTTCCTAGTACATTTTGAGTCATCCAGCTTATTTTAACGGAAAACAATCTAGGTATAACGGTAATGAAGTGCAAGATCCATGAGCTGCATAGTAATATGAGGCTGCTGTACTGATTTATTCAGAAAGAATGGAAGATGAAATCCCAACACACAATTTCTGACCAATAGCTAGTAGAATCTTTTTGCCAAGTTTCTGTAGAAACAAAGACTATTTTGACAATCCCTGTATCAGGAAGGTCACAGCCTCTAAAGTGTTGAGATGCTGAAAGTATTTTTAAAAATGTAAACCTTTAAAAATGTTAAACTATTTTGATATTTGTTCCTTCTTCATGTAATGCTTCATATAATGGTATCCCAATAGCATAAGAGGCAAAAATAATGGTACTTCAGTTGTGAGATGTTGATAAGTCCAAGAGCATTTAATAAAGATGTTCTATGGGATTTTCTGGAGGAAATTTCTATGTGGAGACTGAGCTATAGAAGACTGGTAGCTCCTTAGTCAATGGAACACTTTTGAATTCCCACTCAGTACAGCATTTCACAGTACAGTATAGCACAAGCATCTTCTAGGATTTCATCATCATGGCTAGGCTTCGTGAACAAAGATCTGGAGAAGGCTCCATCCACGCTCTTCACAACTGCTTTTTACAAGCGTGCTGATGGCTGCAAAGGCCAATGCAGGACAGACAAGAGCGGTTGCAAAAGGCACAGCAGAAGGACTCCTTAGGAGGTATAATCTGCAAGACACGATTCTTTCTACGCTGTCTTTTATCCTCAAGAGTGATCCTGCATGCCTTCTCAAAAACATGTGCGGCATTAAAAATAGTGTGTCTCCAGACCTCCCGATTGGAGGTCAGAGTAGACCAGTTAAGGTGATCAATATGGCCAAGGCTGAGATGTTGTTTTAGGGAGTCCTTGTATCTCCTCTTTGGGATCCTCCTCTAGGATTTAATATACCATGATCAAACTGATAACTGTCTCTTAGAAAAGCAGAAAGATCACTCTCAGATGAAGAATACAGATTATTCCATAGCTTCAGGCCAGAAAAAGATCTGTGGAACCAGATGTGAACAAGATGTCTGTGTAGAGGCTGTTTCATCCACAGCTCCTTGTAACAGTTCAGGAACACACATTTCCTAATGTCTTTTGGGGAAAATTTCTGGTTAACTGCGTAAGATGGAAGAAAGAAGGCCCCTTAGCTTTCATGGCTAAGCTACCAAGGATGTTGGGGAGACATGAGTATCTCTTATGAATTAAGCTGTAACTGTATTAAATTTGCTGGCACAGTGATCTGGAATCTCACAGAGTCATGACGTGTTTAGGATGGAGTTTTTCCAATCAAAAACATAGGAAAATCAGACTAATAATGTAGATGAAATTCTTCTAGGGATTATTATAAAAACCTTTCATTTAAAAATAAAGCTGTTCAGATATATATTACAAGGGTTCAGTTTACAGGAGAGATATCTTAATTTTCTGGCTCTCTGCAGTACAATTAATCTCCAAAGCAGGCAACAGTTCACAATGAATTCTAAAGGGTTTCACTGACCATGTTTTTTTATTAGCCATTTTTCTGTTTAAAAAAAATTAAGGAAAAAGGTTTTCACTCACTTCAGGTAGGAGGATAGAAATTAGAGAGAAAACACTGATGAGGGAAAAGTCACATATGGATTCTATTGTCTCCAGGATGTGTTTTGGAAAAAATCCCAGAGTATGTTATAAAAATGTTTCCACTAAGCAGTTCTTTAACACAAATTGTATCAGTCTTTCATGTAGTAAACATGTAATGGATGGTTCCATTTCTCTGAGATACTCAAGCCTGAGGTAGGTTCAGTCCCTTAAAGATAGCAGAAAATATGGCTGGTATGTCCCCACTGTGGGGTGATGGGGAACATTTAAGGCATTGGCTGGTTAAATATTCAATCATATTACTTGTATTAAGAAAATCACAATTATCATAGCAACAAGGCTGTCTTTCTAAACAAAATTTTCCATTTTATTTCAACGTGGTAAGTCTGTTTTTCTTCTAAATGAAGGAAAGCTTACCCATGGAATGACTGAGGGTCGTAAGAGCTGCACTTATCACAGGAGACACAAATGCATAGGGACACCTGACTAACAGTCACTCTGATCCACAAAAAACAGTGCTGATAGTGTTCCTTCTGTCTGCCTGGGAACACTATTCCCAAATTCAGGAATTTAGAGAACAGAGTTAGAGAATGATTATGCTCTAGGTTCTCCCATACAGACTAATGAAGATCCTGAAATTGTTGGTTTGCCAGTTTATGACTACTTTAAGTATATTGTCCCAGTTTATAGCAAAAATTAAAAACAGATTTTTTTTCAGTTTAGATCTTTCTGTAGGTATGGATTTAATCATGTTGTGTGAAGTGCACCTATACTAACTTTCTCAGGAGGATGTGAGACCTCTCTATAGCATTCAAACCTTTCTGGAAGTTGAGTAGCCTCTATGGACCCCTGAATGAACTGAAGCTTACACCATTACAACATTGTTACCTGCTAACAGAGGACGATAAACAGATGACCTTTGATAGTTTGCATAGTAAAGCATGGCCCAATATTAGTTAGATCCAGAACAGAGCTATAAGAAGTTGGCAGCTTCAGCTGCTCTCCTGTTACTTCTGGCGGACAGTAATTTTCCTTCTGCTGCCCTCAGCCAGTGTGGAATTGTCTTGTGTGTCTCATCTGTGTCTGAATAGGACCTTCTGCCTACCAAATAACATGCAGAGTAAATTTTCATATTTAACAGCTGATAAGAAAAGGATACAGATTTCCTGTAAGTCTTCAAACACAATGCTGTCCTGCAGCTCTGTATATGTTTGTGTGCATAGAGAATGATGCTGTAAATTTAAATATGTGCATGGACATATTGTTCTTCTCTGTATGTCCATGCAAATATAAAAATTTACACCATCTTGTCCGGGAGCTGATTTATGCTGATGAGAACTGCCCTTGTTGCCCATTCACACAGAATCACAGAATCACAGAATGGCCAGGTTGGAAGGGACCCTCAAGATCATCTGGTTCCAACCTCCCTGCACTGAGCAGGGGTGCCAATCACTAGACCAGGTCACCCAGGGCTGCATCCAGCCCGGCCTTGAACACTGCCAGGGATGGGGCATCCACAACCTCTCTGAGCAACCTGGTCCAGTGCCTAACCACCCTACGGGTAAAGAGCTTCTTCATAATCTCCAATCTAAATTTCCCCTCGTTCAGCTTATAGCCATTCCCCCTTGTCCTATTACAATCTGACCACTTAAGAAGTCTCACCCCTTCTGACTTATTCAGAAGTAGCTCTGCAGCGTTTAACGTCCTGCTTTGCAGCAGCTGCTGAACTTTTGGGGCTGGAAGTTAG
>VWZO01019899.1:62570-89406 GCA_013396975.1 Bucco capensis | reverse complement strand
CAGTTTAACCACCTAGGCAGCCTCATCTCCTCAGATGGTTAGATTGACGGAGAGATAGATAATATGTTAGCAAAGGCATATAGTGCTTTCAGAAAACTCTATAAAAGAGTCTGGCAAAATAAACACTTGAAGAAAAGTACAAAGATCAGTTTTTATAAAGTCATTGTGATGTCCACTCTTTTATATGGTTCCAAATCATGGGTCATCTATCGCCACCACCTACAACTCTTGGAGGGCTTCCATCAGCGCTGTCTCCGTACAATCCTAAACATCCATTGGACAGATTATGTGACTAATACATCTGTCCTAGAACAAGCAGCAATTTCAAGCATTGAGGCCATGCTGCTGAGAACGCAGCTGCATTGGGCAGGTCACATCTCCAGGATGAAGAACTACCGCCTCCCTAAGATCATGCTCTATGGTGAACTTGCCACAGGCTACTGTAAGAGAGGAGCCCGGAAGAGGAGATACAAGTACTCCCTGAAACAACATCTCAGCCTTGGCCATATTGATCACCTCAACTGGTCTACTTTGGCCTCCCGTTGGGAGGTCTGGTGACACACTATTTTTAATGCCGCACGTGTTTTCGAGAAAGCGCGCAGGATGACTCTTGAGGATAAAAGACAGCGTAGAAAGAATCGTGTCTTGCAGGTTATGCCTCCTAAGGAGTCCTTCTGCTGTGCCTTTTGCAACCACTCTTGTCTATCCCGCATTGGCCTTTTCAGCCATCAGCGTGCTTGTAAAAAGCACTTATGAAGAGCGTGGATGGAGCCCTCTCCGGATCTTTGTTCACAAAGCCTAGCCATGAATTGAATGAAAAATGGACATATATATATATATATATTTATATGTCTGTGTGTTTATTAGGGAGTTATTGATCACTCGTGAGAGTGTTTAGACACAAGTTAGTTAAAATTTTAAAATAAAGCTTTATTGAATTCACTTATTGCACAAATATCTTTGTGCTGAAGGTTTGTGTTAGCATATTTTCATTACTTCTCACTCCATATGCCAAACTATGTTTCCAAGACTTATCCTAAATTAGCTGTGAGTGTGCAACATCAGGGAGCAGATGCCATACAGTTAGAGTTGATGACTATGATGGTTTGATGAAGCCATCACTCTGCTGAGGTCAAAGTTGCCAAGGCTCAACAGAGCCCAGTTCTCTAGGTGGCCCAAGAGAAATATCTATTAATCACCTCTCCTGCTTCCCCTAAGCAGCAGGCTGTGCTTGAAAACTTTAAACTTCTTCAGCGTTTCGTGATTGTGACGGTAACTATAGACATCACAATAGCGAGTCTATGATAAAATGGTGGTTGTGAGAATGAAAGTCTGCAGGAAGAAGACTTTTAGTAAAAATGTCCTTGTCTGCTTTATTTGGAAAGCTCTTGGAACTTAAACTACCTAGATCTACTTATTTCCTTTCATCCAGTTCTTTGAAATAGGATACTGAAAGATCACTTACTCATTATGTTTATAGAGCTTTGTCTAGACTTCAGAAAAGCCACACTTTCATTTTGAAAGTATTTGCGTTTATTCCTAGAGGCAGGTTCTTACTGGGGTTCTCATTAAGGTTAGATTTCATTAAAGACCTGAAACTTCTGCCTTCAAAGGCTTATTTACAACTTGATTTACCTGTTGATCCTTTTTTTAGTAAAGTAGACAGATTTTACTCCTTCATCACAAACTGCAAAATATTTTGTTGATCCATCATCAGGAATTTTAAGACTGTTCCCTATAGCCAGTCCAAACTTGCCATCTTCATTTGAAAATGTTGACATTAGGCATCAGGTCACAAGTGTTTGCCCTAGCAGAGCTGTATAGATGTTTCATATATTCTGCTGCCTTTCTGTGGGCTGGGCCAGTAGAAAAAAAATGTCAGTATGTTTGAGTGTACACTTAAATCCAAACCAAAAAAGTATAATACATAATTTCATAAATTAAATCCTTATTTTCTGTTTGTTTGGGTTTTGTTGGGGTTTTTTTTAATGCTTAGAATCTTTTATAAGTGTCTCCATTCTCCTAAATAACCAGGGATGTTTTGACCTTACCTTCAGAAAGAGAGGGACCAGTTCCAGGAGGAATGTGTCATCTCCTTTCCCTGGGTGAGCATCACAATTAGCAGCCAAATCAAACAGTTAGTGATAAACAGAAGTGTGTGATGATCTCAAGCGCAAAGGATTTCTGTTTCAGAAGGGCTGAGCAGGCAAGCCCTCCATATCTCCTTTAGACCAGCACATTAATTTGTCAGACACAAAATAAATGCCTGCTGTGGGTCAGTAGCCAGGCTCTGCAAGTATTTTACTTTCCCCTGTCTGCCTGCTCCCCAGTCTCCCAAAAAGTCTGGAGGGAAGGGTGATAATTTCCTAAATTGCTACATCTCCATCATGTGAGAGCTGAGGTATGTCTCTGGTGTTAAACTTCACCTCCTCAATTTAAAACCAAACAAAACATAATAAAACAAAGCAAACAAACAAAAAAAAAACCCCAGACAAACAGGTTTTGGAAGACAAACAGTAGGACTTTAACAAGTTCCATAGGAATCACATCTAACATTGCACTGAAAAGAAACAACAGATCAACCGTTGTCCTTGTGAACCACTGGTAAATAATCTGCACCACTGAAGTTCATCACTTGCTCACTTTTCTGAAAAAGAAGGCTACATTTTGTGACAATGCCTTTGACAGCAGCTGGGGTCATGTTAGGTCCTCTGGGATTGAAAAGAAAGTTCTTCAGACTTTCTTAAGCCTTCTCAACAGATTCCCTGACCGAGGCGTGGGAAGAAAGACACCTAGAGACCAGGAGTCTTGTAGTCAGGGATCTGTCTAAGGGTAGAGAGTCCTACACATTTTATAAAGAAAACTGACAGTTTTACAAAGCATAGAACACTAAAATATATTCCTTAAAATAACTTGGAATATTTAAATAGGTCTACATAGTCATTAACCACAAATAATTATCTTTAATATTACTATAGGTTGTGAATTGTGTATAAAGTTCCAGTAATTTAATCACACTAGGTTTGCACTTTAATGTGATATTAATTCTTAAAATTCATGCAAAGTTTTGCATTCTGCAAACAGTTATTAATAAAACTTTACCTCCTTTATGTATATATGTCCTGGAGTGATTAAAATTTAACAGTGTACGTCATGTTCCCTTTTGAACTTTTTGAACTTTTGAATATGGACACTGTTTCTTTAAAAGAAGAAAGACTCAGTAGCTGAACTCTCTCCCCCTCCCGAAAGAATTTGCCGGGAGAAGCCGAGAAACTGATAAGAGATAAGAACGAAACCTCGCAGATGCGCAGAAGTGAATCCATCATCGCGGCATCTCTGGACAGGGGGGTCGAGAACTGTAACCCTGAGACATCATTCAAGAGAGACAGGAAAGCAGCAAATCACAGACTGCGCAGAGGGATGATGTAATTTTTGTGTATTTAAGAGAAGAATTGAGACTTCCTCTTCCTGCTTCCTGTTTTCCTGTTCCTGCTTTGCTGCTGGCTGCTCTTGCTTTCTCTCATATCGGCTGTGAGTTAGGAAGTCGGCCTTTTTCCCTCTGGCATTCTTGAAATTCCTCTGATATCTGTGCAACTCCCATCCCGGTGTGAGAGTAAGGGGAGGGAGGTGATTGATTGGAAGGGGAGAGGGGGGTCTTGGAGACCTTTCCTCAAAAAGATTGTTCTTTTGACCCTAACTTCTGGTCAAACCAGGACAATATATGAACATTATCTTGCAATATATGTAATATTGTTTTCATTTAGTCATTTCAGTAGAAAACAGTGCATAGAAATACTGAAATATGAAGGCTATGTGAATCATGTAGTTATTTATGATGGAATGGCTTAATATTTGTAATGATTGGAAATGTAATTACCTATTACCTCTCCATTATAAGCCCCATGAATCTTCTGTCGTCACTAGTTTGATATTGCCAACATGAAACAATTTATTTTCCTCACATCCTGCTTATAGTAAACATCACATGCTGTTACAGAACAGGATTCCATGGTGTGATTTTTAATCTGCTGGCTTGCAATCAAGAAGAGTTTCAACTGGTCTAAATCAGATTTACTCCTTTGAGGGATTAACACTTGCTGAGAGTTTGGCCTTGCTAAAATTTGTTTCTTTCTCTTTACAGATAGGCAGTAAATGGGTATTTCCTAAAATACAAAATAATGCGTGCATTTGTCTCTGCAGATCAAAGAAGTTTTGTTCTTGGGTTGTTGGTGTTTTGCTTTTTTTTTTTTTTTTTTGCTACAAATTACAATTATTTCAAAATGTAATTTGGTTCTAGGGTGGAGAAATACTTGCAATATGTATATAGGAGTAACTTCTCACCAGTATGTGTAACTGGCATCTCTACCTTCTATTAGTACAGCTATTTGAACATTTGAGTTATTTAGTGGAGGTTTGTCGTATTCTTTCTGCTGAGGAACGCTTAAATTACCTCTGGCCATTGGGTACATTGACTCTTCAGAGGAACACTACTCCATTTTGCCCTTTATGAATTTTCCGAATAAAAAGGTTCAAGCTCACACAAGTGCACACAGGTGAACACTTTGGGGCAAATTCATAACTAAGTTTGGTAGTTCAACACCATCAATGAAGCATTTAGTGGCAAACATTTGTTTAACACTAATATTTAGTCACACATTTTGCCAGTAACAGGTGAAATCAACCAAGAAAATTTCATTATTTCAAAGCTCTTGCATGTAAAAATCATTACAGGTCATTGAGGCACCACTGTTAAATATTTGCACATTTTTAACGCTCCATTGTTCACATTCTGTGTTTTTCCAGTTAACAAAACCAAGCTTTATTTTACCCAGTAGCAACAAACAACTAGTTCACAGACCTTTAGTCATAGAAACATAGAAACAAAGGACCTCTGCTTATTCTAATTTTGTTCACCTGAATGTTGATTTTGACCACTGGTTTATCATACAAATTTTTTACAGGAACTGGTGACACTCTGGTTCTGCTGGGGGGAATGCCTTTAGCACTATTTCAAGTCTCCCTTTGGTGCACTGACAGGAAAAACAAGTCTTTCAAAGATATTTCCAGATAAAATCTCTTACTGAAACTACCTTTTCCCCTACTGACAGGCAGCTCAGCAATGTGCTTTAAATAGAATCTGTTCTTCAAAGAAAATCAAAACTGGAACAATTATTGTGTAGTCAAAGGACCTAAAGTTTATTTTGACTTTGCATGAGTTCTGATCACAATCTAATAATTTTGTCAGTTCTTCACAACCTTGAAAGACCTACCTGACAGGCCTTTCTCAAAACAGATGTTCTCTTCAGCTTCCTGTAACTTCTGAGATCAATCTCACTGTGATAGTCTGAATACTGCAGAAGGGCATTTTCATTTTTTCCTTTCAGTTACAGTGGGGTTTAAATCCAATATCCATGGCAAATAGTCATATTAAAGAAAAACTCTATTTCACATAGGGTCCTTTTTGTATTTATATTCAAGTTATTTCCCTAGTCATTTCATATACCTGCATTTCAACATGATAAAAGTATCCAAGCCTGTACCTGTCACTTCCTCTTGCTACCTATGTCATGCTTTTGACAAATCAGTTCAGTTGTTTTTCACCTTCTTGGTGAATATTACTTGTTTTCCTCTACCAAGTGCTGCGATAATGGAATAGTCAGAGGCTCATTGCCCTGATAAGCAATCAACCTCCCTGAAATCTCTGTATTTAGAGGAAAACCATGAATATATAAGAGCATTAGACCTAGTTTCACAGTATTGTTATTAACCACAATAATCCACAATTAAAAAAGAAGTAGTCCCAGGGACTATGTTGCTCCATTCATCTTCTTAAAGACATTTGCTTTTCTAAATGCTTAGCAGAATTAGATATTTATAGTGCAATGACTCAGAATGGATGTTAGGAAGCCTCCACTGGCCATAACAGAGAGTAGTGAGAAAGTCATATTCTCATTTTCTGCAGAGAAATAACCTGGAATTAATCATCTGCCATTAAACAGTCATTTGTTTCAGCTGAGATAATGGCAAGATTCCTGTATTTGGTGACAAACCATACTCCCCATGTTGTGTGCTGAGAGGAGAGCAATAGGCATCTTTCAAGGCAGTTCTGTTGCTAGGCAAGTTCTCAACATTTTGCTTTTACAGATGATTGCTATCTTCTCACTTTTGTGTTTTGTGGTGCTGTTTCACCCTTCTAAAAGCATAAGAACACTTCTCTGGAAGGGTGACAGAAATCATACTGTCAAATATGGATTCACAGTATCCAGGCATACAGCTGTCAGCCAATCTACCAGAAAGGCTCTCCCACAGAACATTTCTTTCAGACCTCAAGGCTCTTGCAGATGAAATTTGGTGGAGCCACCTCCAGCAGTACAAAGTCTCATACCCTCATGTCATTTGCCATGGTAGACCTTGATTACCTTCTGCACAGCAGAGGCTCTGCAGAGGAATGTGTGCCCGTACCACTAACATGCCAGCTCACAGAGATCGTAGAATCACAGAATCATTTGGGTTGTAAGGGACCTCTGGAGGTCATCTAGTCCAACCCCCCTGCACTGGGCAGGGACATCCCCATCTAGATCATGTTGCCCAGAGCCCTGTCAAGCCTCACCTTCAATAACTCCAGGGATGGGTCTTCAACCACCACTCTGGGCAACCTATTCCAGTATTCCACCACCTTCTTGGTGAGGAACTTTTTCCTAATATCCAGTCTAAATCTACTCATCTCCAATTTAAAATCATTGCCCCTTGTACTTTCACTATAGGCCTCTGCAAAACAGCTCTCTACAGCCTCCTTGCAAATTCCTTTAGGTACTGGAAAGTCACTAGCAGGTCCCCCCAAAAGCCTTCTCTTCTCCAGGCTGAACAATCCCAGCTCCCATAGCCTGTCTTCATAGGACAGGTGTTCCAGCCCCCTGATCATTTTTGTGGCCCTCCTCTGGACCTGTTCCATCAGATCCATGTCCTTTCTGTATTGAGGGCTCCAGAACTGGACACAGTATTCCAGATGAGGTCTCACTAGAGCAGAGTAAAGTGGCAGAATCACCTCTCTCCATCTGCTGGTCACACTTCTCTTGATGCAGCCCAGGATGCCATTGGCCTTCTGGGCTGCCAGTGTGCACTGTTTGCTCATGTCCAGCTTCTCATCCACCAGCACCCCCAAGTCCTTTTCTGCAGGGCTGCTCTCCATCATCTCATCCCCCAGCCTGTACTGATAGTGGGGATTGTTCTGACCCAGCTGCAGGACCCTGCACTTGGTCTTGTTGAAGCTCATGAGGTTCACCTGGGCCCACCTCTCCAGCTTGTCTAGGTCCTTCTGGATGACATCTTGCCCCTCCAACTTATCAACAGCACCCCATAGCTTGGTGTCATCTGCAAACTTGCTGATGGTGTACTCAGTGCTGCTGTTGATATTGTTTATAAAATTATTAAACAGTACAGTCCCCAGTACAGAGCCCTGATACTCAAGATACTTGAATTAAATGCTACCAGAGGTTAGTTTGAGCAAAGGCACCAGCTTGTGAACTGCAGTGGATTATTTGCAGGTACATGGTTTTTTCCACTTCTGTTGTAGATATATCTACCTCTGGATGGATGGGCGGGAATGGGACCATAGCATATTGAATGGCTAGTGGCGTTTGCTGCACAAAGCTCTAGTCATAGCCTTTGTTTTAATTCATACTCAAACCTGAAATTGTCTCTGAATCTCTTTCCTTTTTTGCCTTCTCTTTTTAAAACAGATTTCTGGTTTTTGATGCAAAGTCATTAGGACTAATGTATTAATTAATGCAGACATATTTGCATTTCTGAGAAAGAGCAGAGAGATCATAATAATGGTTTAACATCTGCAGAGGTCAATGCAACCACAGTCCAAATGTGAGGGTTACATACCTTCCAACTTTTTTTCTCATAGATGATGGAGAGTTGAGGCATCAGAAAAAATCTCATAGAAATGCTGGTGGCCTAGGTATAGCAATTGCAAAGTATCCCTCTCTGACAGAAAATTCTCGTGCCCTAGAAAGTGAACATGATTTCTTTTTCTTCAACATGGATTTTTGCTTGGCTCCAAAAAGCAGCAAATTTGTCTTTCAAGGTCCCTTTTTTAGCACACTTGGCCGATCAGCAGATAAAAATTCAACAAGGCCTCTTTATAGGGAGCAGCCAAAATAGAATAACCTGTCTAAGCTTTACAAGTTTTAATAACTTTCTATTTATGAATTTTCTCATTACACTACACTTCTTGATCTAATCCCAGTCACGTTTTTCATCTTTGGTTACTCTAACTCTACCAGACACTTTACTGACATAAACAAGAAGATCTGATTTTAGTGCCAGATCTGTATTTTCTGCATATGTTCTTTCAGTTTCTTTGCATCTGTATGTATGTATGTATGTATGGCTAGGCTTCACGAACGAAGATCCAGGGAGGGCTCCATCCACGCTCCTCATCAGCGCCTTTTACAAGTGCACTGATAAAAAGAGGATGGCGGATAGCACCCTCGAGCCTGCGCAGTGGATTTTTTTAGGTGAGACACAGCATGCACAGAGATGGACCCACCCTTTAGTCCTAAGGTTCATCTGTCAGGGCCTAGCAAGCTTGGACGCTGGCAACGAAGTCCTTAGGACACAGGTTTTATTAGAGTGTCCTTCTCTTAGATGGAAGGCCTTACAGGGCTAAATGAGTTCCATCTACCTGGCTTTGAAATTAGAGTTGTCCTTCTCCTAGGATGACTGCCAGAAGGCTAATGAGCACATCCTACCCATCCAAGGATTATAGGAACATGGGTATCACTCCCCACACTTTACCGTGGGCAATGAGTTTAATGCTCCCTCTGCTGTCGGCACAGTTATCACACCAGGGGCCACAGAAGCCCCCAAGTGATTTTCAGACTGTGCCTGCTTTGCATCTACCAGCAAGAAAAACTCTCTCTCTGACTTGATAAATCCCTCAGAACTACAAAGAATTATTTTCGCTCCTTACCCTGACCTTCTCTTCCACAGCAGCTTCGAAAGGTGAAGATTTTCCAGCGGCATCAAGCAGATTTACTTCTAACTCAGTCTTCACTAGAGGTCACCACCCTTTTGCATCTTGCACCTACTCAGGGCTTAAAAAAATACCCTCTTTTTAGTGATAGATAATAAGAAGATCATAAGATCCAACCATAAACCTTGAAGCCTAACAGGCTGAACATGACCCAAAGAATACAGGCTTCACTTTGTCACAGCCTGCCTCTTTCTTCTCTTCTAGTATTTAGAAAAAAAAAACCTTGGTGCTTCCATAAACCATCTGGAAACTACAAATGAAACTCAACAGAAGCAATTCTCAGATGCGAACAGCTGTACTCCATCGCCCTCTCTATCTCACAATTCTTAAGTTGTACAGCCAAACCAGGTAAAGCTTATATGGATAATTTTCTGTGTAGTCAACTCCAGGAATGGTCAAAGCAGAAAATAAAACTTCTTGAGAATTTCTGATATGAGGATGACTTCTTCTAAATCTCTAGCTGCTGTGCTGTTTTGTAAAGAACCTGGAAGTAAAATGGACTTGAAAATTTTTGTATTGGCAGTTTAAACTGAGGAGTTTAGATGTAGGCTTTGCTTCCTGGAGAAGACAAGGCTGAAAAATACTGTGCTTCATATGTGTATGAAGTGTATGCTTTGAACCGCAACTCCTATCTGCTAAGGTTTAGATAGCAGAGTTAATTCATTAACTGTTTAGTTGTGATGACTATACAGCTAAGAAGTTCTTTTAGTCACTGCCACAACAGTTACAATTTGTAGCACAGTTAATACAGCTTCCTATTAACTTTGGTTTCCAGGAGTCATTGTTCACAGGCTCATTGTTCCTAAATGATCTCATGGGCCATATCTCTAGACTACTCTGTAACTAGTATTCAAAATAGCAGTTTATTGGCAGGAAGATTCATTGCCCCTCAAAACTGTAGGACCTATTTACTGGAAGTAGATAAGCAGAAACCTGAATAATCTGAGTGCATTGGGAGTGCTGTTTTCCTGTGATCTGGGAAATCACCTTTTGTCATGAACTCCATTAACGACCTCACATAGGGAGTTTACAAAATACAACAGACCTGAAGGACATGTACATTTGTAAATTTGATGTTAAATGCCCATCTCTGACGATTATTTATAAAATGCATTTAAAATCATAGGATGGTTTTGGTTGGAAGGGACCTCTGGAGGCCATCTAGTCCAACCCTCCTGCAGTGGGCAGGGACATCCCCATCTAGATCATATTGCCCAGAGCCCTGTCAAGCCTCACCTTCAATAACTCCAGGGATGGGGCCTCAACCACTACCCTGGGCAACCTGTTCCAGTGTTCCACCACCCTAGTGGTAAGGAACTTTTTCCTAATATCCAGTCTAAATCTACTCATCTCCAATTTAAAATCATTGCCCCTTGTACTTTCACTATAGGCCTCTGCAAAACAACTCTCTACAGCCTCCTTGTAAATTCCTTTAGGTACTGGAAAGTCACTAGTAGGTCCCCCCAAAAGCCTTCTCTTCTCCAGGCTGAACAGGCCCAGATCCCTCAGTCTTTCCTCATAAGGCTTATGTTCTAAGCCTTTTACCAGCTTGGTAGCCTGCCTCTCTACCCTCTTCAGCACCTCAATGTCCCTCTTGTAGTGAGGGGCCCAAAACTGGATGCAGCACTCAAGGTGAGGCCTCCCCAAAGCTGAGTAAAGGGGCATGATCACCTCCCTGCTCTTGCTGACAACACTGTTCCTAATACAGGCCATGATGCCATTGGCCTTCTTGGCCACCTGGGCACACTACTGGCTCATGTTCAGCTGGCTGTCAATCCCTAGGTCCCTCTCTGCTTGGCAGCTCTCCAGCCTCTCCTCCCCAAGNTGCCGCTGGCTTGTCTTAAGGCACATAGGGATGGCCTGCTCCTGTGCCTTTAAAATTTCCTCCCTAAGTAATGTCCAGCCTTCCTGGACTCCTATGACCTTCTGAATCCCAAGGGATTTTGTTGAGTAACCCTCTAAACAAATCAAAGTCTGCCCTTCGGAAGTCCCAAGTAGCAGTTTTGCTCTGACTCTTCCTAATGTTCCATATAATAGAGAGCTTTATCATTTCATGATCACTGTTGCCTAGATGGCTTCCAACTGCCACATCTTCCACAAGACCTCATCTGTTCACAAACAGTAGGTCCAGCAGGGTACCTTCCCTGGTCAGTTCACTTACCAGCTGTGTGAGGAATTTATTGTCTATACATTCCAGGAACCTCCTGGAATGCCTTAAGAACCCTTGAGCTTCCTGAAATTCACGTGATTTAGGGGCATAACTAAATCACTTTTGAAAAGGAGCTGCAACCCACAAATCACTTAGAGTAGTCATGAAATCTTCCCCTCTCCCATTCTCCATATTCTATTTATCTGTGCCAGAATTCTGATGATTTGACATGACCTGCACCAGCATTTACCTTTGAGCTGTTAACAGGCAAACAGTCTGATAAAGGAAATCAATTTGCAAAAACATTTATATTCCACACTTCACATCTATCTGAAATAAAACCACCTCAATATACAAATAAGGATTAACTTCAAAAGTGGGTTCACTGTAAGTTATTCAATGAGTGCACAGCCTGCAGCTGAAACAGTCTGTATTAAAGAAATACCACTAACCATTAAAACTAGATGACTGTTTTTTCCTCATGAAGCCAAGAATACAGTTTTAGTCATGAGGGATTAGACAAACTCCTTCTCTCCTATTTTTATTGAGATTAAAATCTAAATAATGACAGTAAAAATGTGTCAGTTCATAAATCATGAAGCATGCAAACAATAGAACCAGGGCAATATTGCTAACATGAATTCACATCTGAGTATTGATCCTTCAGAACTGCCTGGCTTACAGCATTTTCAGAGTTGTGAACCTCAGCTCCTGCTGCTTAGGAATTCGTTACCTCCTTTTACTTCTCCCCAGACCCAGGAGAACCATGTCTGGAGAATAGTTCTTTGACTAATTACAACCGCTTCATGAATGAGACGAACACCATTCTACAAGCCATTTACAACACTCATTAGAATATGTACAACTATGACTAGAGTCACCTTAAATCATTTCCCATGGTAAAGTGCATGTGCTGAACATGCTTCTAGCAGCACGCTGCAGAAAAATCTCCAGTCCCTAGTGCTGCTATTTCCTCAGTACAAGAAAGGTCTACATAAAAGCTTTTCTAGTTATTGCTAGAGGCTTTGGGTTGGCCCTTGTTTGAGGGAAGGTTTTTGTGGGTACAAGAAACAGGCTGAAGCTAAAAGCGCATCAGAAGTACAAGGGAGAGAAAATACTTAGAAATGTGTTAGCTGGTTAACCTCTGGGATTCTTTAATAAATCACTCCAATAATCACTGTTCAAACATGGAATAGATAAATGAAGCCTTTTATTTGTCCTTAAACACTCATTAAAGGAAACAACATTTAGAGACCTTTTAGTTACTGACTACTGCTTGGAGGAGAAGTGATCTAAATAGATAAATAATAATGGCGGAAAACTTCATCTTAAAGTCACTGAAGATGAATTTCATTGGTTATGTACTTATGGCCTACAAACCCACAATTTCACATGCCATGTCTTATTAGTGAACAAAATTTCACAGTGTGGTAAGCAATATATTGCTTATTATCTTCAATCTGGTTGAAAAACCTCTGCAAGATATGTAAATAAGGAAGCACTGAAATAGTTTACCAATTTAATATGGGTAATTTTTTCCTGTGCACTCTTCTGAGAGGACAGATATATTTAATATAATGTGCAAATTGATTTTGAAGGAGCAATTCCTGTTTAAAAATTGTAGATGAGTTGAATCTAAAAAAAAAAAAAACCACTCTGCAAAAATGTCACTTGAAATGACAGTTTTAAAATGGGGAAAAAAAAATCAAAACTGTTCCCTCAATTGTTTGGAATTACTGTGTAAGAATTTTTCAATATTTAACTGAAAAAAAATATGCCTGTATATAGCATATCACCATAACATTTTATTAATTTCTTGCAAGCTTATAATGAAATTATTTAAAACCCTGCAATGCTATCTTTTTACATTTTTTTCAGTTTTTATATTGACAGGTACAGGCAGAGGGGTTTTATTTATTTAATATTATGTCTCACTGAAAGCAAAACAATCCTGTTTATTTCACCAACAAAACAGAGGTGACAAACACAGAAGAATGATTTTGTAAGTTTCAACAGTTGTCAATATTTGTTCTTAGGCATAGTGTTGAAAAGCAGTGATAACAATGATGATAACGACGATGACGACGATGATGATGATGTTGATGATAATCAGAGTTTGGAGCCGGGAAAAGTAGTTTGCTTGTCCAGAAAGAGATTTTCTGTCTTAGGTGTGCTAATCTTTTCCTCTCAAATTGTCCTATGACAATTAGACTAGCTCCTGGCTATGAAGATGTCATCAGTCAAGATTTTTTCTGAATTTATTTCCTCTAACTGACATTTGCTGACTCTCATCCTGCCACTAAATTTAAGTACCCACTTTTGATTGTATCCACCATGGTCTGCATAGCAGATTGGGTGTTTGAAATACAGGTATTTTCTGCTTCTCCACCACACACTCTTCTTAGACCATGGAATCAGGGTCTTTACCAGCTGTGAAGCATTCAGCCACTAAGAGTAAAAACCACAAAAACTATGGTGAAAGATCTGTCCTGTGCTGGTTTCTGTAATTCACTCTACCAAATGTTTTCAACGTACTCTAACTTAGTCAAAACTTGTTTATGGAAAATAATGTGATGCTTTACCAGATAACCTATTTCATGCCATTCCCTTACCCATTTTCAGTGGTATAAGAAAGTATTTAAAAAAAAATAAAATCTGAAGGTTGGAAAAACATAACTGCCTTTTTTGATATATGAATAAAAAAAATAAGTATAGGTATCCTTATAGACCCCCTATTAGTTTTGGCATACTGGTTAACTGGGCCAATAGGCTTTGCATATTTATATAAGCAAATATATGATGCATGTATTCAGGTGACAATAATACAGTTTAGGTAGAAACTTACCTTGAAAGGCTGATGAAATATCCTAGTATCAGTCATTTTAAGTATGAGATATAATGAGGAAAATTGGGTAAAACTGAAGAGCTGTTTTTCAAGCGACCATTGTCAAAGTTATTGCTATAGTAAGGGATTGTAATCTAATGCACGAATAAGACATAAGTGCAACTCCTTCTGTTTAATGCATATTTAGAAACTCATCAAAACTCATTCTTAAAGCAGCAGTCAGGAATCTCATTGAATATTTGGGGGAAATATTTCAATAAAGATATGGGAAAATGGCCTCAGATGTTCTAAATGCTGGTTGGAAGTCTGTAGGGATGTCTTCCTGACCCCTTCAACGTTTTTCCTTATAATAAAAATAACATCATTATGTTTACAGAAATGGCATATTCTCAGGGAACTTAATATTATTAGCAGGTTAATTTTTTTGTCTGCAGAGAGATTCTGGACAGTGATAGGAATTAGGTAAAACAGACGTCACATTAACATTTGGCTGCTGAGATGACAGATGAGTGATTGCAGCATGGAAGCATTAGACAAGTTGATAATGGGCTTCCTAACACATGCTGCTGTTATTTCATACTGCTGGACTAAAAGAGCACCTTGACTGAGTATAGCAATGAAATAGAGAGAAAAGGTATATTTTCAGTTATATGCCATAGTATTCAGTAATAGTCAATAACACTCGGTAAACATCAGCATTCTATACATTTAGACTTGATATAAGAAAGAAGTTCCTCACCACGAGGGTGGTGGAATACTGGAACAGGTTGACCAGGGAGGTGGTTGAGGACCCATCCCTGGAGGCATTCAAGGTGAGGCTTCACAGGGCTCTGGGCAAGCTGATCTAGTTGGGGATGTCCCTGCCCACTACAGCGGGGGTTGGACTAGATGACCTCCAGAGGTCCCTTCCAACCCAAACCATTCTATGATTCTATGATTTATCTATTTAGCATGCACTAATATATGATAACCACATTCAAGATACGACTAAGTTTCAGGAAAGAATTTAAAAAAAAAAAAAAAAGAAGAGTACCTACAGCAGGGAAAAAAACCATCTTCCTAAAAAAAGCCTAAACCTTTTGCTATAAGACTCTGACTGCTCTTAAAGTAAGTACAAATACATTTCCAAATGTAAACCAAAACCAACCAAACAAAAAAAATATTCAAAAATGTTCAGAAATCTTCCCTCACTCATCAGGTGATTATGTTTTAAAAAATATATAGAACAAAATAGAATACTTTCAGCTGGAAGGGACCTACCATAATCATCTAGTCCAACTGCCTGACCACTTCAGGGCTGACCTGAAACTCAGTTGAGATGTTTCTGGATTAGGATCAGGCTTTTTTAATCACATGTAAATCTAAGAAAGCAACTCTGTCAAGTGAAGGAGATTGACTTTTTGTCCCCAAAGGTTCCGCTGGACCATCTTTGCACAGCTTCTAGGTAGGTAGGTGATATCTTCATCTTGGCTGGGATCTCTAAGCTTTGTTGTGACCACAGCCTGCTGTCATAACTCAGCCAGTTATCAAGAGCTGAAATTCAACAGACTTCTTCATCATCCAGTAAATTGCTCCATTTTTCTAGAGGGAAGTTCATCCAAAATTAATGATCTGCAGTAGTGAAAATCCTACATGACATTCTAAATCTTTCTTTTTAGCCAAACTAGAATTTTCCAACCCTTTAGATATGAATGTTCATGACTTGAGTCAGCCTTGTGTCACTGCAGTTTCCCTGCAAGCAAGGAAATCTCTCAGGGTATTCACCAATGGATTGCTACCACTGGATAAATAGGAGCCAAGATAACACCCACAGGAAAGCTCTGTCTAACAAAGCTCTTGCAGCTGAAGAAGACTCCATCAAAGAAAGGATAAAACATCAAAACAGGTTACTCTAGACTTTGTCTGTGGTGCTCAGATTCACATCTGGAGAGAAAAAATAATTGGGGCACTACCAGCATTACCAATGGTCACTGCTATGTGACTTTCAGTCAAAACAGGATTTTAAAAGGAGAGGAAATGAGGTAAAACTTATTAAAGCATCATTTTTGGTACCTGTAATGCCTCTGAAAACACAAAGTAAGTACCAGTTCCAAAGTCTCTGTTGGAGATTATTCACTGCACTAGGGAAAACGTAGTTTTTCTAAGACAGAAGAATGACATCTCAAAATATCTTCTTGCTCATTTTTTACCATTTCCCCCTTTTTCTTTCATCATTCCTTTTGCTTCATTGATATTCTACAAGATTGACTCCTTAAGTTTGAAAGAAATTAGGAATCAAGCTCTTGGCTTTTTCCCTTAACACAGAGCACACCTACTCTTCATTAATCAAGAGACAGAAGGAGATTCAAACATCAGGAGAAATGAACTGTGTGTGTAAAGAGAAGGAAGGAAGAGTGGACTGAACAGGTCCAGGATACACACAGTACACAGCACAGATGCCATCAGTACACTCCCCAGGCTTGATTTTACATTACAACAAAGTATTTCAGGCTTAATAATTGGTAATGTATCACATAATGACACTTACTCATCAGCTGTAGAGATTAATAACTTCTGCAAAGTTTCTCATTTCTGCAGATGAATTAGTGAAAAATGTTGCCTGCCTGACTGTTATTTTATTGGAGAAATCCAAATCACTTGAAATCTGTGATAATTTTATGGAGATAGATTCTTTTTTCTTCTTTTTTGAAGGATCATTTATTAGTCTCTGTTAGCATGATCTCCCCTTTCATTTTGCATACATGCTATCCTGTGCAGATGCAGGCCATTTTTAAGTGTTTTCCTACTATTTCAGTAATTTCCATTCAGTGTTCATACTTGCTGTATGAGATTGATGGAGGACTGTTTTCATCTATTCTTACAGCTGTCAGGCCTCATACATGGTGATTTATCCCCGGCATTTTGAGTAGCACTTTAGAGAACATTTTTGCACAATTCAGGAGTTTGCTTCAGAGATAATCTCTCTTGGATTAGAATTGTGCTTTTTACTTATAGCATCTGCTGTACAGGATACGGACACATTCTCTAAAGACATTAACAACAGCAACAAAACCCTGTCTTTTTCTCTTAGAAACTCCAAAATGAAAATAAAAGAAAGACATTGGAGGTGTTAAAAGCTGTAAAACAGGAGAAAGCAAAGATTTGCTCCTGTAACTGACACCAGCATTTACAGACCTGCTTGTCTGATGATAGCTACCTTTCAAAGGGTGGTTCTGAGCCGGCTGGGACACCTAAATCAATTAGAATATTATCTTTAACAGAGCAGAAGTAACATTTTAGTTTCATTTTGATGCAGTCAAGTTTTCTTTAACTGAATATTCTTTTCAAACAAAACATGTTTTTCTTCAAAAATATTGAAAAATATTTTTTGTATCTATTATATTTTTGATGAAAAGTAACTTCCAATTTTAACTTCAATTCAGAAATATTTCCTAGCTATCACTGAAACTATTTAGTGATGTCTATGACCATTTGGAAAGCAAAATTATGTATTTTTTCAAAAGAGTCTAGATAGGTCCTGTGATTTCCATTCATGAATCTTGATAGGTCATGCACTTGACAAGATTGAAAACACACTCTCAAATGTTATTCTGGAATTCTGCATTTAATATGTCCCTAGTGACCATTTGGTTAAATAAAAGGGGAGAAAGGCAAAATAAAAATAATATATGTATTAAGGAGAAATAATACAGTCCCAGTCATGAACAGCAAGCTCTTTCATGCCTTTTATTC
Organism: Bucco capensis; assembly: GCA_013396975.1. NCBI lineage: Eukaryota > Metazoa > Chordata > Aves > Piciformes > Bucconidae > Bucco > Bucco capensis. The sequence goes on along the minus strand of VWZO01019899.1, from coordinate 71,637 downwards.
AGAATATTTTTATGTTTCACCTATAGATCTGGGACATTCAAGAAACATCCAGTATTCTTGGGTAAGAGTGGATGGATTGCTGCCTGGCTGAGAGGAACCTGAGGTAGCTAGTCTATAGTAAATTGAACGTGAGCCAGCAATGTGCCCAGGAGGCCCAGAAAGCCAACAGCATCTTGGTCTGTATCAAAAATAGTGTGACCAGTAGGACCAGAGAAGTGATCATACCCATGTACTCAACACTGGTGAGGCCACACCTCAAATACTGTGTTCAGTTTTGTGCCCCTCAGTTCAAGAAGGATATAGAGGCATTAGAGCATGTCCAGAGAAGGGAAACAAGACTAGTGAAGGGTCTAGAGCATAAGTCTTATGAGGGGTGGCTGAGGGAAATGGGGTTGTTTAGTCTGGAGAAGAGGAGACTCAGGGGTGACCTTATTGCTCTCTACAACTACCTGAAATGAGGTTGTAGGAAGATGGGGGTAGGTCTCTTCTCCAGGATTAACAGTGAAAGAACAAGAGAAAATGGATTCAAGTTGCAGCAAGGAAGGTTTAGATTAGATGTAAGGAGAAATTACTCTGGTAGTATAATTCACTAAGTAAAACTAAGTGTAGCATGCTGAGCTTACGTAGCATTTCCAAAGATAACCTTAGAAATTGTGCTCAGTCCCATTCATTGGCCAGGTGAATGTTAACCAGATGACAGCTACTATCTTGATTCTATATTTGCCTCCATTATTTACAGTTATTCCTTTGATTTCCTCCACAATACAAGCACTTTCCCCTAGTTCAAATAGCCAACAGCCAACAGCTCAGATCTTCTGTGTCACTGAAAACCATCACAAATCACAAACCAAATGAGCAGACTGGAAGTCACCACTCATCTGTGTGACCAATAAAGTTCCTGAAAGAGAATGTTTCCTTCTCAGACATCAGAGACTATATGCACCATTCAACACGCAGAAGTAGCTAGATTTCAAGACCTTGGATCAGCAGTTAAGCTCTTGCCGTGCAAGTGTGTGTGCAAATGCACAGAATGATTCCCAGGCATGGTTTTGAATGTCATTGTTGGAATTAGGTGCCCTTGTTCGGGAAGTCTCTTTGTCTCTCACACTGTAGGATGTCTAGTACAGTCCCAGGGAAAATAATGCCNCGAACCAAGCACAGCCAATCCGAGAGAGAGCAGGAACAGGAACCAGGAAGAGAAAGAATCCTCACTACGCCCTCTTCTATACACAAAAATACATCATCCTTCTGCGCAGTTCGTGATTTGCTGCCGACTGTCTCTCTTGAATGATGTCTCAGGGTCACAACCCTCAATCATTCCCATCCGGAGACGCCGTGGTGATGGTTTACATCTGCGCAGGTGCGGGGTTTCGTTTTTCTTTCTTATCAGTTTCTCTCGGCTCCTCCCGGCAAATTCTTTCGTGGGCGAAAGAAGGAGGGGGGGGGGCAGAAGAATTCCAAAAATTCAAAAGGGAACATGACGTACAATAAATCTTTAGTGTTTTTAAATCACTCCTTGACAAGTACTTAAGCCTTGACACTAAGGCATAATAATGTGATTGACAAGCTAGTTAGTACTTTGAAGACTCAGAGAGGAAAGTGATTTCTTAATGTTAATCTTGATCTTAATTGACACTAAAAGAAAAGATTCCCCTCAAATCCTTGCCGTCATTGAAAGAATACAAAGTGTGTAACATAGTCATACCATGTAAAGAGAGGAATATGGACAGCTTCAAGTACAGCCATGTTGTATCCTAACCTCTCCCAAAGCAGTGAAGCTGTTTAACTACTAGAGAGGGACCAAGGGTAAGAGTCTGGGGAGGGAAAGCTTCTCCTTCAACATGACTTTTCACCTAAGACTATCCTGCTACAAGTTCTCTGTCCAAATTATACCACTCTTCTACAAAAGAAACTGCACAAATAAACACCGCAAACAGATCAGAGATGTCAGTTAATTTGAGAGTTTTTATGAGTCACATTTTGATGTTACAATACCCTTTACAATACACAACGAAAGGTTTTCTTTCAGTGTGCATTTTCTGTTATCAAAAATGCTCCAAAGTTTTTCTCTTCTCTCAAAACAACATTTTTGTGATAAGAAAGTTTGATTCACTATCACGTTCCTTCCTTTTCTCTATTTTTCTATGCATAAATATTTTTCCAACACTTATTTAATGAGTTTTACATCTCCTATAACAAATAGGCAGGAAGAAATAATTGTTTAAATCTTTCAGTTTGTGGCTTCACCTTACCAAAGAGGCTTTGGAGAAAAGGCAGAGGGTATGTTCTAACAAAATACCACTTATAACTTGAACTTGATAACATAGGCTTAAAACAATCTATGACTAAAACAATCTATGACTCCCGGTCGCTATATTACTGCAGCCGAACTCCCCCAGACGGGAGGGAAAAGAAAGGGAGGAAGCTGGACCCTGGAGGCCTGGATTCAGAAGCGAGGTAGCAGCAAAGCTGGGGTGCCAAGCAGGGCTGCAAGAGAGGCAAAGAAGAGAGCAAAGAGGGGACGGCCTCCCTAAATTATACCAAGCATGACGTATATGAAATGGAATACTCAGTTGGTCAGTTTGGGGTCTCCTGCCTTGCCTGTCCCTTTCCTATAGGTGTATGCTCTTACCCTGGCCCCCCCCCCCGACTTCTCAGTAGAGCCACAAAAAGTTTACATTCCAATTCTCNCCTCTAGTCCTATTGCTAGTCACAAGGGAAAAGAGGCCAACACCTGCCCCTCTATAACCTCCTTTCAGGTAGTTGAAGAGAGCAATAAGGTCTTCCCTCAGCCTCCTTTAGGATAAACAGCCCTAGCTCCCTGAGCCTCTAATCACAAGGCTTGGTCTCCTAGTTGCCTGATCAGCCTAGCTGCCCTTCTCTGCACCCCCTCCAGCACCTCAATGTCCTTCCTATACTGCAGTGCCCAAAACTGCACACAGTATTCAAGGGGTGGCCTCACCAGTGCCAAGTACAGGGGCAAGTTTGCCTCCCTGTTCCTGCTGGCCACACTATTCCTGATACAAGCCAGGATGCCACTGGCCCTCTTGGCTGCCTGGGCACACTGCTGGCTCATGTTCAGTTGGCCGTCAATCATAGAATCATAGAATCATAGAATCATAGAATGGCCAGGTTGGAAGGGCCCTAAAGATCATCTAGTTCCCACCTCCCCACACTGAGCAGGGATGCCAATCACTAGACCAGGTCACCCAGGGCCGCATCCAGCCTGGCCTTGAACACTGCCAGGGATGGGGCATCCCCAGGTCCTTCTCTGCTGAGTAGGTCTCCAGCCACTCCTCCCCAAACCTGTAGTGCTGATGTGGGCTGTTTTGACCAGAATGCAGGACCCAACATTTGGCCTTATTAATACTCATACAATTGACCTTTGTCCATCAATCAAGCCCGTCTAGGTCCCTCTGCAGAGCCTCCCTACGCTCAAGCAGATCAACAGTTCCACCCAGCTTGGTGTTGTCTGCAAACTTACCAAGGGTGCACTCTATCCCCTCATCTAAGTCATTAATAAAGATGCTGAAGAGGAGTGGTCCCAGCACTGAGCCCTGAGGGACTCCACTAATGACTGGCCGCCAACTGGATTTGACTCCATTGAGCATAACTCTTTGGACTTGGGCATCCAACCAATTTTTTATCCAGCAAAACATGTGCACATCCAAGCCATGTGCATCCAGCTTCTATAGGAGAATTCTATGGGAGAATTGCTTTATCATTCCACAGAAAATCCTTCACAAGTGATTTACATCCTTCAAGAAGTAAAGAAGGAAAGTTGGAGCTTAAGTCATGAACATAGCCCAGACAGACAGCACAAAGCACAGTATATAAACTGAGATTAAAATTATTCCTCTTATTCCTCTGTGGACAGATCTGTTTAAGCATCCACATCATGTGCTGCTTCACTTCACTTCACTTCACTTCACTTCACTTCACTTCACTTCACTTCACTTCACTTCACTTCACTTCACTTCACATCACTTCACTTCACATCACTTCACAGCATGCTGTGTTTGCTTTTTCATCGCCAAATCTAGCGTAAAAGGCATGCAAGAAGATACAAACCTTGAAAAATCTCTTCTGCACTTTATCTCGTGTCTCTCCTAATAGGATGAAAACAAGAAAACCTCCTATTTAATTGACTAAAATCTTCTTATGATGTTTCTGGTTCACTTTCCTGCTGCATTGTTCTCTGATCAAGACATAAACTATAGTTCACATTGTGAAACTTGCCCCAGGCTTTTCTCACTAGTACATGATAGGTTTTTTCCAGGTATGAAGCTATATTAAGTTGTACACATGGTAAAGTCAAAGAGGTCCCCTTTCAATTTGTATGCTGTTTACTATTATATTCAATGTGAAAAGGTGATGAAATATTTCAGTATTTTCCGTCATGATCATGATTACGAAAGGAGTCAGTCATACAAAGTAGGGATATTTACATATGTCAAATACTTCTCCAATGTGTGTAAACATCTTGTGTAATTAATCCATTAATCCTAAGAGTGCTAATAAGATATAGTTCCTCTCTGGATGAGTGCATCTAAGAAANCCTCTAGTCCTATTGCTAGTCACAAGGGAAAAGAGGCCAACACCTGCCCCTCTATAACCTCCTTTCAGGTAGTTGAAGAGAGCAATAAGGTCTTCCCTCAGCCTCCTTTAGGATAAACAGCCCTAGCTCCCTGAGCCTCTAATCACAAGGCTTGGTCTCCTAGTTGCCTGATCAGCCTAGCTGCCCTTCTCTGCACCCCCTCCAGCACCTCAATGTCCTTCCTATACTGCAGTGCCCAAAACTGCACACAGTATTCAAGGGGTGGCCTCACCAGTGCCAAGTACAGGGGCAAGTTTGCCTCCCTGTTCCTGCTGGCCACACTATTCCTGATACAAGCCAGGATGCCACTGGCCCTCTTGGCTGCCTGGGCACACTGCTGGCTCATGTTCAGTTGGCCGTCAATCATAGAATCATAGAATCATAGAATCATAGAATGGCCAGGTTGGAAGGGCCCTAAAGATCATCTAGTTCCCACCTCCCCACACTGAGCAGGGATGCCAATCACTAGACCAGGTCACCCAGGGCCGCATCCAGCCTGGCCTTGAACACTGCCAGGGATGGGGCATCCCCAGGTCCTTCTCTGCTGAGTAGGTCTCCAGCCACTCCTCCCCAAACCTGTAGTGCTGATGTGGGCTGTTTTGACCAGAATGCAGGACCCAACATTTGGCCTTATTAATACTCATACAATTGACCTTTGTCCATCAATCAAGCCCGTCTAGGTCCCTCTGCAGAGCCTCCCTACGCTCAAGCAGATCAACAGTTCCACCCAGCTTGGTGTTGTCTGCAAACTTACCAAGGGTGCACTCTATCCCCTCATCTAAGTCATTAATAAAGATGCTGAAGAGGAGTGGTCCCAGCACTGAGCCCTGAGGGACTCCACTAATGACTGGCCGCCAACTGGATTTGACTCCATTGAGCATAACTCTTTGGACTTGGGCATCCAACCAATTTTTTATCCAGCAAAACATGTGCACATCCAAGCCATGTGCATCCAGCTTCTATAGGAGAATTCTATGGGAGAATTGCTTTATCATTCCACAGAAAATCCTTCACAAGTGATTTACATCCTTCAAGAAGTAAAGAAGGAAAGTTGGAGCTTAAGTCATGAACATAGCCCAGACAGACAGCACAAAGCACAGTATATAAACTGAGATTAAAATTATTCCTCTTATTCCTCTGTGGACAGATCTGTTTAAGCATCCACATCATGTGCTGCTTCACTTCACTTCACTTCACTTCACTTCACTTCACTTCACTTCACTTCACTTCACTTCACTTCACTTCACTTCACTTCACTTCACTTCACATCACTTCACTTCACATCACTTCACAGCATGCTGTGTTTGCTTTTTCATCGCCAAATCTAGCGTAAAAGGCATGCAAGAAGATACAAACCTTGAAAAATCTCTTCTGCACTTTATCTCGTGTCTCTTCTAATAGGATGAAAACAAGAAAACCTCCTATTTAATTGACTAAAATCTTCTTATGATGTTTCTGGTTCACTTTCCTGCTGCATTGTTCTCTGATCAAGACATAAACTATAGTTCACATTGTGAAACTTGCCCCAGGCTTTTCTCACTAGTACATGATAGGTTTTTTCCAGGTATGAAGCTATATTAAGTTGTACACATGGTAAAGTCAAAGAGGTCCCCTTTCAATTTGTATGCTGTTTACTATTATATTCAATGTGAAAAGGTGATGAAATATTTCAGTATTTTCCGTCATGATCATGATTACGAAAGGAGTCAGTCATACAAAGTAGGGATATTTACATATGTCAAATACTTCTCCAATGTGTGTAAACATCTTGTGTAATTAATCCATTAATCCTAAGAGTGCTAATAAGATATAGTTCCTCTCTGGATGAGTGCATCTAAGAAAACAAATGACTTGTTCAAGTCACACAAGGTAGTCATAGTAGAGTACAAAATCCTCACAACTTCGATATGCCAAGGTCATCGCTTATCATTGCACCATTTAGAATTCATATACTGACATCCAAATGCATAGGGTTTGGAAGACTTTATGACCCTCAAAGATGTCTTCCTAACTTATTACTTCAGGATACTCAGAAGCCTCTATGAGCTCAAGGAGCAGATATTTGTCCCCATCCTCTCTCAGCATACTCAGGTCATCCCATTGCCCAAGAATGTACATTACTGACCACCAACATTGACTAGGTGTGGAGGTCAGTCAAGCCTCAGTGTTCACTGTTGGGAAAGACATTGCAGAAAACTGAAGAAGGAGTTCTTTTTTCAGCATTTAGTTTTTCATTCAAACACAAATCAATATTCCCAGGTGCTTGAACTTAAGCTTATCCTGCTTCCCAGGAACTGGTTGTTTTCCTCTGCAGTACCCATTTTGTGGTGTATTTGTGATGAGTGTGCTTGAGTTAGAAGGTTGAATCCTGCCTCTGGGTGTGGTTAAGACCATCAACACCTCTGTGAAGACCATATTTAAGAGAGAAAAACAACCTGAGGTGGGGTTTTCTGCGCAGTTGTAGAGAGGCGATCATGCTCCACCCATTTTCCCAACACTCTGCAGTGCAGGAAGAGGGATGATTCTACCTCAGGAGCAGGACACCAGAGAGGAGAGGGATGGAATACAAGAGTGGTATATTGGTTTTGTATAGTACCTATATGCTCTCCTCCTACCCAGATTCAGTTGTGATTTTCATTTTGATTAAATTTTGAATGTTTCCCCCCTATGTCTGGTCTCTCTTTTGCCTGTGGCTGTAAGTGGTGAATGAGTCCTCCTTGTCCTTAGCTTGGACCCTCAAGCCCTAGTTGTGTTTTCTCCTTCCCATCCCACCAGTGCAGAGGAGAACTGAGCAAGCAGTTGTGCTGTTTGGCCAGCTGGGGAAGCTAAACCATGGAATGCTTACACTTTAGTTGATAGCGTAGAGTGGTTTTGAAGTAGCTCTCCAAGGGTTAAACGGCAAAAGGGAATAGTTTCTTTCCTTTCAAGTTTGACAGGAACATTTTGTATCTAGAAAAGAGATAACTGAAGGAAAAACCCTGTTTCCCATTGACTTTAATGAAGCCAGGGATATGCTTTCAGTCTTGGTGGCTGGGTGATGTATAAGCTTCAATATACTGATGTCAAAGTTTTGCTGCTGTTCCTCTTGGCAAAATAGGAAGCATATCAGAATGTTAATAAGATATCTAGGACATGGTTTTCAGGTACCAGGATTTGCACACACCATGTGCTCTGGTGCAGAAGAGATTTTATTGCTGTGCGATAAAGGTTAGGTTTTTTCATTTCTAGTTAAGATATTTCCCACTATACTTAAAAATATCAACCAGATTAGATGTGTTGTGTTTAAATGTATTACAAATTAAATAGGCTACAGCTTACAAGGATGGAGACTACATATAGGTGGGCAGATAGGAGACTGGGAGAAGAAGAATCATAGAATACAAAGTTGGAAGGGACTGTAAGGTCTAGACAAGGTAGCCAAGCACCCTGTCCAGCTGAATCTTAAAAGTATCCAGTGTTGGAGACTTCACCACTTCCCTGGGCAGATTATTGCAATGGCTGATTTTTCTTGCTCTGCAAAATATACCCCTTTGTTTTCCAATAGGAATCTCCCCAGGAGCAACTCATACCTGTTATCCCTCATCTTTTCTGTTTACTTCTTGTAGAAAGGGAGTCTCCATCTTTTTTGCAGCTACCCTTTAAATACTGGAACATGGTCAAAATGTCTCTCTTAAGCCTTCTTTTCTCAAGGCTTAATAAATGTTCTTCTCTCAGTCTTTCCTCATACTGAAGCTTCACAGTCATCTTTGTTGTCCGTCCCTGAACCCTCTCTAGGCTTTCCACATCTTTTTGTTTAGTGGGGACCAAAACTGAACAGAGTATTGTGTGGCCTGACAAGTGCTGTGTAGAGTGGGATAATGACTTCTTTATCTTTGCAGAGGGTAAGAAGAAGATAATTTTAAAAGTTAGTTGTGTGTACAATCACGTGCAATTCATTCAAAGTTCAATTAGTCTCTGTGCAAGATGTGTAATGTTAATGTCCAACGGAAATGCAGACCTCTTTGTGGAACTGTACAACAGGTGAGCAAGTTAAAGGAGCACTTGTGTCCTGGTTTGACCAGAATAACTGAGATTTACTAGGGTCAGGAGGACAATCTTTTGAGGAGGGGTCTCCAAGGCCCGCCCCCTCCTCGCAGCCCTCTGGACTGGCTGTGTTCAGGGACAGCAAAATTTAGATAAGAACACCAGGCACACGGACAGTGAATTTCTAAGAATAGCTTTATCTATATTTAAATGCTATTACAATATGAGAAAAGAAAAATAAGAGATTATAGAAGAGGGAGCAGCTTCAGGCTCCCATGAATTGCCGAGTCATACAGGTCTGAGAAGGGGAACAGACCTTACCGGCCTATAAATCACCACTAGAACTGCCCTCCCTGCCCTTCCCGGTCCTTATCAGGAGGCAAACCTCTCACTCCCCGGGGAGGGGAGACAGGAGTTACACAGTCAGCTAAATTTACGACTTGCGGC
>VWZO01019899.1:43367-59619 GCA_013396975.1 Bucco capensis | reverse complement strand
CTCCCTGGGCAACCTGTTCCAGTATTCCACCACCCTTGTGGTGAGGAACTTCTTCCTAATATCCAATTTAAATCTACTCCTCTCCAATTTAAAACCATTGCCCCTTGTCCTTTCACTATAGGCCTTTGCAAACAGGCCCTCTCCAGCCTTGTTCTAAGTTCCCTTTAAGTACTGGAAAGTCACTACCAGGTCCTCCCCAAGTCTTCTCCAGGTTGAACAATCCAGGCTCCCTCAGTCTGTCCTCATAGGAGAGGTGTTCCAGCCCCCTGATCATTTTTGAGGCCCTCCTCTGGACCCACTCCATCAGATCCATGTCCTTTCTGTATTGAGGGCTCCAGAACTGGACACAGTATTCCAGATGAGGTCTCACCAGAGCAGAGTAAAGTGGCAAAATCACCTCTCTGGATCTGCTGAATTACTAGCTCCAGCATCACTCCCCAAAGGAGACCACTGATGGGGAAAGAGGAGAGCAGCAACATGGTGACGCAGGCAACCCCTGATGGAGAAAGAGATTTTGTTTTATGTCAGAGAGCATGAACACACAGGATGAGATTCAGAGAAAAAAAATCTTCATATCCTTCTCACTTCTAATTCACTTTAGGCATGTTCTTTTTATCCCCAAATAAGCACAATTAGGCATTTGCTGCAGCGCTCCCCAAGTGGAATGGAAAAGGCAGGTTTATTCCCAGCCACATAATGCACATCACTTACCACTTACAGCAAAAACCTATGCTAAAAGTGTTGGCAGAAAGTAGCTTCTTCCAGCACTCACTCCTCTGAAAAGACTTTTGAGCAACTGATTTTTCTTCTTTAAGTAGCAAAAAGAGTGAAGGAGGTCCTTCATAGAGTGACTCACTGAGACCTCTGCCCTGGAGTACAAAGACTCCTCCTGAATCCCAGGTACTGGTTTGTATTTTATAGTCCTTTAATGGGATGCAAAAACTACTCAAATGTCTGTTTGTGTTGGATAATTTAACTTCTGATCTATAAAGCTTCAGTGATCAAAGCTAAAGTCTTTTATTAAAAAACAAGATCATGTGTAGGTAACTGGATATTTGGTTTAATTTTTTTTGTTGCCTCTGAATGCACAACAGAAACTGAACTAACATGATTTTTCTCTACCATTTTGTTTCTAGGTCAGGCAGATGTGTATTTGATAAGAAAGAAGTTATTTCCTTAATTTAAAAATCAGAATGATGTCTCTTTGCTCCAAGAAGTAGCAAAACTCTATTTCTGGTAAGGGATGAACTGAAAGGGCACTTCAGCAATATGTTAGAAGAGAGAATTCTAAATACAAATTATTTCCTAAAGATTATTCTTTAAAACAGGCTTGAAACATTCAGTTTTCCTTTCTTTAACCTTTGTGTTTCAATCTCTACTGCTTTGCTCAAGCACCTTGCCTGCAAACACTCACCTTTCTTCTGTAGACAATATCTCCAGTTTGGAGGCTCAAAGATCAGTTCTGATGCCTTCCATTGAAGAAAAACCTTGTCCATAGTTAAGTTAAATTTCTTGTCCTGCACTAAGGAGTTAAAACCGCTAAAAAGTAGAACTTTATTCCTTTCTTGTTCACCTTGCTTTTGTTCAGCTGCTGACACAGCTGTAAGAAATTCTCTGGAACAAGTCCTTTAACAGACACAGCTGGAGTAAACCATGATGAAGCCTCTGCTCAGGAGTTTGACCTCTCACTTTCAGAAACAATCCTTGCATTTCTGCCTCTGGTGCATGGGAGCCCAGTAAAATGGTCTTGTTTAACTTAATTTCCAGGTCAATTTAAGTCACCTGTTTCAAGTGTAAGGAGTGTAGCATTTGAGTGGTCTTTAGGGGAAAAACTTGTGTTATGAGACTCAGTCTGCTTGAGCTAAGATGCTAAATTCTGACTAGAAACAAGTGCTCTAGAACTAAAGTTCACTGGGTACATAATTCCTGCAGCTACAAATTAGTAATATTTAAGTGACACAAGGATGGTGCTGTGCAATGAGAGAGTACTGAACAACCTCTGCCAACAGAAGTTTTCAACATAAGCCATCAAGACTGATCAATAGTGGGCATCAGCCATGGGAACGAGGAGAACATGGTATCTCTAACCTATAGGCTCTTGAGAAAAAATCTTCTTAAATCCATGTTGACTGTTATTGGTTTTCTCATACTACAACACATTCTTATGAACACATTAACTGTCAATAAAGTGAAAATAAATCCCTATCCCCCCTGCCATCCCCAGAATTATTTACCTAAAAATAGGAATTCAGGAGATTGGCTTGCAATTCTTCAGCCTTATTTTCCATTCCACTAAAAGAAATAAAAAAGCCCACAGATACAGAATTACAGACAGCTTGTCTGCCACTCTCATTTTTATCCTCTTTTCTTACTTTTCTACCTCCTAGCTACTAGTGAATGTCCCACAAACTCAGACAGGAAAACTTAGTTCCTCCTCCACAGAAGCTGGTGTGCAGCTAAGGATATAGCATGATTTCCAATAAAACACTCCAAAACTAACATATGAAGCCATGTGACACTTGAAAAATCCTGTTGAAAACCTCAGGCTGATTGGTGTCTGCCTTTGATTTCAGCAGTTTTCATTTCAAACTTGCATAGTCATTATGCTATTCCTATTGATCAGGCACAATATTTTGGAAACAAGACTGAAAATCAGAGCCAGTCTCCTTCATCTTTGCTGAATATCCGTTATTTGGAAATTTGGAGTATCATTTTCCTATATACGCAGCCAGACAGAAGCTCTGTGAGTGTCATTTTAAGTAGTTCTCTTTGAAAGCCCCCAAACAGGGGCTTCTGTAAAATGGAAGTGAGACCCTGTGATAGGAAGTGATATTAATTTTACCTGTTTTAAACACAGTAAACTGACAGGTTACCTGTATGCAACATAGTCTGATTCATTCTGGATCTCAAGTGAAATCCCTTTAGGAAATTAGAGGAGTGTTATCTTTCTACAGATTCTTTTATAAGCTCTGGATCCCAGTGCAAGTTCTCATACAGAATCACACATTTCTGCCTCCAGAGAAGTCCTTTCTTCCTCTTGCAGTGTCAATCTCTTTGAAAAGACTGCTCTGAAAATACTGATCTCTATAGAAGAAATTAATAAAGTGCCAAAGAAAAAGGAAAGTCTAGAACAGTATTTCTGCAAGCTGTCCTGAGCAAGAAATGTAGCATTTGTTCCCTGCTTTAGCCCTTACTGTGAAGTGCTTGAGTTTTGGGTTTCTGGAGCACAGAGTAATTGTACATCTCTCTCTCTCTGCCTGTGTGGCTGTCACACTCAGGGTGTCCAACAGAAGGGCTGCTGGTCTGCCCCAGTCTGTAGAGAAATATTTTCTATCCTCTGCTCCCAGACTAAATGAACTAGTATTTCTCAGTGATATTAGGTACTTGATAGACCAGTCCTAAAGACAGTAGATTTCAGTGCAAAGTGGAACCCACTCCTCTACCACAAACGTAACTTCACCTGTAGCAATACTTTCATGGACAAAAGATCTAAGCCAAAGAGACTTGGCTACTTACTTCTTCTTACCTAAGACAGCATGCTTTCTGCGTCCTCTGTTCCTAAACATTCTGAAGAACATTCTGATGACAACTGCATGTTATTACATTTACATTTAGAAATATTTTGACACAACAAAAATCAGCAGTCAGACAGAGGATTAAATAAGATTATAATTTATAATAATTTAAAGATACAGAGTGGCTTTTTCTGCTTTCTTCAACAGAGAAGAGACTTAGCTGCTCTTAGCTGTTTCTTTGCTGCAGCTTTTACTAGTCATTTCAGCCTCTCTCTAAAGACTGATAGAAGTCATTCTTGCCTCAGAATAATCATTTAATTCCAGTCTTTTTTGAGACTTTCAGTCTGGGAAGCATCATGAACTGACATTCCAGCAACAAGGAGTCAACTTCTACATTGTGTGGAGAAGAGTCATGCTGCTGGCACACATGGACCCTGCCTTTCATGAGAAGAAACCATGTTTCTGTGTTTCACTGTGCCTCCTTTGTATCTGTATCAAGCCTTGCCTTGCTGGGAATTGAAAACAGAATAACAGGAAAGAAGAGGAAAAGTCAGAAAAATGCAACTATATAATTTTTCCCTAAGAAATTTCAAAGCAACCTTTTAATGTGCTTCATCAGTAAAATTCTCTATACCAAATAGGAACCAGTCACAGATTCAAGTTAAACACTGACAGAGAAAGGCTGTCTACTGCTTCTCTGAGCTAGAATAAAAATAGATCACAGCCAGAAACATTTTACTGTGTTCACCCTTAAAGTATTAATTTTTACCTGTCCTTTTTCATCAGCTCAACCTTGAAAATTCAGAGGTTAAATTATGGGCAAGACATGCAATTTATTCCCTTTCACACCTGAAACACTTTACAGTAAATGAGCACATGATTACAAGATACCTGCCAGATAGGTAGCACATTCACAGTACACTAGGCTGTTGAAGAAATGCACTAATGCTACCTCAAAAGAGCCATTTGGCTAAGATCATAGAATCATAGAACCATTTGGGTTGGAAGGGAACTTTGGAAGTCATCTAGTCCAACCCCCCTGCAGTGGGCAGGGACATCCCCAACTAGATCAGGTTGCCCAGAGCCCTGTCAAGCCTTGCCTTGAATAACTCCAGGGATGGCGCCTCAGCCACCTCCCTAGGCAACTTGTTCCAGTATTCCACCACCCTCTCGGTGAGGAACTTTTCCCTAATATCCAGTCTAAATCTAATTTAAAACCATTGCCCCTTGTCCTTTCACTACAGGCCTTTGTAAAAAGGTCCTCTCCAGCCTTCTTGTAAGTTCTCTTTAGGTACTGAAAGATCAATATTAGGTTCCCCCTAAGCCTTCTCTTCTCCAGGCTGAACAATCCCAGCCCCCTCAGCCTGTCTTCGTAGGATTGGCCCATTTCAAGCATCCAGATTCTCACTGGTAACAACGTAATGAAATGTCATTTAACAGGGCGCAAAATAGCTTTGGACTGCTACATGGCTTCCACACACACAGCCAGTGAGGGCAGTCAGTGACAGCAGTAAGAGCTGCGCCTTTGAGTTACTGGGAGGCATCAAGGTGGGAGAGGCTTTCCTGGAGATGGGGAAGCTGAGAGAGAGCAGAGAGATCCAGAGCGAAGGTGGTAGCTCTCGTGTGGCAGGCAAGAAGCTGATGTGGAGGGACCCCGGAAGCTGCAGCAGATTTAAAGCAGCTGCGGCGGCTTACACACACACAGCCAGCACAGCCAGCGAGGGCTGGCTTTCACAGAGTGCAGGTGTTTTTTTGTTTTTTTTCCTTGTAACAGGCAAACAGGTATCCTCTAGGGCAAAAATGTTAACCACCTCTAAAAAATCAACCCAGACAACACTGCCATGGAGGCATGTGGGTGTCCATGTTCCTATCTGCAGGGAATGCCACAACCTATCCCCATCACTGGATGATAGCATTAACAGTAGGTGTGCAAGGTNGATTTCAGGGCACTGGGGAGACTAATCCGAGAATCGGGAGCCCAAGTGTTCATCTCCTCCAACCTGCCAGGCCACATGAAATGATGTAGGAAGAAATTGGAGAATATAAGACTCTTATGTGTTATGATATAGTTTCCAATGCACCATTTCAGTAGCAATTAGCACATTTCAATCTTCAACACTCATCCACTCCACAGCAGCAGACTGCTCTGTAAGTTTAGTTAAGACAGTTAGGTGTTCATTGTTCTCATTCTGTACAGCTGCTACACCAAAGATCCATGAGTACCTTTTTGGGTCCTCATAATATCGTTTCTTAAGCAGGTCTACAGATGAGAATGATCAGGGGGCTGGAACACCTCTCCTACCAGGACAGGCTGAGGGAGCTGGGATTGTTCAGCCTGGAGAAGAGAAGGCTTTGGGGGGACCTAATAGTGACTTTACAGTACCTAAAGGGATCTTACAAGAAGACTGGAGAGGGCCTGTTCACAAAGGCCTGTAGTGAAAGGACAAGGGGCAAAGGTTTTAAATTGGAGAAGAGTAGATTTAGACTGGATATTAGGAAAAGTTCCTCACCAAGAAGGTGGTGGAATACTGGAACAGGTTGCCCAGGGTGGTGGTTGAGACCCCATCCCCGGAGTTATTCAAGGTGAGGCTTGACAGGGCTCTGGGCAACCTGATGTAGTTGGGGATGTCCCTGCCCAGTGCAGGGGGGTTGGACTAGATGACCTCCAGAGGTCACTTCCAACCCAAATGATTCTATGATTCTATGATCTTTAAAGTGTCTTCCAACCCAAACCATTCTGTGATTCTATGACAACAAACCAAGGTAAACTCTGTAATGCACTGCCAATACACCAATTGGTATATTCTAAGCCAATATTCCCTAGAAATAAATAAACCTTTAGGAAACTACATTTAAAACACAGAAGATGGCTGGTTAATTTTAAGCTCCCAGGTTTATTTCATTTGCTAATATTAGTTTGAGTATCTCAAAGTGACAGTCTGATTGAACACAGTCACACCAGGCTAGGGAGAAGTCTTCACTATGTGCCTTGTTTAGACAACAATGTTGAACAAGATGTTATCAGTAATATTCAAAACATGTCCAGAACAACACAGGTAGAAAAATCAATATGGGGGGAACCTAAAAAGACAACAGCTGTTCCTCTAGCTTATTCTACTTGCTCTCAAGGATCCTGTATTTCATATACTTTTGGAGACATCTTTTCAGTTAAGACACTAAAGCTCAGTTTGTCTGAACTGTCTTAAGACTGGAGCTTCCATCCTTCAAGGCTGATGAAGAAATTCAGACTTAATATGTAAGAATATTGTCCCAAGAAAGTAAGATTTTTACACAGTATGGAAGCCAATACACACAGGATCAATGTACTTCTTTATTGCAGGTTGGTGCAAAGCTGGGACCTAGGTTATATCTCACAAAACTAGCTCATCTGAGCTCAAAAATTAGAGCATATTTATCTTGTTACATGATTAGCAAAAATCTGCCTAACTTTACATCTATTGGTTAGTTATAAAGTCATTGTTTATAACTGGTTTCTTGGTCATCTTATTTGCATCAAAAGCATATAGTGCTTCTACACATGCCCAGAGAGGGGTGGGTTTAAGTGGATCAGGGGCTTCTGGCAGGCTGTCATCTCCCCCTGTTCCTTTACCTTTACCCTTGCACCACCTACGACTCTTGGAGTGCTTCCATCAGCACTGCCTCTGTACAATCCTAAACATCCATTGGACAGATTATGTGACTAATATGTCTGTCCTAGAGCAAGCAGCAATTTCAAGCATTGAGGCCATGCTGCTGAGAATGCAGCTGCGTTCGGCAGGTCACGTCTCCAGGATGAAGAACCACCGCCTTCCTAAGATCATGCTTTATGGTGAACTTGCCACTGGCTGTCACAAGAGAGGAGCCCAGAAGAGGATACAAGGACTCCCTAAAACAACATCTCAGCCTTGGCCATATTGATCACCTTAACTGGTCTACTCTGGCCTCCAATTGGGAGGTCTGGAGACACACTATTTTTAATGCCTCGGATTTTTTCGAGAAGGCACACAGGATCACTCTTGAGGAGAAAAGACAGCGTAGAAAGAATCGTTTTTTGCAGGTTATACCTCCTGAGGAGTCCTTCTGCTGTGCCTTTTGCAACCGCTCTTTTCTGTCCCGCATTGGCCTTTTCAGCCATCAGCCCGCTTGTAAAAAGCGCTTATGAAGAGCGTGGATGGAGCCCTCTCTGGTTCTTCGTTCGCAAAGCCTAGCCATGATGATGGTCATCTTATTTGCATCAAAAGTATATAATGCTTCTACACATGCCCAGAGAGGGGTGGGTTTAAGTGGGTCAGGGGCTTCTGGTAGGCTCTCATCTCCCCCTGTTCCTTTACCTTTACCCTTGTTTGTTCCTTTTGCCAACAACTGTTGCTCATGTCAGTGTTCCAATTCCACAGTTTTGCAAGGGAAATATAGTTCTGCTTTTAGCCCCCTCTCCAGGGTCTTAGTGATCAAGGTAGCTTGGAATGTTAGGGCTTTGTTTATGTAATAAATGACTATTTATTTGCCACTGGCTGTTGCAAGAAGAGAGGAGCCCGGAAGAGGAGATACAAGGACTCCCTGAAATAATATCTCAGCCTTGGCCATATTGATCACCTTAACTGGTCTACTCTAGCCTCCAGTTGGGAGGTCTGGAGACACACTATTTTTAATGCCATGGATGTTTTTGAGAAGGCATGCAGGATGACTCTTGAGAAGAAAAGACAGCGTAGAAAGAATCGTGTCTTGCCATCTTGAACCACTCAGGTGGTATATGCAAATGAGTTTGTCAGATATCTTCCACTGAATTGCTTCTGTCAGGTAGCTGTGCCATTGGTGTCCCATTTTATGAGCTGAAGCAGGAGCACGCAGAAGACAATTTTCAGTCTATCAAAACGTGCTGCCATTTCTCAGCCTATCACTGCCTGCATAACAAATTGTTTTCAGAATAAGGCTTTAGGCATAAGATCTGATCATCTAAATAGTGAATACACTTTCTCCTCCCTTCTCTGGACAGGACTATTTGTCTTACTTAATTTTGATTGATGTTTCTATGGAGAAAAAACAGTGGAACTGATGGAAAACAACCCTCATGTGCAGTATGAATATACTACAATGAATTTATTCACTCTTATAAGCAAAAACATACTTTTTGAGTTCAAATGTATTAATTTGGAACATTGACCTGAAGCTTTTTCTTCCACATTATCTTCAATCCTGGAATTCTTATAAGTGTACAAGTCTATCCAAAGTCATAGAGTTTAGTGGGTGAATACTGCTTACATGTGTTGATGCTCTGTTTTGCTTTATAGGATCTTCCTATTCAATTGCCACAGGGGGCATGAACCTGCCAAGTCATAATTTGCTCCAGTGACAATGACAGTCCCTAGCTCGCATCTAGACATTTTCAGTATGTGGAGAACCATTAGTTGTCTTCTAGAAAGGTGAAAGATAGAGCATAAAGCTGAGTGTGGGAGACGGCCTAGAGGCACTGCAGTTCGAGTTTGGGGTTTTGCTGTTATTGTATGATTTCTTGTTTGTAATGGTTCACTTTCAGTTCTATTGTTATCCCCCCATGTGGCTGGCCACATGGCTTCTATGGGTGGCACCATATTGTACAGCCCACTGATCCAGCCCTGCCTCTGTCCTAACCCTATTGTTTGTTTCCCCTGTCTTTCCCTGTTCCCTGGCTTACTTTTGGCTCCTGATGCCCTGGTTTCCCCCATTGGCTAGCTGGACCATTTCCGTCCCTCACCAATGCCTTAAGAACCCCCGTGGAATTTGAATAAGGTGCTTTTCACCCCCTGGAACCCTCAGAGTTTGTGTCTCTCTGAGGGACTTGGGGTGGGGAACCAGTCATCCCCCTGTCAGCTGAGTACTGTAGAAAGAAGATAATAGGGGAGGGAAGGGTAGAGGCTTAAATGACAGGTGGTCTGCTCATAACAATGATGTATAGATTTCTGGGAGTTTTTTTTGCATTTTGTTCTAGAATCATCAGTTCACTTCCCTGGGCCAAGAGCAGATGCACTAATTTTCCCTATGCATTTGAATGCCCCTACATTCAAATTCAATTTAGGCATTGTTTGGCTGGTAGAAGTGTTTAAACATACAATCTGTTTTCTATTAACCACCAAAGAAATCATGCCAAATTAGACCTCCTACCTGCCCCGGGGAAATAAATCATGAACAACAACCTCCAGACTCCCAAGAAGAAACAGAAGGGTCAGATTATAAGGCATGAAAGAAGTAAAAATGGAGAATCAGGAGAAGAGGCAGAAAATATTCAGAATATATATCTTCTGGATTAGCTTTTTTTTAGGAATTCATTTAGAAATTAAGACAAGCATTTATTTTCTTGGCCACTAGACTGATGAAGCAAAAGGTCAAGAAACTGAAAGCATTTTATATAAATAATACATATTTTTTCTGCCCTGTTATTAGACCAAGTAGTAAAAGAAGCTTCACGTGCAAATTTACATGTATCCATACCAACCATTTTCTTCATTATCCCAACAAGATTCAAATATATATTTAACAATAGTGACTAGCCAGAAATGACACACAAAGAAAGTCTGCAAGTTAACTTGGGGCAGGGGTTAGGGGAGAATCTTCTTTTATAATAAACTGTCTCATAGGGAAAATACACCCAAAACCCACAAAGATTGTTTTAGTGGAGAGTGTATTGAAATTGGCTTGATTACCATTTCAACATTCCTATGTAGGGAGGGGGAATATACAAGGCTTGAGGATTTTTTTTATTGTTTGGAAGGAAGGTTTAATACGATGCAAATTCTGAGAGCAGCAGCTCTCCCTGACAAATGACAAAGCCAGCAGGTAAATAGAAGGAGACAGGGACTGAAAGCATCTTCATAAATTGTAACTGAAAAAAGCTTGAGAAGCTTATCAGTTTCTAGTTAAGTCTTGTGTTCTCTTTCTAACCTGCAGTAATTTGCTTTTTGAGAGATAACCCTTGGTTTCTGCAAGGTGAGTCGAAGCTACAATAATGAAGGAGACACAGTCCTGAAGCCTCAATCCAACTTGATAACATCAGGCAGTCTGAAAAATAAATGCCAGAGTGCCTCAGTATTACTGACATTAAGGCTTATGTATGCAAGTGCACATGGCAGTTCTCTGTGGTCCAGGGAAGGGAGAAATGTCTGTGGAGCAGCACCTTGTAAACAGATGGCCTTGCAGCTTTTCCAGGAACAGCACTGGAAACTACGTACTTCAAGTGAAGCAGAGCCAGAGCAGAACCCCATGCAAAGATCCCTGAAATCATCTCCATGATTGCCCTGGAGGCAATACTGCCATCCTGGCTGGGTAAACACATAGAACCAGGTGTTATTACCATACTGTGAGCTATGCTAAGCAATTTTATAAAGCTTTTGTAACTGAAGGAAGAGGGAGTTTTCAAGCCAAGGCAACACTGGGCAACATTGAAGCTACCAACTCACCTTCTCATCACCTCCTTTTAATTTCACTCTACAATGCAAATGACACAATGAAGTCATCAATTTCAGCAGCTAGGTTATTTTATCACTGGTAGAAATGACATACTTATAATAGTCAGTTGTCTTAGTCCAGGGCAAATATGTTGCAAGTCAGAAAATCACAGATTTGTGCAGGTGTGGGTTTTTTAGGACGGAATAATAGTGAAGATTCCATCTGATTAATTGAGTTCCTTTCCACTATCAGACTGCCTATTGTCAGCTAAGGTGAATGAACAAGTCCCTTCTCCCCTCTACCTACCAGTTTAGATGTCAAAGGAGGAAGAAGAAAGGAAGACATTTTTGGCAGATAAGAGGAGACAGAAAATTTTCAGAATATGCATCTTTTGGATTAGCCTTTCAGAAATGCATTTAGAAATGAAGACAAGCATTTTTTCTCCTGGGCACTGAGACTGAAATAAGGAGTGGATCCCCAAGCACTTCCTCCCTCTCAGAAACTATTTCCTAAGCTCCAACTGAATCATCACATTCTGGACTGTCCTCTTGAAAATGCTTTACTTGCTGTTTAGCAAGCAAGAAATTCTGAAATATTTCTGATCTTCCTCCCTCTCTTCCAACAGAATGGTAAGTTGCAGCTTGAGAGTTTCTGTCATGCTAAAGGATCACTTTGCAAACATTGCTTGGGGGTTGGGCTCTGAGCACCCTTTACCTAACAGACCTCAATCTGTATTTTGTCTGCATTGGCCCACTGCAAATCTTTGGCAGGTCCTATGATAGCTTCTCTGTTATTTATTGGCTTTAAGAATAGCTCTGTTGAGAAGAACTTTCTTTCTAGACAGTTTCAGGAAACTTCCTACTGTTCCCCTTATACCAATTATTCTTTACTGGCATTACTTTCTGTCAGGAGTTGGCCTAGAGGTGCTGGATCACTCCAAAGACACTGTTTTGGATGTCTATCCAGAAACATGCAGAAAATAAACTTTATGGTGTTCCCTGAGCTTTTCTTCCTCTCTTCCAAATATCAGTAAAACATGTTTTGTCTGAAGGGGAAACAACATCCTCACATGGCAGATAGCAAAACACACAGTACCTAGAGAAGAAAGATTATACAGATCCTTTCTCCTGTGGCAAGACACTGTACAGGTCAAGTTTTCTCCTCCTGCCCTTCAGTAGCACTGACCTAGAGTCCTGAGGTCTGTTTTCTTTCCTGGTAAGCAGCAAGGCCTAAATTAAGTTGCCACTTACCAGGTGGTGCCTGCTGTTCTTATACTCCTTATTCTTTGCAATGCTCCATTGCATCAGTTCTTCCTCGTGTCATTTCTCACTTAACATTGTAGCTTGCGCAGTCGTCTGTTCTAGATCATCCTTCCAGCAGAAGGTCAATACAGCCCTCAGAACTCACACTATCTTCACACATGGAGGAAAACCCTGAAAAAGGTGTGTGTCTTTCACTTATTGATACATTTGCTGATGCTACGATTTCTGAGTTGTTGAAAAACTCAAAGCTGAATTTCCGTGTCCTTTTCTCCTTCTTCAAATGTTACATTTTGCATCCTAACCTGCAAACTATGCATTTGGTCAATGGTGAAAATCTACCCCATGTGTATTTAGACACTACCAGCTGGCTCAGCCTCCTTTCCTTAGACCTGCAGCTTTCCCCAGACCTACAACTTTCCCCATCTTCTTGATCATCGTATCTTCCTGAACATAATAAAATGAGTTAGGTGACGAAGGAATTGAGAGCAGCCTTGCAGAAAAGAGCTGGGGGATACACGTGAACAAAAAATCAGGCTGGTAAGGTACACTTGCAGCCCAGAAAGCCAACTGTATCCTGGGAAGCCCCCAAAGAAGGATGGCCAGTAGGGCGAGAGAGGTGATTCCTCTTGTATTCCAGTGAGACACTGGAGCAGATTGTCCACAGAAGTTGTGGATCCCCATCGTGTCCAAGGTCAATTTGGATGGGACTTTGAGAAACCTGATCTAATGAAAGATGTCCCTGTCCATGCAGGAGAGTTGGATTAGAACGTCTTTAAAGGTCCCTTCCAACTCAAAACAATCTATGATTTTATAATTTCAGGACAGATGAGACAGGAAAAAATAGGAGGTAAAATGTAATCACGACAGTGAGCTAATATGGGTATTTTCTGGGTGTCCCAGTTTGGGGACGATTATGGGGGGAAACCCAAATAAGAAGCCTCTCCCACAGAAAAGGAAGGAAATAGAACAAACCACATGCACCCAAAGGCTGAGTGAGGAAAGAGTAGCTTTTACAAGAAACACAGTGAATACAGAATTAGTAAACCTCCCATCACCCCCCCACCCCAAAATGCAGTTTGCCTCCCCAACCAGCAAAAAACCTGATAATACAGTCCAGATGGGGTGAAAAGGAGATGCGGTTAGCTGGGATGGTGGGTGGAAGAAACTAGGATGGTGGATGGGATGGATGGAGTTGGATGAAAAAGCTGCCATCCCTCTTGGACACTGCTTTCCCCCAGACAAGATGGACGCTCCTTCCCTTGTGATGCCCCAGAACAAAAGGGAGGAGCACCAGAAGTGATGACGAATATATACTGTGCACCATGTTGTGCCATGTGTTATATTTCCTGGAGCACTGCTCGTCCTGCACCCAGTCATGTTGAGGCAGGTATTGTTTGGGGTGCTGCTGCCGCTGCTGGCAAAACTGCTTTCGGGCACATTGCATCCACTTTGCTCTGTGCTGCCACCATAACTCCCACTGCAACTGCTCCTGCCACTTTTGTGCCACTCCTGGCATTGGTCTGCCCTGTCCAAGCAGAGCCAGGACGTGCCGCTGCCACCTGGGAGCCGTTCCTGCAACTGGGGTGTTGCTGCACTGCCCCGCTGTGCCTACCAGCCACGGCTGCTGCAGCTCCACCAGGATGGGGTCTGCTGCTCCTGCCCACTGCTGCAGCCTGGTGCACACCTGCTGCAGCTGCCACCACTGCATGCACCAGCCACCAACCCTGGAGAAAGGGAAGCAGTGAGTTTTGTGCAGCCTTAGTGCCAGTCCGCCGGGGGAAGGGACAAGGCCCCCAGCTGCACGGTAAAAATCACCATGGCCCAACCCCACCACAGCTCAAAACCAAAACAACAGAGTTCAAGGGAGGAAGGAGGAGAAAGAAAGATGGATACAAAACTTCCTGGTTTTACTTACCAGTTGTCATTTTGAAAAGAAATATATAGGTATACATTAGCTGACTCTTGTTCAAGCACTGAAAACTATTCTTCCCAATAACAACACAAAAATGTCCTCATGAAGAAAATTACATCTTCATCCACACAGACATTGCTAATCATCTATGTATGGTAATGACCATCCTTCATTTGCATAGGTTTGAAGAGACATCTCTGTGCCCTGCAGCACAGAGAAATACTGTGTACAATTAATGCCTGCTCAAAATGATTTGGTGACAAAGTTTAGTCTATTCTGAGCTGGGACTGAATGTTCTAGCAAATAAGCAAAGGTCCAGTGGGAACTTGATCATGAATCACTATTCTATCTTTATATTCCAAACAAATAAATTGTTTCAACCTGGATTAACAGTTATTGAACAATATTATTGAAAGAGACAGTAATAGATCTGGCTCCAGCTGCTGTTAAATCTTGGAAAACCACTGTTTAAAGCAATATTCTTCATTTCGTAGTAATACAAAGGCTGGATTGACTAATTCGAGAGAATTTACTGAAAGTACATACATAGAATTACTTGTTGCAAAAAGAAACTAACACAATAATGCTGAAGGAGAATCATATATCTGGCAGGAGTGTAGATCACAGATTAATGGAGCCCCAGGAGTTTAGCAGCAGAGGATTCTGTTTATTGTTCAGTTTATAAATGAGCAAAATTTAGAAATCATATTGACTTCTTATAAGAGCTAAGGAGGAAAATACTTATTTTAAAAATGTTGTTCATTTAAAGCATTTGAAAGGTAAAGAAAAGCAACAATTTTAACTCAGTAAAGAAAAATCTACCAGCAGGATGGATAGTATACACTTTCATTGTCAAATATTGCATATTGCATAAAAAGCAAAAGATAATTGATCCTCAGTCACTATTCTGTCTTCAGAACCAACTCTGTTCTGTTTATCAAGTCCTAAAAGTGTACAGTCTCTACATCTGAGCTACAAAAGAAAATGACATTTCAATGGAAACATGTTTCCAATTTTTTTCAATCCAGAGCCATTAGTCTTTCAGGTAATTTTAATTAATTTATTTCCAGTATAAAGCTTTTTATTTTCTCTTGCTGATTTAAAGCCAGCTTATAGCCAAACTCAGTGTGTCCTGAGAAAGAAGACTTCGGATTCAACTCTTTTTAGAGCCAAAAACTAATGATTGTGATGAAAGTATATGCACAGCATTCTGGGTACAGAATAAGGAGGACTTCAGCAATAACATGGAGAGATATTCTCATGCATGGATGTTGGAATCTGAAGCTGGGCCATCAGCAGAGAAAGGTTTTACAGCTTGGGAGAAGGGAATGTCAGGCATCAGGAGATATAAAAAGACATATCTACTAACATCAGCTTTGTGGAATACTTCTGTCTCCCTTGACATACCTAGCAATGGTTATTACTAGGAAAAAACCTTTAGCTCGTTGGGAAATGGTAACCCAGACAGAGCCCTCAAGAAGGGATGAGATGGTCCACGTAGCAGGCTGTAGGGAGTGTCTCCACTTCTCCCTGGTAGCAGGGGACTGTGTACGGTGTGAGCAGGTAGGTGATTTATTCAACCAAGCGGCACAGCTGCAAGCTAAGGTTGAAAAACTGCAAGCTGAAGTGGAAGGACTCAGGAACATCAGAGAGGCTGAGGATGAAATTGACTGGTGCAGCCAGGCTCTGCCCTCCCTGAAACTGAAATAGAAACGGGATCACCTGCCACAAATTACCCAGGAACAGGAGATACCTGGACCATCCCTGAACCAAGTTCATTGGGCTACACATCTGCCCTACATAAACCAAAAGGTACATAGTCAAGGCAGCAAGCAGACTTCTTCCTTGCCCACCTCCCCATATTCCCTTGGCAATAAGCAATGGCAACAAATTACTGCTCAGCGTGGCAGGTTTGTTGCCTCAGTCACACCCCCAACTTTCCAGGTGCCCTTGCAGAACAGGTACGATGCCCTGCAAGTGCAGCCAGCCAATGAGGAAGATGAATCATCTGGCTTGGAGGCATTCCCAAGATTAAGGAAACCCAAGCCCAGCATCCAAACTTCTTCTGTCAAAAAAAAGAGAAGAGTCATTGTTATAGGTGACTCCCTTCTGAAGGGCACAGAAGGCCCTATATGCAGACCTGA
>VWZO01019899.1:15590-32107 GCA_013396975.1 Bucco capensis | reverse complement strand
TCATCCATTAGTCGGTCACAAGCAGGGGCCTCATCTCTGTGAATTAAAGGCTCTCTATGATCTGTCTGAGGACAGGGAGAGATTTTTGCATATCTGTTCATTAAAGGCACTTGAGGAGGTGAAGGAGGGCAGGGAGAGATTTTTGCACCTCTCCGGTGATGTGGGACCTGAGGGACCTGTTTCCACTCTCCTCCACCTACCAGTTCCATTCCATACACATGATGGCAGGAGGGGCAGGGCTTCACCACCTCTTGCTGGACTTCTTTAGTAGTGGAAAGGTTGCGAGTCCACCAGTCTATTTCCTTTTCACAATCCCTAATACCTCTGAGTCTCTCAACCTCCTCCTTAAGCTCTGCCACCAAAGAAAGTTAACAGTATCTTGGGCTACATTAGGTAAAATATCCGGCAAGTAAAGGGAGGGGATATTTCCCTTTGCTTAGCACAGCTGGAGCCACATCTGGATTGCTGTGCTCATTTCTGGTCATGGATACATTGATACACTGGAAAGCATTAGGCAAAGGGCCACAAGAATGATAAGGAACCAAAGCATCACTCTTATAAGGAAAAGCTGAGAGAACTCAGACAGTTTAGCCTAGAGGTGAGAAAACTGAAGAGATAAGAGAGGATTATATCAGAGTACATAAATTCCTGGAAGAAAGGTGCAAAGAAGATGGCGCCTAGCTCTTTTCAGTGGTGTCCAGTGACAGTACAAGATCAACAGGTACAAACTGAAACATGGACAATTCTATCTAAAAATCAGGAAACACTTTTTCACTGTGAGGATGACCAAGCACAAGCACAGATTGCCCAGAGAGATATCCCTCTTTGGAGATAGTAAAAACCATGGTTTTGAGCAGCAGGCTCTAGGTGTCCCTGCTTGAATATAAGGGTTGGACCAGATGACCTTCAGAGGTCCCTTCCAATATTAAACACTCTGTTATTCTGTGATTATACATAAGGTCCATACTTAACATATAGTTAGAACCAACTCATCCTCATGGCTAGGCTTCGCAAATGAAGATCCGGGAAGAAGCAACTACTCCAGTTAATAAGTGAGACAGAAGTCCTGAGACTAAATAACCTTACATGAAAGCACTAAGGACTATTATAACATGCACATACCTCCCAGAGTGGAAATAAGGTCAACCAGGTAAGTTTAATTTAGATATTTAGTACTTCTCAAATGACTAAATTGCCATTCAAAGCTGTTAAAGAAAATGAGAATAGTGTTTCTGAAATGCCTTACTGTATTTCCGTTCCAACTTTGTTCACTAGTAGGATTTCGAACTTTCAGTCTACATTACAGAGCTCTGGTCATTGAGCTTAGGGGGTAACAGGTAGTGTCTGTGCCATGTCAGTATCACTTAGCCTATGGGTAAAAGAGAACAAACAAAATGCCAGGCAATCTTGTGCAGTAAGACCCAAAGCAGTCTTAAATGTTGAAACTGTGCAGGAATTTAAAATCAGTTGACACTGAAAATCTACTGAGGAGGAGAGGAGAAAAGACATGCTGTCCGTAAGTTTCACAAGGTCTGACAAAAAGGAAAAGAAACCAATAGAAATTATGCTACATTTGGTTTGGTTCAGCTGCCTGTGTAGCAGGAAGATGAGTCTCTAATGATCACAGTCTCCATCACAACAAAAGCTAATACACTTGGATCATCCTTGAAGGTATATCTGTTTCCCTGATAGATCCCTTGCACAAGAGGAAAAAAAAAAAAAAAGCCAGAGTTTAATTCCGGTATCTAGACAAAAAGTCACACATACAAGTATTTTCTCTGTATTCAGGCATAATTGGAGCCAGTAGGCCTCCAAAAGGAGATAATTATCGGTCTATCTAATCTATCAGGATGAAAAAAATTTACTCTTCTAGGCATTTTGGGTGCCTGCATGGGATTTTCTAGCATAATATCTGAATAAAAATGCATTACTCTCTGCAAAACTGATGAATCTTTTTCCAGAGATGAAGTGGAAGCAAGTGACATTGTCATGGGCTGATGATTGATGTCTAGGTTAAGACATACCGCCAGGGTGCTGGAATGTAAACTAAAGATGGAAAAGAAAGCAACTCTTTAAGAAGCACTTATTCTCAAGCCTCATGCATTCCACCCAGCTGTTAAGTACTCCCACTTTCAGTTTACCAGTTATAGGAAATCATAATAATGGTGTCCAACTGCTAGTTAGACACAAGATGGGAAATGACTGACATGATAATACCCTATTTAAATTCATAGAATTGGCAAGATACAAAATGATTAGCATTTCCCTCCTCATTCACAAGGATACAATGGGAAGTTATAACTCATTCTTTGGAAAGATTTTGATTGTTAAATCGAATCTTATTCATATCACACTTTAAGCACTTATTTTTCTCTTTCAAAAATTTATTTCAATGTCAATTATATGGTGCAGGGAGGGAATAAATATGCCATTCCCCCAGCTATAAATAGACAGTTCATCATACAATAGTCTAAGGTAGAAATGAAAACAGAAAATGCTATGATCTTGTCAGACAAGTTAGGTGTTAAATGAAATGCAAGTACTGATTTTTCATACTGCCTTCTCACATTTGGACTGCATCAAATTCAGAGAACACTTGTTTTATGCTTCAATAAGAATCAAAATATAAAACATTTCTAAGTTTCATAGAAACCTAGCAGTCTAAGGTTCAAGAAATGACCAAAGCTAGGGAGTCTAACCCATACTAGTCTCTGCTCTTTTTGTTTGCCAGGAAAAAAAGACACCTGAAAAGATCAGCTCAGATTGCAAGAAGTTTTGAGCAGAATGAATGGGCCAGTAGTGTCTGAATGTCATCAACCTAATGAACTTTAAAGACAATATGAGCTTGTGGCTATCTAGAACATCATTCCCAATCTGGGCCCATAAAGATCTTGAAATATAATATTACCAAGAACATTTTCCAGGCATTTTCCCATGTGATGTTATCCAATCAAAATAGAAGGAGCATAACAAATTGCTTCAATAAAGCTGTCAGTTTTCATATAATATTTATGATTTGGGGTTACATGCACAAGGGACCATATGAAATTGGTGATGCAGAAATGAAAGTCTCTTTTTTTTAGCTTGAGAGATCTATAGTCTCTATAAAGCATATAAAATAGAAGAAGACATTTACAAACAGTTTCAGTGTCATCCTAGGAAGCAGATTTTAAGAGAAAGTGATATGAAAGAACAAACTTTGTAGAAAACTTATGTTGATGCTTTTGTTGAATTGAAAATCTCATGGGTGTTTTCTCAAAGAAGAATGTTTTAATAGGTTTGCTCTATAACTGAAGAATATCTTCCATATCTCAGTATACTGACTCCCACATAAAGCTAGACTCCTTTAAAAATCACTGCTAAACATAGAGAAAGGTGTCATTCTTCCTTGATAGTTATTATGTCATGCAACTTTGCAGCACTTTATTGACTGACAGACTGAGAACATAAATTCAAAAGCAGGGTAGCATGAATGTCTCTAATAACATAACATCTTTCTAGCTGGGCTAAATAAGAAAACACAGCAGGAAAATATTTGAGGGAGGATTCCGGTCCTGTGACAGATGTCAATAAGCCAATTCCAAAGGTTTCCCTTTATTCTTAATAGAACTGTAGGAATTTGAATAACACTTGTTCATCTCTGTCAGCAGGCTTCCTGTTTGTTTCATAAACACTAACAATTATTGAGGGTCTCAGTACCCTCTTTAAGGGAATCCAGATAGGAGGAGTCCATATCTACAGAAAAGCTAACATCTAACACAGAGATTCTGACCCTGACAGCAAGGGTGGGAAGAGACATTGTCTGTGACAAGACAGAAAAGATTTGAAAACAGTTTCAAAGCAGGGGCAAATACTCTGAGATTAGATGTCTCTTTGAAGAAGGAATCTTAGGTTATTGTAAGTGCAGTATAGGTGTTACTGGATAAATTCTTTGACTGTTGCCATGCCAGAAGAGCTAAATGGCTGATGAGGTTCTCTGGATAAAACCTATTTAAATACCAATCTATACTACCCACAGAGGAAAAAAGGAATCTGGCTTTAAGAAGAAATAAAATAATGAGCTATTTAGTCATATGATTGATTCCATGTTCTGTCACTTCATCAGGTCATCCAAGCCTACAGTGTAGCAGTAACCATTATGTTCATCAAAAATTACATCAATGAGCTTCAATCCAGGATTGAAGCTTCAATCTGCCTTCTCTGTGACCCTGTTCACAATTAGCAGGGCAGAAATGCCCAAAACCCCCAACTAGAACACCTACACATAACTGGGTTTGTCATTACACCTCATGTACATTGAACACTTTTTGATGCATCTGTCACCTTCAACAGTTTACTTTTACCCTATGGCAGTTTCCCTACTCTGTAGTCAGTTTTGTTATCCTAATAGGTCTTCAGGTGAGTACTGACATATCAGACATTAAAAATGAACAATTCTTTATCTTCTGAGAAAACACTCAAAGACGAAGAAGCATCTTTTGTACTCTGCTGTAGATAATCTAATCAAAGTTAAGTTCACCCCGAATCAGAGAGCCACAAATCAGTTAAGAAATGAAAGGCATTGAAAATGTTATGAGAAAAAGTTCTAGGCATTTTATATGCTGTCCCGTGAACAAATGAGTATATTTGCTTCCCAAATATTTGTTGTTGTTGTTGTTCTTGTTCTTGTTCTTGTTGCTTTGGGGTTTTGGTTTTGTGTAACCCTAAACTACAATTGCTAAACTTGTTTCAGAGGAGGAAATTTCTGTGATAACAAAAAGCCTCTGAAACCTCCAGTTATCACTGTAGTTGTGCAAAATGGACAAGTTCTATCTAGAGCAATAAGGGATCTCTTGCATTGCTTTGGTTGTGGTGAGCTGCCAGTCTTTAGGGAGAAAATAAAAAATCTTCCACATGAAATGAGTCAGAGCTAACCAGCTGAAAAACAACCACATCTTTCCTGTTTTCATTTCAACAGTTCTTAGTCCTAGAAAGGCATAGCAGGACACATGCCAACCAGACATAGGACATTTGAGAGAATATTGTCTTCCTCTTAGGAAGTGATGAAATTTCTTAAAACACCTGTTTTCTGCTCTAGCATTTTGATAACTTATATGTGTCATGTGAAACACTTAGTAAAAGAGCAGAAATTATGTGGAAGAAGGGTCTCCATATAAATGAAAAACTGCTTACTTTCACTTTTTTCTCAAAAGGAAGTGGAGAAACTAACTGACCACAGCTGCTTTTATTTCCCATATCTGTCATCCATCTTCAAAATTATTTAAAGCAGGTCTGAGCTTTACAAATAGGGCAAAGATAGTGTAAAACACTTTTCCACCCTTACAATGTTGAAAATATTCTGCTTGCAGAGTACTGCAGCTGTAAACAATATCAGGAACATTCTCGAGTAAAGAAGCAATAGTTTCCTTGCCCCCAGTAAACATAATTCTTAAAAAAGACTTTATGTCAGTTTCTAATAAGAAACTCAAAGAAAACCTTACAGCAAACACCTCAATTGTTTTATTTTTGTAACGTCCTATTGAAATATTAGCAGTACAAAGTGCTATTGACTTTGAGTCAAACTTATTTGTTGACAAAAATCTCTACTGATACTAAAAATTGCCCATCTCTTATTCCCTAGTGCTTTGATATCTGTCTTTATTGAGACTCAAATTACCAAGCACTTGCATCTTGCAGGACAGGCATTTCTTCCTTGCCTTATCATCAGGCTGAGAACTGCGTCCCCACACATTTACTTACACAGCTGCAATGTAACATAGGGAGGGACCTTCCTCAGGTTAAGAACAGCTTCCAGGTGGAGAGAGGTCTATCATTCACAGGAGAATAAAAACAAAATCAGGAAAGAAATTACCATTTTCTTTCCACAGATAAAATTATGTTCTTACTTAAAATCTGAATAATAAAGTTACTTTTATGCCAGCTTTCTAAGATAAAAATCATTTTTGAAAACAAGCAAATTTTAAGAGACATTATTGATCTCAGGCTTGGCCTAGGCTACTGCAACAAGAGGGAAGTTACAGTCATCACATTGGGTGCTAAGCTGGTCTCTTCAGCCAGTAACAGATGCCTGTGAAAGATCATAATATCAGGGAAGAAGTGGAAGTGATGTTTCCAGTTAAAATGTTGGAGTCCTGAGGAACCTGGTATGTGCCATCCTCATCATCTCATTACAGTAATTCCATTCTTACTAGCTCACAGTTACTAATAATTTATATAATTGTGGAGAAGAACAATGTCACAGTATCGTTTGGAAACTCTGCCAACTATATTACTTCCGCTTTTATTTCTGAAAGCAGTAATAAAATCAGTCTGATTTAGAAGCACTGCAGTGCTTCATATTTTGCAAAGATGTCTAAAGTGGAAGGGAAATATGTGAATTAATTTTTAGCTTTACAGCTGAAATTAAGTTTTTCCATTAGCAAAAGTTGCCAATCAAGGACCCTGCTCTGTAAAATGTGATCTTCACTCTTCTGAAATATCTTTTTAATTTAGATTTGTGCATATTGTGAAGAATGAGTTGTCAAATTAATAACAACTAAGATTTGGCTGATTGCTTACAACAGATTTTTATTCTAATTCATGCTTTCATACTGCAGAGGTTTGTAGTAAAAATAATTTCTGCCATTCACTTTTCCTCCTGCAGTCAATGTAAGAATCTGTGACTGTACTTTCTTAAGTATTTTCAAGCAGATATATTTTTCACTGAGTTTTCAAAAAGAAAGTATCTTTACTGATGCAAGCACAACATCCCCATCTGATGGCAGTTGGCATGGTGAATTAGCGTTCTCAAAACAACCAAAAGCAAAGTCTCTTACCTTGAAGACTAAGCAGCAAGTAAAGACTTTTGAAACATACCTGCTGTATTTTCAGAAAATAAGTTTTAAGGGTAACATGAAAATTATAAGATTGAAGGAAAATTAACATTTCATTTCTTTAAAAGTAAAAACAATGGGACATTGTTTGGGAACCATAGACGGCTACAAGAATACATAAATTAGGCTCTTGTCTTGATCATGTCATTGTTATACTCTGGACAGAAGAAAACCAGGCTTATATCAACAGCATGTGCCAAGAAAAGTCCTGTCTTAATCACAGCATGGTGGACACAACTCCCAGGCAGGCATGAGGGTTATTCAGTCATGTTACTATTCTGTAAAGAGGATCCTGAGGAGCAGTAGGAAATATAAGTCACTCATCAGCTCCACGTGAAGCTGCTTTCTCCTCTTATGTTGAATGCCAGGGACAACTTTTCCATTCATACTAATGTGCCTCCAGATTGCTCATTTCGATTCACTGGGCTATAAATTGATCCTGCTGTTATTTTAGACCCTCTTTTTAGCTCTCCATGCAATTATACTGGCTCATTATAATTGAGATCAGATATTGTAGCAAGATTTAGCAGCGTGAAAACTAGGACGTCCCAACACTACCCCGACATTAGCTTTCAATCTCTGAGTAATAAAGAAATCACTACTATGCACAGTATGTACACTCAATTTTGTTTCCTTATCTTATTCAACTTTAAGGGTGTTCACATCACAAAAAATGTAAATACTTTAGTTTTACGCTCCTGATACATCAGATAGTTACTCTTTTCTCATCTGCATTTTCCTGTCTATCAAGAAATCTGTTTGTATATTGGGTGGTTTCATGAATTATAAGCCTAAGTGCCACTTCCCTTGCATTTCAGTTTCCTTTCTCTCTGTGCAAAATTTACATAACCCCTGAAATTAATGTGAGCTTCAGCTTTCACATTCTTACAGATTCCAAGTTGAACGTCTAACACCAACTTCTGCTTTTATGTGAGCAGTTTACTTTACACAATTAATAGTAGTGCTAACAGCTAAATGGTTCATTCCCAGGACTTGGTTTAGTTTCATCTTCCTCTTTTCCACCTAATTGTAGGAAACCAGGCAAGCTAAATCAAAATAAAATAAAATAAAAATTATTAAGGGTTAGGATCTGCTTTTTTTTTACAGCTTTTGCAATTGTTAATTCCTGCAACTAAGAGCTTATTTAATATACAAATCTTGACTAGTTATATCAAGAAATATAATAAGGAAATAGCTGTGGTGACTGCACAATACAAGATGTGAAGCATGCCATAATATATTAACTTCCTATTTGCAGCATTCTTAACTACTTATTTCCTTCCATGGAGAAGTTCAGGTGTGAGTAAAGCATTTCTGATTGTATGTCATTTTTTCTTACTTCATCACATTTTCGTTTGACCTGTGTCTAAACCCACATTGGCTTGAATTACATCCCCCCTACATGCTTACTTACCATTTCATTTAGACTTCAACTCTACCAGAATGTACCTTCTTCCTTCTCAGAAACAGATTAAACCAACTTGTACCAGACTGCAGATTTAAACTCCTGGTCAAAACACAGTGTTTAAGTGTAATCTTAAAATGTCTGGTGCAATATACATATTAATATATCACATATTTATGTGCCTAAAGGTTCAGAATTCATCTAGCTATGTTGCTAAAGCCTAGGCCTACAAAAGGAAAGAACCATCCTCCAGGGATCTGCACGCTGAAATACGGTCCCCATTCCTTCTGAAAAAAAAAAAAATATATAAATCTCGGTTTCTTTTCTCCCCTTCGTCATGTTCAGGTAAAAATCCGATGCTAGCTCATGCTGGTTTTTAAAGATTTCCCTCCATACCTAGTAGCCACAATGTTATTTTTCAAATCTAGAATAATAATTCTTAAAATACATGCAACTGTTTTTTGAAAAATTGGATTTTTTTAATAAAGAAAAGAATTCTTGATCTTAAAGCATTAATAAAAATAACAGCCTTGGGTTATTATAATTTTCCTATCATTTAAGAGGGAATTGCAGTAATCAGCTAGGTCCAGAGGGTTTCTGCACAGTATCTTATTTATCTAGATCAATGGTGCTTGTCCAACTTCCACATTTGTGAGCCATTTACTACCACATTCATTAGGGCATATGACCCAGCTGAGGATAGTTAACGATTTGTTATTCAGGAATAAGACATTGCTGAAGCTGTTATGACAAAATAGCCATTATTTCCATTAGTGTTTAAGTTCTAGCATGTCTGAGTTGAAAATGTAATTCAGAGCTACAAAGATGATGGAGAGATGAGAGCATCTGGTGTACAAGGAGAGACTGAGAGATCTGGAACTGTTCAGTCTGGAAAAGAGATGGCTCGGGGGAATCTCATCCATGTGTATAAATACCTGATTGAGGGTGTTAAAAAGATAGAATGAAATGCTTCTCAGTGTTACACAGTGACAGGACTAGGGAGAACGGACACAAATTAAAATGCAAAAAAATTCCATTTAAGCATAAAAAAAATATTTTTTTTTCCACTAAGAGAATCAACGAATATTGAAACAGGATGCCTAGAGAGGTTGTATAGTCTCTGTCCTCAGAGACATGAAAAACCTGATTGGACATGGTCCTAGGCAGCCCACTTTACTTAATTGTATTTGAGCAGGTGGGTGAATGTCTGCTGACTTCAACCATGCTGTGACACTATGAAAATGTCTTAATTTCCAGTTACTATCAAGGAGAAGGAAAGGAATAAGAGAAAGAAAAGAATGAAAAGTAGAAAGGAAAACAAAGAATGAATGAACAAATGAAGAGAAAAAAAGGATGTTTGTTTTGTTTTAAAAAAGAGAAAAATTCAAAACAGAACACAACAGCTACTCAAACTCGGAAACATGGTTGTATGACCACCCCAACACAAAAAGATGGGCTTGTTTTATCCTTTATGTACCTCTTCAGCAGCTCTGTATTGAATCCTAAAATCCATGGTTACAGCCAAAATTTTAAAACTGAGACAGGGAATAACAAAGTGACTGTTGCCCTTTAAGCCCTTCCCACAAATTCGTGAGTGATCTGTAAAAGGATTAGGACCAGAAAAAGTTTATCCCCATTGGGATGTTTGGCTATATGTACATCTCACTTCTTCAGGAGCTGAGCAAGTTTAGTTAGAAGCTTGTGGTTATTCTTGCTGTATATAGATGAAATTGCTAAGTGCATGAAAAGACATTGCTGGATCCAAAGCCATTACCCAGGCTTATTCCCTAAGCTCTGGCAAAATCTAGTCAATAGCTATCTGGCATCTTCAGCTGTAGGCTGCCACACTCACAAATTTTTCCAGGAGACAAAGCAAAGTTTTTCCCACCTGGAATATTTAGATCAGAAACTTCTGCAGGAAAAACAGCACTAGCGAAAATTAATTTATCTTGCAGAACTGTGCATTCTACCTCTTGGAACCTTATAACTATCACCTTTATAAAATGTTTAGAACAGAGGAATTCATAATGCTTATTGTTATTATGTTATTACGAAGAGGGAATTCAGCACATCTGTTATTACTATGAGCTCACAGTTATTGAAAGGAACAAATAGTTTTCATTTCTCTGAAGGCCTTGTATCAGCCTAATTACTAAAGCAATCTCTCTAGCTTTTCCAGCTGTAGTAAAAACAGAGCTCTCAAATAGCTTGTGGTTGGGATTCTCTAATTTCCTTCAGGCCAGAATAAGACCCACTTTCTCACTAAGGAAATGTTGTATGGTAGTCTGAAGACACCATTTCAGTTTGTACGGCTGAATAAAAAAAAATGGGCTAGGTTTAGCAGTGTATGTCTCTATATAGCATAGGCAGATAGCTGACCCTGTCAGGGTGTCAAGCCAGCACTACAAACTGGTATCAATAGTCAAGTTAAACAGATAATTATGAAAAACTGTCTCATGTGTGCCTAAAAGGAACACAATCTCACCGTATTTGTCTTGTCGTGCAGAATATATCTGCTGCTGTGGTATGTGCAGGATTGAGACTACAGACATCAGGACTTGAAACTGTAGAGGCATTTTGTTCTTTCTTCTGGTAGATTAATAACCCAAATATCCACAAGCATTTCAAGTTATCTGACTTTCCTGGTGCCAGAGCTCTTACGTGTGTTTCTAAACTGCTGTGCTCTTTCTAATAATGACACTGCCTTCCACGAAAGCAAAAAATCATCCTCCTCTGCAGGTAGATGTACATTTTTACACTGGTGTCGTGGAGTGATTTAAAACACTAAGGATTTATTGTACGTCTTATTCCCTTTTGAACTTTTGAATTTTGGACACTGTTTCNAGGACAGGCACTGTGATTTATAGTAGGGGAGAGCCAAAAGCCATCTTTGAACTAATCACCTTATTTCTCTTTATTGTTTATCTCTTTCATACTGTTGTACCATTTAAATTTAGATGAAGCTATTCTTAGAAATTCACTATCTGCGTTCCTGGTGCTTTTGTTTTTGTTTATTGCTGTCCCCATCTTTTTGGGGAGAGGGGGTATTCTGGCAAAATCCTCTCAAAAGATTGTTCTTTTGACCGTAGCTTCTGGTCAAACCAGTACAACTGGACTTCAGCTGTCTGAAAATGCTATGACTATATTGATTTTTCTATGCATATATATTGTGGGAACAGTTTATATGAAAATTTAGATGGTATCATTGTTATATCAAGACAGATTCCTAGCGCAGAAAAGTCCAACTCCTCTACACGCATCAAGAGAAAGACCTGTTCACCCCACAACTTCTGGAAAAATTACTGGAGACCTCAGGTGAATCATGGAGAAAGTATCCTAAAAGAACTTAACAGCTGTGTTTCAGCTGTCATAGAGGTTCAGCATTATTGAAGACAAATCCCTTTCTCTCCTTTTCCTTCCTTTAATAAAGCCCTCTTTCCTGCCTATATTTTTTATTATTTTTCTAAAAAAATAAAAATTCCAATTTGTGATCTTCTCTATGGTGATATATAAAGCAGATTATAATGCTCACAGTCCAATAGCTTCACTGGAATTGAGAAAGTATGTCTGGGGTCTATTTGAGAGTAACTAGTAATAGGGAATCCAACACAGACCTGCATGTATTATTCCAATGGTTTAATTCCTTTTGAGAGCAAAAAAAGGCAAGAAAGTGGTTAATTTCCTGCCTGAATTTTCTAAGTTTCAACTTCTACCTATTGATCTCGTTGTAACTTTTTACAGCTGCAGTAGATGTATAAATATAATTAGTCCTGTTTAAATTTTAAGAAATTTTTGTGTACTTTACAGATAATCAGCCTGTGTTCAGCTAGTAATGCAGTCAAAACGGGCACCTCCTATGGCACAGAATG
The DNA here is from genome assembly GCA_013396975.1 of Bucco capensis. Taxonomy (NCBI): domain Eukaryota; kingdom Metazoa; phylum Chordata; class Aves; order Piciformes; family Bucconidae; genus Bucco; species Bucco capensis. Next base: position 19,961 of record VWZO01019899.1, on the reverse strand, counting down.
CTTTTGTAAATTCACTGTGCTGCTCTTTTAAGAAGTCATAAGTATGACATATAGTTGTCAATATGCTAAAGACATTTACACAGCAGAACTGATTCTGGGCACTAGGCATTTTTTCATCTTCTTTCCACCCACTTTTTATTTAGATGTATGCTTCTGTATATAATCATACAGCAAACTCATAGAAATTCTACTTCATCTTTATAAATGGAGATATAATCATTGGATTAATACAAAAGACAGTTGGCTTGCTGATCACAAAGACATTTCAGCCCAATGGAAAAGTGTAACAGAAAAGCAAGTAGCCAGATTCCTGCAATCTTTTAAGGACTTCCTAAGCTTATTCAAGCTTAATACATTAGATGAGGAGTGTAATAATATTAGCGTAGTTTAGACTGAAAGTCAACGAAATGGAAATCAAATGAATTTTTCTTTGGGTCTAAATTATGAATCACTTCTGCACTATACGTCCTTTCTGACTTACTTAGTGAACAGGTAAAGTAATCTATTAGTTTTTGTCTGCTTCTTTATAAAATTGATAGGCATTGTGTTGTGCATCTCCAATAAACCAGTTTACATATTGTACCATCAATTTCTTGGAAGATTGTCAGTGGTTCTTGTGTTAGATATCTATTGTTGAACCACTTAGATGTAGCTTTGTCTTTATTGTAAGCTTTGCAAGTTGGTGCTAAATAGGTTTTAAACAGAGTTTCCTTGTGTCAAGCAGGCAGATGGTGCTTCCCAGTGGAGAGGGAAAAGGCTTAACATCCATTTATTTCTTCCCCATTCACTGGGACTGTAGTTTCTCTTGCAAACACAGTGATCATCTCAATCTCAAATTGCAGGTACACTGGTGGAAAATTAAATCAGAGTTTAAGCATCTTAACACCCAACGGGAGAAACTATTATATGACAACTCATTGCAGCAATTACCTCTCTAAAATGGACCAGAGCTGTAATAGAAGGGGCTTGAAGAAAAATGTCAAGCATGATTTAAATTGAGCTATATGACAGTAGAAAGAACAATCTTCTGAAAGAAATGTAAAAATATGATTTCATCAAAAAGCAATTTCTGTTTTACCTCAAGAGGAAAGTATAAACTCAGGAAGAGAAAAGTATCATTTATGTGTGCAAATCCTGTTGAAATAAGGATTTTCTTGCAGATGTGACTTTTAAGAACTTGAGTAATTCCATACATGCTACAGTTGTGCACATTGGGAAAACAAGCAGCCCTCAAAAAATGTTTACTCCTGCATAATGTTGACTATTAGAAAGCTGAAGCCTTTTCTGATGGAAATGTGCTCAGAAGTAGTTCTCCTTTACAGAGGTAGAACTGTGACCTTGCATTGTAATGGTTCAAATCAGGCTATGAATGCTATATTTTGCTAAATAGCTAGGAAACACACATAACCATCTCCAGGACAAACAAGTTTAAATATAGCTGGTTACATCCCTGAGTGTCAAATCCTCAAGTGTCAAATTGGCTCCAAAAAACTCATAAGAATGGAACCACATGATTCAGTTTTCCTTAGGCTCTGTAGGGTCTCTCCTGAGAGGGGATTGCCTAGCTCCTGAGGAGGAGAATGTAACAGTGAAAGATATCAAGAAGGCAGAGCAGCATATACCTGTGGAAAAGATTATTACTAAGTATTACTAAGTGTATTAGTATTAGTATTAGTATTAGTATTAGTCACTTAGTATTACTAAGTGACCTGAAAGCACCAGAAACCAACAAACATCTCCCAAGTATGTGAATAGTATAGACAATTACAGATGAGGGGCATGCTTTCATATACTTGAGCTTACCTATGACAACAAAAGGTCAAAAAAGGAACACAAAAAGCATCCTCTGTTACACCTCTCAAAGAAGTCTGTTTATCAGAACTCATAAAGTGGACAACTATCACCACTAAGAAGGATGGACCACAGCTGAGTATTGTATCCAAAGTCTGAAAGCTGGAAGACTATACTGCTTTTTTCTAGCATTTTACTGCATGATCTCTGTTTTATAATCCCACATCTCAGTTCCTGTGTTTTCAGTTTAACAGCTCTTGGAGTATTACAGTCCCCAGAGCAACTTATTTCCTCGGCTGAGCTCTATCAGAATTGACTCATGCTGGAAACTGTATTTTAAATAGCTTCCTATACTGCTTGGGAAGCTAAAACTATAATTAACTTTGGTAATTAGTGTTAGAATATTGCAATAACTCTTCCCCCAGGACTACATTTACCAAGAAGTTGTTCATCTTTGGAGCCTATTCTTGCATGAGCCAATTAATATGTTGACAACATAGTGATGCTCCATAAATAGTCTTAAAAAATGAAGCCCATCAACACTGCAGTCCCAAGGATTCATGAACATCATCCTGGATATCAGTTTTTAATAACAGCAGATATGGCATTTGAAATTTTTGTATGAATACTAATGAGTTAAGGGCCAGGTTCCTCAATGAATTAATAGGGAGAAGATCCTGGCAGTAAAGCTTTTAATTTTATTACTTTGTTGCAGTCATATAGCGTTAAAGCTCTGCAAATTTACAAAAGTGAGGACTTTTATGTTTTCATATCATTGTTCCACCACCTCATGATTTTCCACATGGACAGCTCAGTACATACTCCAGTCTATTCCAACAACAGTCCTACACCGCAGCTGTTCAGAAAGCCCTTGGCAGAAGTCAAGCTCCACTGGTGCTCTGCTGCCAGCTGGATTGTCATCCTGGACTGCAGGAGGGACAAAGCAAAGCCAGTGATGTGGAGTTTCAGAAGTTTTTTATGAGGAACATACAAATATGTTTGGCTGAGTTGTTTTAAACAGGGATGGAATTTTGAGCCAAATTCTATTTGCAGCTTTACAATATTTATCTTCAGAAGATAAATACTTCCTTTACAGAATATTTTTATAAAAACTCCAGGCTTTGCCAGAGTTTGTAAGACTCGAAACAGCCAGCTTTATACAAGTCACAGTCCATACAGTAGACTTTCCAGCACAGTATGGAGCCATTATAATGCAGAGCACATCCACGGTTCCTACCTCTGACATTTTTTGTGTTTGATCATTTTCTTCCTTTACCTTTTTTTCCCCCCCCCAGAAACATATAAATGTAGATGATACAGATGATGTAGATGATATAGATACAGATAGATATAGATAGATACAGACATAGATTGTATAGATATATATATATATATTTTTACATATTACTTTTTCCCTAGAATCAAGCTTCCGTAGTCAACAGGGAATAAAAAAATACTCTCTTTTTTTGTTACCTACAGAGGGTTGTCATTTTCCACAACAAATAAATAAATACACAAATAAAATCAATTTATTTAAGTAAAAAATAAACAGGGATGATGAAAACACCAGGCAATTAAGAAGTGCCTGTGGTAGCATTATCACATTACATGACAGGATTCCTCTGCCTCTTTTCTTTCTTGCCTATGCTTTGTTAGAGGTGTGAGCAACTGCAAGCAAAAAGTGATCCTTTCTAGCATCTGAATAGAATTTTACAAGCTTCTATGTGGGTTTCAGGTAGAAATTATATCCAGATTTTTAGTAGGAAGTGCGACAAGTAGAAAAATAAAACCTATTTAAGGGCACTATTAGCAGAAGCAGCAGAGGTTNTCACTAGAGCAGAGTAAAGTGGCAGAATCACCTCTCTGGTTGTGCTGCCACACTTCTCTTGAATTACTCATCTGTGTAAATAAATCAGCTATAGTTCTTAGAAAATAGGTTGTATTAATTTAATAAATTCTGCTCAAAGTTCTTAGAATTGGTGGCCCACCTTTAGTCAGAAAGCCTAGTCTTCATATCATACCCATTGTCTAAAAAGAAAAGTATGACATCAGGGGTTCAAAGCTTCCCATAAGATTAGGAAAAAATACATTTGTCGTGAGGATGAACCAGACAGAAGGCTATGCGTCCCTAAGAGGAGAAAGCAGAAGAGAAGGTGCAAGCCTGGAGGGTCGCTCTTGCTTCTGGCTCCAAAGCTGTTGCAGGGGCATTGGAGGGGCCAGAGTGGCACTGCGGGCTGACAGGTCAGCCACCACATCATTGGCATTTCCTGCCAGCACACTCCATCCCCTCACTCCCAGCCAGGAGCAACCCTGGCTTTGCAACGCTTTGGCCTAAGAAACACTGTTAGAGAAAAATGACAGTTTTGTTACCTATCTTAGGAATTTTTGACTGTCTATTTTACTTGTGTCTGGAGCCATCTGTGGTCTCCTTTTTCCCAGGAGAAAGGTGTATCTCCACAGCGCAAAGTCCCAAGGGTAGCTAGGTAACAATGTCCTGACAGCTCACCATTTTTCTGGAAAATACATGTATTCGGAAAGAAACGAATTTGCAGACTCTGTATTTCACTTCTGTATTAAAAA
>VWZO01019899.1:1096-15571 GCA_013396975.1 Bucco capensis | reverse complement strand
AAAATAAAAAAAAAAAAAAAAAAAAAAGCAGAAAAGCAGCAGCAGCATTGTTTAGCTTGAATTTGCTTTTCTAATCTACTGCTGGTTTCTGAAAAAATGTACTAAGTAGTCAAAAGAGAACTAAAATGTTTCATCCTATTAAATCTTCTTTCTGTCAGTGTACCATTTCCTTAACTGAATATCTATGCATAGATAGAACCACACACATATATATGTATGCAGTGTATCTCTTCTAAAAACATTTCTGATATTTTGATTTTGGGGGACTGGAAAACCTGAGGACATTAATATATGCATATTGATAAGCCATTAGTAGCAGTGTTGTTTTTCTGAAAGCCTTGATGAACATGCCATTTACAAAATAGGTATCATTGCCAGATGGTTAGATAGTAATTAGATCTTCCAAAATTTAAAAAGTGCTTCCTTGTAAGTCAACCCTGCTAGTGAAACTTATACATCCCTAATTTTTGTTGTGCCACAGCACTTATCTGCCAAAACAGTTTTTAGATTTGTTTTGGGGGTGGATGGTCTTTTCCCTGTAAGAAATGTCTTTTGAATTTCGCTTTGAACACTGTCAAAGAATATATTTACGTTTAGTGACATTTCACTGAAGTCACTATTCAGACAGCATGTAATGTTGCATTTCAATTTAGTTCATTTTAGGCTTTCCCTGCCATTTCTCTCTTTAGATGCCTGTCATAAGTAATTGCCTTTTTTAATACAGCCTATGGAATAAACAGATGTATTGGATTTTGTTATTATATTGTTTACCTTTTTAATGTGATGGAAGAGATATCACAGAAAAAAATAATAATCATTCTTATTTAAATGCAATTTTCTAGAAAAGAAAGCTTACAGGTTATTTTGAGAGTGACAATACTTTGAAAAAAAAATATTTCCACTTAATAAACCACTTCATTTGACCCCTTAAAAATGAGTTTGCTCAAAACAGTATTATCCTGATTTTGGCTGGGATAGAGCTAATTTTTGTTTCTTAGTAGCTAGACCACTCTTGTGTTTTGGATTCAGTGTGGGAACTGGCATAAGAAAAATGTTGGTTCTTTTAGTTTTTGCCAGGAAATCAAGGACTTTTCAACTTCCCATGTCTTGCTGGTGTGCAGGTGCACAAGAATCTGGGAGAGAGCATAGCCAGAGCAATGGACTAAAACTGGCCAGTGGAATGTTCTTTATCATAGAACGTCATGATCAGCATATAGATGAATGTTGATAGAGAATGTGGGGCTTTTCTGGGATTGCAGTTTTGGGGTTTTTCTCCAAAAATCGCAGAGTGGGAAGAGGCTGGGCATTGGACAGGGGTGGTGAGCAATTCCACTGTCCATCACTCTTTTATATTCTTTTATTATTATCTTTATTATTTTAATCTGATTTTATTTCAATTATTAAATTGGTTTTTTTGCAACCTAGAAGTCTGCTTACCTTTACCTCTCCAATTCCATTCCCCATTCCCTGGGGTGGAGACAGGGTAAGTGAGTGGCTGTGTGGAGTTTGGCTGCCAGATATGACCTAACTATGAACAGTAAAAAACCCACGAAAATTAGAAAGCTATCACAACGTTAGTAATAGTCTCAAACACGTATGCTTTTACAAATGAAATGGTGCCTTACTGATACTATTTCTGAATTCACTTATGTGAAGACTTCTTCACCTGTTCTAGGAACTTGCCCAGTCAGTAAAAGAAAAAAACAAATCTGGAGTGAAAGGGGCAGTGTCCTTAATGGTAAAGTGAGATTTTATCTGCTTGTATGAGAGTGATATGAAATCAGACATCCTTTCATGGATAACATAGGTTTTCAAGTGACAAGCCTTAAAGGATATTGAGAAATAAAGTGATCATAACAGCCTCATGACTGCACAGTCCAGCCTGTACTTCATTTGGTCAAATTTTTATAAGCAGTTGAGGTTAATTTGAACTGAGGCTGGTAACTTCAATTTTCCACCCAAGAGATATATTATTCCAATGGCACAGATCCAACATCAATTTCATGCACTCTGAGCCACTTTGGAAAATATTAGCTAACTGTGTGTCACGTTACTAACAGAACTCATCAAAAATGAGCATGAGAAACATTTGGTTTAGCTTTTTTAATTGTTTTTCTGATTTCCATCGAACTTATTAAAGCACAGATGTACAATGAAAGTGATGCCCTTTTCTTTGCAATTAGTACCAGCAGTTTCTTTCAAACAAGACATCAGCTCAGCTAAGCAGCTACAGAGGCCTCAGATTTTTCTTCAAGTATGTTTTGGAACACACATTTTAATGCACTTGAACTTTTGGCTTTTGGGTGTGGCTATGAAAAGCTGATTGATGAAAACAGATGCGTCACTAATTTGCAAAGACTCTCTTAACTGCTTTAGGCATTTGTCTACAGAACAACAAACTTAGCTGTTAATTTCTGGAGAAGAGCTATATCTTTACCCAGATTAGATTTTAGTGACGTGGACCTGAAGACCAAACATATTTATAATGAACAGTGTTCCACTCCTACTTTTAACAGAATCATAGAACAATTAGGGTTGGAAAAGACCTCTGACATAATTGAGTCCAACTGTCCACCCAACACTACCATGCTCATCACTAAACCATGTTCCCAAACACCACATCTACACATTTTTTTAACACCTCCAGGGACAGTGATTCCACCACCTTCCTGGGTAGCCTGTTCCAATGCCCGATAACCCTCTCAGTGAAGAGTTTCTTCCTAATATTTAGTCTGAACCTGCCGTGGTGCAACTTGAAGATATTTACTTTAGTCCTGTCACTTGTTACTTGGGAGAAGAGACTGACCCCCAACTTACTACAATCTCCTTTCAGGGAGAAAAGGCTTCCCCCTGAGCCTCCTCTAGACTAAATGGTTCCTTCAGCCACTCCTTGAAAGACTTGTGTTCTAGATCTTTCAACAGCTTCATTGCCACTTTTTGGACACCCTCCAGCACCTCTATGTCCTTCTTGTAGTGAGGGCCCCTGAACTTAACATAGTATTTAAGGTGTGGCCTCACCAGTGCTGAGCACAGGGGAACAATCACCTCCCTCATCCTGCTGGCCACATTATTTCCAGGATACTACTGGCCTTCTAACAAGCTCATTCAAAGTCACTTTCCTTTCCTTATGCATTTTGATTCACCTTTCCAAAGGACTGTTGAGGTTTGGTGCTGTAGTGCCTCATTCAATCCCCTTTATGGCCTAATTGGATTCTCAGTGTTTGGACATTGTTTCAGTGAAAATCATTAGATCTCATTTTTGCCTAGCCATTCTCACTATCAGCTACCCAATTAGGATTTTGAAAACTTTATTTGACATATTAAGGTATGCTTTGAAAGCTAATTTACTTAAAAATATGGTTATTTGCTCTAATTTTCTTGATATTTAGTCTCAGAAGAGAAATAAGCACAAAGTTCAAGAACTATCAGATACCGTCAAAGCTTCTTTCCTGTATTAACATCCTTATTTTCTTTGATACATCATACCACTTTTATTTTAGTGCTTCAGCATTATTCAAGAAAATCAGTGTAAATAAGATAAATCATATTGTGTTCCTTCCTGTGTCCTGACCCCGTATTTCATTAAATCTAATCACAGAATCTTTGAATGATGGAATAATTTTTCCTACTACCCAATCTAAACCTTCTTTGTGCAATATAAGACTGTTTCCTCTTGTTCTTTTGCTTGTTACTTGGAGGGAGACCAATATGCACTTTGCTACAACCTCTTTTCAGGTACTTATTGAGAGCAATATGATCCCCACCCCCCCAAGCCTCCATTTCTCCGGACTAAAGAAGCACAGTTCCTTCAGCCACTCCTTAGAAGATTCGTCACCAGCTTTGTTGCCCTTCTTCAGACACGCTTCAGCACCTCTGTGGATCCCAAAGGGTTTGAGGTGTGACCCCTCCAGTGATGAGTACAGAGGGACAAACACCTCCCTTGTCCTGCTGCCCACACTGTTTCAGATCCAAGTCAGGATGCTGTTGGACATCTTGGCCACCTGGGAATAGTGCTAGCTCATGTTCAGCCAGCTGTTGACCAACACCTCCAGGTCTTTTTCTGCCCAGCAGCTTTCCAGCCACTCTGCTCCAAGCCTGTAGCATTTTCTGGGTTGTTTTGACCCAATCGCAGGACTCAGTCTCTTTCCTCATCAGCTTTGTTTTGCTATATGGGGACAATCTGTCCCTGCTCCTTTAAGATTTGCATCTTGAAGGATGTCCAGCCTTCCTGGACTTCTTTGCCCTTCAGTACGGCCTCCCCAGGGAACCTGTCAACCAGTGTCCTGAACAGGGCAGAGTCTGCCCTCAGAAAGTCCAAGGTAGCAGTTTTGCTAACCCCCCTCCTTACTCCTCTGAGAGTAAGAACTCTGTCATTTCAGGATTGCTGTGTCTAAGACTGCCTCCAACTGTCACATCAGTGTAATGGGTGTATTTTTTCTCATATATATTACAAGAAAATGTGCAGTATTATATCAAACAAACTGAGTAAAGTAAGGGAATTATGCCTCTCAGACTCCAAAGTCTAGTTCTGTGCTCATTGCAGAAATAAGTTGTGACTTTGTTTAGCATCCCTCATGGCAATCACTCATCACAGCCTGCTTCTAATCTTTTACGAGCTGCATAAACAATGTACAAAATCTTCTAAAAATAGTTAATTGGCTGACTTATTTCTGAAATATATTCTGTTTTTATTGTCCTAACCAGTAAGTCAAACAGATTGATAAAATTTATTTTGAAACAAATGTCTAATGAAAGTAGCCAAGATTGTCACAGTTTAACACAAGTTGAATTAAAAAAAGAAAATACACTTAATGTCCCTAGAACCTTTTGGGAAGAATTAAATTTGTGGAGTTAAAGCAAAGCAATTTGTTCACCAGTAGATTATATCTCAGTCTAAAAGGAGATTGATTTGGATAAGTTATAATTGATGCCCCATCCCTGGCAGTGTTCAAGGCCAGGCTGGATGCAGCCCTGGGTGACCTGGTCTAGTGATTGGCACCCTTGCTCAGTGAGGGGAGGTTGGAACTAGATGATCTTTAAGGTCNGGGTGTATTTTTTCTCATATATATTACAAGAAAATGTGCAGTATTATATCAAACAAACTGAGTAAAGTAAGGGAATTATGCCTCTCAGACTCCAAAGTCTAGTTCTGTGCTCATTGCAGAAATAAGTTGTGACTTTGTTTAGCATCCCTCATGGCAATCACTCATCACAGCCTGCTTCTAATCTTTTACGAGCTGCATAAACAATGTACAAAATCTTCTAAAAATAGTTAATTGGCTGACTTATTTCTGAAATATATTCTGTTTTTATTGTCCTAACCAGTAAGTCAAACAGATTGATAAAATTTATTTTGAAACAAATGTCTAATGAAAGTAGCCAAGATTGTCACAGTTTAACACAAGTTGAATTAAAAAAAGAAAATACACTTAATGTCCCTAGAACCTTTTGGGAAGAATTAAATTTGTGGAGTTAAAGCAAAGCAATTTGTTCACCAGTAGATTATATCTCAGTCTAAAAGGAGATTGATTTGGATAAGTTATAATTGATGCCCCATCCCTGGCAGTGTTCAAGGCCAGGCTGGATGCAGCCCTGGGTGACCTGGTCTAGTGATTGGCACCCTTGCTCAGTGAGGGGAGGTTGGAACTAGATGATCTTTAAGGTCCTTTCCAACCTGGCCATTCTGTGATTCTGTGGTAATTCAGAAACTCTTTTTCCTGTTAGTGTGGAATTGAACCACTTAAAAGAGTTGAAGTAACCTGATATTTTTTCCTCTGTTTTCCCATCAGATGAAATATGTTCTGAAGTTTCTAATTTGGATTTAGTTTAGCTGAAAAAGTTTAAAAGCTCTTCAGTTAATTGCAGCTCTATATGATAATAAATAGCCATCATTTAACTCTGAAATCAACACTGCAAATTCCTGTTTAAAAATCATTAAGTAAAAACTTAAGGAAATTGGAAAACCAGCCTGAGTTGCTTGGTGCGCTTCTGGGATGTACTTAACACCTCTTTTTAACTGAAACACTGAAAACATAAAAACTTCCCTTTTTTTTTAATTCAAATATTAATAAATCCAGAAGTTGTGGTTTTAGGAAGATATTATCAGGCTCACAATACAGTCATGAGACTTGGCAGCACTGAAACAGTAAATGTTGTTGCACATAGCTTCAAAGGTAGACAGTGTTCCAGGGTGTTACAAAGCAACAAAACAAATTTAGACCGGCTTTCATTTACAAAGTTTTATTTTTCACAGAATTTTGTCAATTAAATAGCTCATGACTCATAAAATAAATCATGATTAATTGTTTAAAAAAAAAATTAAAATCCAACAATCATCATCATCGTCATCATTATCATCATCATCACCATGGCCACGCTTTGAGGATGAAGATCTGGGGAAGGCTCCATCCACACTCTTCATAAGCACTTTTTACAAGCACGGTGATGGCTGAAAAGGCCAACTCGGGATAGACAAGAGCAGTTGCAAAAGACTNCTATTGTATATCTCTCCATCAATTTTACCATCCGAGGAGATGAGGTTGCCTAGGTAACTAAACTGTTGGACCAAATTAAGTTCTGAATCGCCAATGGTGATATGAGGATGATGAAAAACTTCCTGAGGTGCAGGTTGATATAAAACTTCTGTTTTCTTTAAACTACCTTCCAGCCCCAAAAGTTCAGTAGCGGCTGCAAAGCAGGATGTTAAATGCTGCAGAGCTACTTCTGAATGGGCAACAAGGGCAGCGTCATCAGCCTGAAGCAGCTCCCAGACAAGATGGTTTATGGTCTTAGTATGGGCCTTCAAATGCCTTAGGTTAAATAGGCTATCGTCAGTACAATATCGGATGTAGATACCATCCTGGTCATCAAATTCTGTCATGGCCTTTTGGAGCATCATGCTGAAAAAGAGTGTGAATAGAGTTGGTGCAAGAACGCAGCCTTGTTTCATGCCTTACAAACCCAACAACATCAGTAACATAAATAGCTGCATTCTAAGAGATCTTTAATGATGCCATTTAGTGGGTGAGAATAGCAGTCTTAAACTGTTCCAATGCATTTGCAATATGCAATTGTGAAATTCTGGTAAAAATTAAGTCCTGTACAGTGTTCATAAACCAAAAGAGGTGAATATATACATGTATATATTCACTTGAATTGGAGCCAGGGTGAAATGACATTTCAAAGAAAGAGGTATATGAAGCCATTGCCTGTATCTTCACAAGAAGAGATTAAGATCACAGAAACTAAATCTCCATCCTGATCACCCTGACATTACTTATTTAAAAAGTTATCAGAATGTTTTCTGTTTCAGTGTAATATTTTCATTCTAGTTCTGCTTTTGTTACTCTTCGTGGTATTTCTTCCTTTGTGACTGTATCCTGTAAAGCTGCATGGTAGAGTTTAATGGAAGAGCTCTGTGAAATCAACATACTTTCTGGCACATGAAGTATTTCCACTTCAAATGAACAGTAACAAAAAAGCATTTAGTTTTAATAAAGCATTTACTAAGGCTTAATTGCTAGCTGAGCACTTTGGTGAGCAGGAAAGAAAAACGAACCTGGTTAATCTACTCTTTATCTAGGAATTACATGGGCAATAAAATCTTACAGTATTATTAATATATTAAACTTTATGGATTTAATGTTAGCACTTGGAAATAAATGGATATTTATTAATTCATTGAACAGGACTCATAACAATGCTCACTAAGATTAAATCATATGATATTAATACAGGCGTGACACAGATAGAACAGGTACAACAGGAAACTGAATGAAAATTACCAGATTAGTTCAATTTTTATCATATAGTTAAGTACTAGCAGAACAAATGAATAAACCTGAAAAGTTCAGAGGTTTTTGATATGATTTATGAAAAGTGGTCCTAACAAAGTATGTACTGTTTTGAACCTTTGCTGCTTTTCACTGGTGAGGGTATTTCAGACTGTCCACACCACAGAGTTCAATCTCTTAATTCAGAAAAAAGCACTAGGTATAACATTTATAATTGTACACCCAAAGCTATTGACTAAAGACCTGTGGTTTTGGAAAGACTCTGTTTTCCACGTTCTCATTCAAAATGCTCAAACAAGTAATACTTTGGGTAAGACAATAGTGGTTATAGTTTCAGATGTTCCACATTTCTGAATATATTTTAAAAAATAGCTTTTAGATTATTGAGATTTTGCAATAGATTTTGAGCTTCTTTTTAGATTTTCATGACAGTACTACTTCTTGTGTTAAGTTTCTCACTGCATATCAAACTTTCCATCACAAATTACCTTGATGCAGCTAATATGTGTCCCATAATTTTATTAGATCACTATGCAGTGTACTTCTTGAAGTTGCTATATGCCCAAATGTCATGGAGAACTGAATGGCAGGACTGCTTTCAGCCATGACAGTCAGCCTCATATTTGGACAACACCAGTTGCAGATGATGAACAAATAGATGCAGTGGCTTGAATAGGACATGCTTTGGGCTTTCTCCAGCAAAAATGGGTCACCTGGAATCTGAAGTCAGCTCTGCAAACCAAGCAACATATCTATGGCTTGTCCCAGCTTTGGATAGAAGTATGCCATTTGGTTTAAATTTTTCATCTGGGAATGCTGTATCTAATGAAATGAGAAAGATGATTAGCTAACTAAGGGAATAGGTATATGGAAGAGATGCACCTGATTCAGACCTACCTGCCTAGAGTCATGAGATAACATGGCATGCCTTATCATTGCAGCAGTGCTCCAAATATATATCAGTTCAGAGAAGAGTTACCAGCTTTCAGCTCTCCCAAATGACAGTCATTCTTTAGCCAGCTGGTATATATCCTTAGTCATGTAGTAATCTAATTCATAATACATCCTTTTGCTTTTTTAATAGTTCATAGCTTTTAGTAAGAATATCAATGGGTTTTTCAGAAGTGCTTGCGAAGTTTTGTTCTTTTGTTCTACCACAAATACGGTAGAATGAGTCCTATACTGGGACTCAATGTTTTCAGAGCATGGATAGCTGAAATCAGTTGGTCCTACTGGAACTATGAGACATATACACTTAGATGGTTGAAATTTTTGCAAATGTTAAACCTAGATTAGTTTATGTTAATAGATTTCTGAAAATTAAGCCCTCTAAAAGCTTTTTGGTTTGAGAACTTAAATATAAAGGTACTCTACATTTTAGTCTCTTCTGAAAATTTAGCCTCTTGCTAAATAAAGAAAATCAGGATGAGATACCCAGAAACATTAAGGAGTGGAAAAAAGAAAGAAGAGAGGAAAATGTGTATTACTAGAGTTTTCTCAAGTATCCTGGACATTTAGACTGAAAACAGAAAAAGTACAACACTCTCCTAAGAAAGGCTGCAAAGAAGAGAACCCTTACTGTATTTTGAGTAATTTTCATTCCTTTTTCTTTTCAAAAGCAAAAGAGACAGGAAAAAAAGCTCCCAGGGCTTTTTTTCAGGGCTCTTATAACATCCTTTTTGACATATTAAAATAGTCATTTTACCAGCTAAATAAATTTGTCTCCTGTAAACTATGAAAGTCAATGGATATGTGGATCAAAATTATTGCTGTGATTCAAACATTGAGAAAACAGAGATCACATATGGCCACCTGCAAGAAACAGTGTTAAACAGGTGATGACTAAAATCCTTCAGCATTTTTCCATCTGTATTCCATTCAGCATCCAGTGCCTATCATTTATTCCTTTTCATTTCACTTCTCTCCTGCTGGTTGCTTTTGCTACAAAGCTGTTTCTTTGGATTTTGTTTTGTCCTCCTGTTCCTATAATTAACAGACACTGTTAATTCTTCTCAGTTGCAGGTCATTTTGCTATCATCCCTTGAATGGAGTTAGCTAGAACTGAGCTAATGCTCAATTATTCCTCCTACATTCATACTCCAGTATTTACACTGCTGGAAAAAAAAAACAGGTACTTTCTGCTTAATTACTAAAAGATAACTCATACACAGAAAAGTTTGCATTTCCAGAACTCTTCTCTTGCCTTCCAACCATGAGTTGTTCCTCAGAAACAAGGAAGTCAAGCTGACCAGAAACTGCACATAAATAATTCAAACATGCAACTCTAGTCACAAGAAGACTGGAAGAGTAATGAGATTAAGCTTTCTGTGGGTGCATATAAAAATAGTGGCTGTGTTATAGTTTCTCCCAGCTCTTGGCAGAGGTTAGACTTCACCATTCTGGATAGTGAATAGAAATGAGACTCAGCCCCTGTCTGTTAAACAGACAAAGGAGAAGTCATAGTACAAATCTGACTGTCTCTTCTACAAATTGATTTCTATTTTCCAGACTATCAAGAACAGAGTATTTAACAAAAGCAGCAACTGAAACTCTACCTATTAAAATACTCACAATACACAAAATTATAATGACACAAATTTTTTATTTCTTAGTAATTATTTGAGAGAAAATCTGTTAAGATTTTCTTCTGAAGGAAATAAAAGTATTAACTCTTTTGAAACAACTTCACTCCTAGAATCCTATTAAAAAAAATCCCACAGTTTATAATAATGCATTAAAATAAATTCTTTTGCCCAGTACAGTCCAGTAATCCTAGGTGGAATATGTTAAAGCTCATACAACATAAATCAGTATATAATTAATTGATTTTGATGGTGAGGACAAGAGATTTTCAAATGTAAAAAATCTACCATTAATAAAATATGGCGAGATAGCTGTAATTAATAGTTCTTCATTGTGAAGGATAATTCCACAGGTTTTAAGACTTAAATATAATGACTCCATAAGTAAGACTTCCTGGCAATTTATTGATCCTTTATTCTGATCACACTAAGAATATAATATTTAAAACTGTACAAGTTTGGGACTAAGACTTTTTCAGTCCTGGTTGCTGGGGTTGTGGAGTCCTGCCAAAAAAACCACACTGTAAAATTACACAGGAGGAATTGTATCCATAAACTGTAAATAAAATTTATATTCAAGAAATCTCTCACTTCACCTCTTATTCTACCAATGTTCTGAAAGTTTTCCAAATGACTGTAGCTAGAGTTCATTCTTAGTGGTTGACA
Organism: Bucco capensis; assembly: GCA_013396975.1. Classification (NCBI taxonomy): domain Eukaryota; kingdom Metazoa; phylum Chordata; class Aves; order Piciformes; family Bucconidae; genus Bucco; species Bucco capensis. The sequence continues at coordinate 4,530 of VWZO01019899.1, read as the reverse complement.
ATTATAACAATTACTTTAACATTTTATTTATTTTATGGTTTAGATCAGTTTAAACACGTATGGTGAATTTGACTTTCAAGATAAATCTTAAGACTGTTCATGTTTCTTAAAGATTTTAAAGATGATGAACTAAAGGCCAGCAAGTATTACTGAATGTAAAGCCTAAAATGCATATCTCTTATATTGCCTAGTCTACAGTAAAAATTTAGACGATTAAAATAAACCACAAATATTCTTAAAGGCTATTCAGTGTTGAGACATCAGTTTTGGGGTGTGGGGTTGCTGTTAACCGAAAGGTTGGTGGTTCGAGCCCACCCAGGGACGCCAATAANTGCGCATCTGCGAGGTTTCGTTCTTATCTCTTATCAGCTTCTCGGCTTCTCCCGGCAAATTCTTTCGGGGGGGAAGAAGGGGGGCATAAGGAGTCTAGCTGCTGAGTCTTTTTTTTAAAGAAACAGTGTCCAAAATTCAAAAGTTCAAAAAGGGAACATGACGTACACTCTTTTCTTGAATTTTAATCACTCCAGGACACTGTGGTTTCCACAGGTAAATGCATTTAGACAGATTAAACCTGACATACCTGCAGAAGAGCTCAGTCTCAACTATGTGTTCAGCGTTTGTGCCACCCCTATAAGACAGCATGAGAATTGGAAATAATTTTAACATGTGGTAGATCTGAGCATCTTTCCTTCTAGGCTTTCCCCGTTACTCTGCTCTGAGATTGTTTTGCTTCCCAATACATACCTTCTTCTCTTCTCCTCCCTTGTCAAAGACCCCATCCTGTATTCTGGACTGACAGATACATTGCTGTCTGTTTGCCACAGACAAAAAGTTGAGTTTAATACTGGTACTGCCAGACAGTTCAGCTTTCAGCAGTCACCTTTCCTAGCCATGACCTTCTTCAGCCTTTGGGAACTGCTAGGTTTTGCTCAGAGAAGAGGGCTATCTTATGCTTGAACACCTAGACACAAGCTCATACCCAATTTCAGGAGTAAAAAGAGAGTGTGTGGGTTTTAGGATTCATATGAAGAAAAGGCCCAAGATTGTATTTATTTCTTTTTAGAGAGGGAGTTTGTTACATTGATCCTGCTGTAAATACAAAATGCATCTTTATACTACCCATTTCTTTCTGACAGAGTAGAAACCACAGGAGATGAAAGGAATGTCTTGCTTCTGGATTTCTTTCTCTGGCTTCAACTCATCAACTAGCACTCCTTCAAACCATTTGTCCAAAAAGAAAAAAGAACCAGAACAAAACAAAAACGAACAACCCTGACAACAACAAAATATCAAAAGACTTTTCTCACAAAACTCCAGAATGGAAAATTGATCATAAGCTGTTTCTGTGTCTAAGCTGACACAGTTTCCCAGAGACAGCAGCCTGCGGGGAGCTCCCATGAGAGCTGATTGCTAATGTGAATGGACCTGGGGAACCATCTACCCATAGGTATTTTTCTTATCAATACAGCTATCAGAGGAGGGTACCCAAAATGCTGAGGCAGGCTACCACGGTGCCTGAATCAAAAGTCCTCCCCAATGAATTCCAGAGGAAGTACTACTATGGTCATTGCTGCTCTGCTGCCTGCAGGTGTTACCAGACAAGAAAGTATTATTCCCATTTAACAGAATTAGAACTTCCTAGAAGAAATTTATGTAATGTATACATAACCCCTACTTTTTGGATGCAGAGCACTAGCACATATTCTAGTTTGAATTATTTGTGCCTTCAGAGGTTGCATTTTTGAAGGAAGAATCCAAAATGCAGCTTTCTCCTGCTTTTAAGATTAAAAAAGAAAAAGCTACTCACACAAACCCACCTGACACACAGTACTTGAAACTTTCTGACACCACACTGAACGAAACAGTCTGTCCTCTCAGCCTCCCAGATATGACTGTTGTCTGGGATAGTTTAAAATTGAAGGTTATTCCTGAGCAGGAAATTGAGGATATCCAGAGGCTCATCAGGTAAAGTGTTTTGCAGTCCTAATGGCACAGCTGCTGTGGTGCCATCTGGAGGAAGGAGCATACCATCAGTTACAATTAGTAACAGCTTTGGCTTGCAATGCAATCACAGCACAGGGAAGACTTTATCAGGTTCTGAGCACAAGTTTTATCTGTATTTGAAGGCTCCAGTGCTGTCCTGCCATCAGGGAAATGATAATAGTTCCACATACATATGTTTTCAGCATAATTAGAATAAATCCTCTTTTTATTCTAGCCATTTATGCCACATTAAAAGGAGTAATTTAAAAAGGAATGGAAATAAGCGAGGTGGAGGATGAATAGCTCCTTCTGCCTCTTCTAAACAAATAAGGCATAGTATGCCCTGCTTTGTTCTGTGCACAGGACATTTTGGATGGAAATATGGCTATGGCAGGGCAAAGGGCACTGTTCATGGATCCAACAGGCGCATCTCAACCCAGTTCTATGGAAGAGCAGGGGAAACTAACTCAGATTACTTCAAGGGGAAAATACAGCTGACAAATGTAGCCAGTTAGTGTTGAATAGAAAGAATTTAACCATTCCTTGGCTCAATTAAGTCATTGTATTGTATTACAACCTCCAGCAAATTTTATTCTTCCTTTTTTTTTTCTTGTCTATAGAAGAAGCTTCTGATTCTACTGCAGATAATAACATGAAAGAAGTGATAAAAAAACTTTCATCTGAACAATCTCTTTCCTGAGTGGGAAAGGAATGGGAGTTTCAGGCAGTTCTTAAAAAAAACCCTGATGGTAATTGGGGCCCAAATTAATATAATTATTTGCCTGGCTACAGCAATTTGGGACTCCTTGCACCAGCAACTGGAAAGCCAATATTCTTTAGGGGAGTGCTATTCAGCCAAGAATTTAGCAGCAAAATGTTTTGGTTTTCGACATTAGAGGTATTTATACTCTGAAAGTTAAAAAAAGGCTTTTAAAAGCTGTGGGGAATATTGTCTTCAAGTCTAGGGAATCTAGGGGAGCAGAGTAATTTGGAAATAGGTCTCTTTCTTGAAACATCAATTAAAAAAAAAACCAACAAAAAAAAACCCTAATGTACATGTAGCAAAGAGCTTCTGTGTAATTCTAAATACCTTTCTACATCAGTCACAAGCGATACAACAAAATTAATTCATGTGTTTCAGCTTTGTGTAACAGTCCATGACCATGTAACTTGCCTTTTGGATGGGAGGAAGGCTGTGGATGTTGTCTACTTGGATTTTGGTAAGGCCTTTGACACAGTCTCCCACAGCATTCTCCTGAAGAAAACTGGCTGATCATAGTATAGACAAATATACTCTTCACTTGGTTAAAAACTGGCTGGATGGCCGTTCCCAGAGAGTTGTGATTAATGGAGCGAGATCTAGGTGACTGGCAGTCACCAGTGGTGTCCCTCAGAGCTCAGTTTTGGGGCCAGTCTTGTTTGGCATCTTTATTGATGACCTGGACGTGGGG
>VWZO01019898.1:0-29273 GCA_013396975.1 Bucco capensis | reverse complement strand
CCTAACCATTCTATGATTCTATGATATTAAACCAAGGTGAGATAAAGGAAAACCAGAAACTCTACAGATAATGTTCATAGAGAAAATAAAAATGAATAAGTGCACTTCCTCCTTTTATGATCCACTAGATTTGGTTGAAAAAATAGTTGAAGGTCTGAATGGTAAGAACTTATAATATATTCACCAAACAGACACAAATAGTATCTACTGGCTTCAAACACTTATGTAGTTGAAGCCAGTAGATACTGTTTGTGTCTTTCTGGTGAGTATACGTATCTTCTTACCATTTCAGGCTAGTCTTTTTTTCTAGCCTGAAAAAGGACTATAGAGTTTTTGATGAGATTATAGCAAGTCTATTCAATACCTTGCAGAATAAAGGTTATCTTTTTTGTTAGATGTCTAGGATGAAATCACTGCCTGTACCTGGCTGACCCTCCACAAACAGACAACGGCCTCATTATCCCACAGGCATTGGAGTTGGACTCTGCTTTTCCACAGACAAGAGAGGTCTCATATGTTTCTAGATGAAGTCTCTGGTTAAAAGCATAGATACTTTTATGAGTATTTTGCATATTTTATGGCCATCCACAATTAGGAAGAATACATAAAAGTTCTTTTCCTTATTTGAAAGTTTTAGGATAAAAAAGGTCATATTAAAATCTTGGGCATTTGGATGGGAGTGGGCTCCTCACAGCTTTCAACAGTATCCTTTGTTTTCTTCTTCTGAGAAAAAATAGGGCCATCAGCAGTATATGTTCATTTTCATTAGTCTAGGAAGAAGAGCTGCTTTTTGGTTGGGTTTTTTCTGTGGTTTTTTTTTTTAAACTGGTTCTGCAGAGATCCTCTACCCTTCTCCTTCCCTCAAAACTAACACAGTAAGTCAATTAGGCTTGGGAAACACCATGATCTTGAATAGAGACCACGTTCTCACTCACTGCCAACACAAGAACAGAGAGTTTGTGTAAATCTAAGACAACGTTTGGGTTTTGTTTAAGAACTGATGCTTTGTTGATACTTTTAAATATGAGTGGTTTCCACAATGCAGTTTGTATATTAAATTACCAATTTGGCTTTCAAGCAAAGTCTACTATATCAAGACTGTTCTTCTTCCCATGTGTTCCAAACTTCAAAAATTTTCCATATCTCTGTTTTGGTATCAATGCTATTCTATTGAGAACAGGCACAAACAGAATTTGTGGAACACAAAGGCAATGAAATTACAGCATCTGTCACTTTGATCTGTTTTCAAACCAGACACAGAGATGCAAATCTGAAGATAAACAACTCATGCATTGAAGCATTGTGCATTTTCAGCATTTCCTTTGCTGAGTCTCAGCCTTGAGTGGGCTATGATGAGAAATGAACACCATGAAGAACACACATATATCTGCCTACAGATACTTAACACTGCCTGTAGGATAAACATTCATATAAATGAAGACTCCACTGAGTATATATAAATTAAATATATTATGTGAAAATACAATAAACAAAAACATTTCACAAACTTAGAGCCAATCTGAGCAAGTGCAGATCAAGCAGAGTACAATCTTCTTATGTTACAGGATTTTTTGACACAGCAGCAGTATCTAATTTCACTAGATGTCCCCCATCTTCCATGCCACATACATTATTCTAAGTGTTATACAAGAAAATCGACACACAGGAAACTGGTTGAAAATATAGACGAAGGTGCAGGTCGATGCTGACTTGTGCTCAAGTAGTTTGCAGTGACAGTCAGCGTCATTGCTAGGCTCTACCCATGCTTTTTTACAAGCATGCCGATGGCTGAAAAGGCTGATACGAGATAGACAAGACCGGTTGCAAAAGGCACAGCAGAAGGACTCCTTAGGAGGTATAATCTGCAGTGACAGTATACCTGGGCGAGTTAACACTGAAGAGCCACTTCTTCCCTTCCACACAACTGGCATCACGGAAATGATAAAGTCCTAAAGCACAGGCACACTAACTTATCCAAGGAGAGGCACTTGGGACACTAAAAGGACCTTCAAGAAAAAGGGACAGCTACGTGTCCCCCCTCAAACTAACTTGTAGTGAAAGGAAACATCATTCACTCCCAAGCCTTCCACCCTTCATATCAGCTTCAGATTGTTTCCTCTTCTTCCTCATGCCAGTATAGATCAAACAAACTCACCAGTGATTCCATGATACATATAAAAGATGTCAAGAGATTAAATCATTGTTACTCACAAATCAGTCACACTCCAAAAGTTCCAAAGTGGAATGCTCTTTGACAGATCCAAAAATCTGTGACTTGTTGCCCTTTCAATATGAACAGTAGCATTTATTGACAAATTCTTAGTATTTTTTCAAACAATAAATGGAAATCTAAAAATCTCTTTCCTTGTATCACAACCAAGGACAAACCAAAACTGCCTGAACTGCTTCTCAGTCACAGATGAAATCTAATATCCCCCTAAAGGTGATGTCAAGAGCTATCCCCTCAGAATTAGCTACACTAGATAATGACTATAAACAATTAGATAATATCTAAACAGCCATTTTCTTTTTGCAGCATGTTCTCACTAACATCAGTAGATCTCTTCCAACTGTAATGGTTCTGTGATTCTGTGATCTGTTTATGGGAGCAAGTGCAGCTTACTAGGATGTGAGCTAGGACAGAAGAGGGTACGTTGTCCACTTTGCTTTAGAAATACGAAGCAGTGGATTCACCCTGCAGAAGGGAACATCACAGCTGCTACAGAAAGAGCATAGCTGTCATCAGACCTGGCATGGACTTGCCTGTTAGAGGCATTTTGTTCCCAGAACAATGTGAGTGGTTTCTTTTAATAGGAGAATGAGTCTCTCGTTATAATCCAATTGTATTATTAATAAGCAAATAAACCAAATAAAACAAGTGACTGGATTGACAATCATTACTATAGAATGTTTGTCTTGCCTATTTACCACAAGCTGGGAAAAACCTGGTTTGTTTGGGAAAGAAGGGTGGGCAGTAACCATAAAAATGTTTTTTAAATTATTCCAGCTAAGCTATAAAGGGTGTGTCCTTCTAGATAGCTCAGTTCACAAGAAGTGAATAGAAAGCAAAGAGAAATTTCTCCTCAAAAACATTTAATATGAACTATATTGATGGCAATTACTGATAAATTAGATAAAATATCATTACAATGAACTCCCCATAGAATAGCAGAATGTAAAATTAATTATTAGTTCGCCACAGGTTGTAACAACTTCTGTTTTCTTTCTACAATTAGTTTTGACATAGTTCTATGATAATATAGAGTGAAAATAAGACCTATTTTTAAGTGATAGGGCATGGCCAATATATTTCAAAATAGAATACTTAAAAATGCTTTCTAGTTTCATTATCATTTGCAAATTCTCTTTGTTTGGTTTTATATTGAGGGTAAAATTGTGTGGCAAGGAGCAAAAATTGCATAAGAGCATTTGTGAAAGGAAAGGAGTGTCAAGAGCCCTTGAGCCTTTCTTTCCTCTTTTGTTTTCCAATCAGCACCTGACAAAAATATTGACTGTTCTCATGTTTTCTTAATACTATTTTTCTCCTCTAGAACATTTGCTGATAGCAGGTCTCTCAAACTCTTTAGTTTCTGCAATAGTTTATCTGGAAATGACTTTCCGAATACTTAAACAAATAAAAACCAGTCACCTGCTCAAGACTAGAAACCATTAGATACACAGGTACATTACAGTATAAGCAAATAACTATGCAGGAAAGTTTATGAGAAATTCAGTAGGCAAGGCATTTCTGCAAGAACAGAGCCATGAAGAATGTGTCTGAGTGAAAGCCTCAGGGACAAGCATATGAAAAAGACAAAATACACTTCCTCCAACTACCCTCCTACTCTCCAAACATTTACAGCCAGAGTTTTTCTTATGCCAGGCATGATTTCATGTATTTCTTACTTCTCAAGAGAATATTCTCAAGAATTTGTGCAACTTTCTAATATCCACAATGTCCTGTGGCAAGGATTTCCTCTGATTAACATATCTTGCAGAGAACTAGCTTCTTTCTTTTGGTTTGAATTTACCACCTGCAAATTTCATCATGTATTCTTTAACAACATTCTATAGCTACAACACTCTTAAGAAGGATAAATACTGCTAAGGCCTAACTTCCTTCTCTTTCTTCAACTAGTTTTGTCTGAACTAGACTACTAATAGTAAGACAAAAAAAGCACCTTCTGTTCTAAGGGTCTAGCTCAGAGCTATCTGAAAACAAAAGAGGAGCCTTCACCAGTTTGAATGGGTACCATCCCACACTGCGAGCTCCTGGTGATAGGCAGGCCATGGGCACACACACAGCAAGCATGCTCCTAGGTGGTACACCCTGTGCACCTGTGCTACTAGGAGGGAGAGAGAGAGGAGACACATCCATATCTGTGCATCTCTGGCATTTGAGGTGATTTTGAACACCTGGTAGAGGAGTGAGCTTGCTGATGAGTTGAGCAAGTGCAAGCTATAGACAGGACTCTTCACCTCAGCATCACCTCAGGTTCAGAGCTGGGTAACAACTTTGCAAATGCAGCAAGAAGAAAACACAAGAGCTGGATCCCTACCTCTGAGTGCTGCTGACAAACTTTCACAAAGCAAACACATTTCAGTAACTATCTTGGTAACCCTTCAGCAGAAGCCTCCATAAGATTTGTAACGATCCCACTAACAAAAATCACTTCAACAGCCTTCTTCCATTCCCCAGTTACACCCAACTCCTCAACTTTTCATCAGCAAAGTGAGACGGACCTTTACAAAATATGGATATCCTCAAAGTGCTATGCTGGCATCCATTGGAAAGCAAAATCATAGATAAGGTATAAGTCCTGCTAAATCAAAACCTACAATTAAAGAAACTGTTGTCTGCACTCCATAGTCAAGTTATGTTTATATAGCAATTTCATCCAACTTGTCGTCTCATCAGCTTTAAGACCTTCATGTATTTCAGAGAATACACTGCATAGCTACATTATGCTGTCTCCTCAATTATTTCTCTTACATATCATTAATAGGGTCATACTAAAAAATCTCATTGCTTTAGAATTGCTTTTCTGGCTCATGACTAAATAAAAATTCTTTATCTGAGCCAACATTTTAACATTCTAAAACATTTTAATTGCATCTAGAAAAACTGTAGAAATTAATTTTGAAAAACTTCTGAATTACATATTGCCTTTATAATTTAGCTGTTTTACAATCAGTTTGAATTAGCATTTACACTTAAAATGGCATGTGTCATAATCCACTCATTCTCTTAAAAAACATTAAAATTCTTGAAAGAAGACATGCTCCTTTTTTTTCCCCACTTCATCTAGAAGGAGTTTTTCTGTTCAGTAATACTACAGATACATATACTGTCCATTCAAAGGTGAGAAAATTGATGGCAAGTAAATAACAGCACAAATTAAGCTTTTCTATCTCTGATGAAATGACAGGACTACCTCAAGATGCTATTAAGCTTTAAAAGTATCAGGAAAGAGTGTGTGATAAAAGCATTCAGAAAAAAATAGAAGTATCATATTTTATGTATTACAATAATCCAGGTTTTATGTGCTGCATGCCTCTGGCTCCCCTATTCAAGGTCTCTGTTTAAGGATGGAGTGGCTGCTTCTCTCCTCCTCAGCAAAAGACAAAGAAGGGCTAAAGTTGTCTTGGTTTTGCTGGGACAATAGACCACCCATAGTCTGCAAGCCATTAGCAGTTTTGTGTGAGTGTGGGCAGCTGACCTGAGATGACTACAGGTGCATCCCATACCATAAATATCATACACAGTTTAAAGAGGGAAATTTGCTCAAGAGAGGGAAGCATGAGCAAGAGGGTCTCTTTTGTTCTTCTGTACCCAAGGACTGCCTTTCTGTTTAGGGTGACTACTGTACCTTTGCTGGGCTGAGTATAGCTTTATGCACTTTATATTGACATTGTTATCAGTTTTGTTGTCTCATTAAGTCTGTTTTTCATTCCAAACCATGGGTCTTCTCTAGGTCATACTATTCCCCTTCTCTGCTGGGGAGGGGTTATCAGTGATAAACCAGCTGCTATAGTTTAGCATCTGACACAAGCTAGATGCAGACAAGAGTATATGCAATGTCAATTACATTTCTAAGTCAAATTCAGTCAGCTATGAGCATAATTCACAATATAAAATAGTGAGGATGCAAACCATAGAGTCTGGGCTTTGTTTGTTTCTCCCATAGATATGACTTGCCCAGAATTCAGCCTGATGTATATCTTCTCTATATGCTAAATCATACAAGCCATTGTGTTGTCTTTGAGCTTCTCAACACACCTCTATAGAAATAAATGCTATCCCTCCACCAAAAGGCAGGCTGTTAGGAGCAGTGGTTCTTACTATTTCTATGCTTAACCCAAAGCACAGCACCCAGTGTGACAGGTGCATGTCCTGTGCACCATCTATTAGGAAAGGAAACAAAAGCAAGGCACTGGTTCAATTGTCTTTGGAACCTTACTAACCCTTACAGGAACTACAGGATTCAACCCTAAACAAAGCAGCCAAGTGTGTGGGAGGGTATAAGAATTGATGTGCTATATGTTTTGTTTGAATTTGCCCCAGCTGCCTTCCAGTACATGTGGCTGGTCTGGGCCGGTATGTATATACATAGTTTCTTCAGTAATTTACTTAAATAAAACACATAATGGGTATAAAGGCTAAAAGAGGAAAGAAAACATCTGCTATACTTCTGGGTTATTTCCTTCCCCCTAAAAAATTTCCATATTCACAAAACTCTGCAGCTAGTGCAGCTGCCAGAACACAACTGAGGGGTAACGGTTTCTCCTAGACTGCAAGAGCAAACACGGGCAAGGCACTCTCAAAATCTCCTACTGACTTGAGGGGAAAAGTCAGATTTCCTAAAGGGTCCTTCCTTTTTTATGTCTAGGAGTTTGTTTTAGACTAAAAGCTACTATCTTGTGTCACTTTTAAAATGTACTGTACCTTTCTCTTCTCCCTCTCCCATACATTTTTTTCAGTAAATTATATGTGTTGGTAATAGAAAACACAAGCTATACAATGTGGGTTCCCAAATCCTTAATCAGTACTTAATTTAAGAACACTGGACTTTTATTACTACGACTGACCAGAATGCTGTTTACAGCTAGGGTATACTGTGGATGCCTCTAGACTGCTTTTGCAATATAGAGGAGTAACTGGCAGCAAATGGCTTATATTGTCTTCCATCCATGCTGTTCCAAGTTGGCTATATTCACACTGCTCTGTAGAAAGCAGGCCCCAGTGGATATGTAGAAAATATGTCAATATATCTTGTGTTCAGCAGCCAGGGTTTCCTCTAAGACGGAACAAGTTGGTTTTGTGCCAAGAGGAGCCCAGAAGACAACTGACACTGGACAGTCAGAGAGCTGGGGCCATGGCACAAAGCAGAGTGAGCCAAAAAGTCAGGGTAAACATATCTGTGAGCTGCGTGTCCCAAACTCACATGTAAGCTTTTGGAAGGACATCAATATCACGGATTAGAGGCTGGGGCAACCCCTAATATAGTGACAGAGATTCTCTATTAGCCCTTTTCCCCTCCCCTCCCCCCAGGAAAAGGGAATAATAAATATAACCAATAACTTAAAAAATCATTTTTAATCTAATCACTGTGTGGGCATTTACCACTACAGCACACACTACATAGGGTGATGGCAAGCAAAGTAGAGAAATACAAAGCTTTTCCTTCTGCTTTCATTTTGCTTACTTTATAGGCTAACAATATTTTATGCACTCTGAACTTTGTAGTCCTCTCTGCACATGTGCTCCTGCAATTCTGTGAGTCTTTCATCCAGAGACAGAAAAGACAAACATTTTTTGGCACAATAATATACAGCAGAAATATGAATAGCATCACATTAGGCAAAGCTATTACAACTTTGGTTGGGTTTAAATCAGTAGCAGTGAAATATTACGTCTCTTTTTAAATTAATTTCTTCCCTGATAGGCTTTATTTGTTGTGACTTAAACAATTATTTTTTCACATTATTTAAGATATATCAGCACAACCATATTTTTCTTTTCCTTTATCTCTCTGAGTCCCTGCACTTTTTTTAAGTTTGACCAAAGAGTCAGTTTAGGAGTCAACAAGACTTCACTTACCAAGCAAACCAGCAAAGAACCTGTTCTCACTGGACTGCTATTCAAACTGATGGGTTTTTGTCTGCACCAGGAGTAACAGTATGTCTCTGCTAATGTAAGCTATCATATGCGATCAATAAATGGGCAAGAATGTTCTGCAGAAGCCATCCATCTGTTACTTGCTGTTCAGGTATTGATTTGTATTCTGCACATGTAGCCACTTTACTACACAATATATACAATACAACTATGCAATTACTGAAACTAAGAGCTAAATTTTCATTTTTCTCATAGGCCGGGCAAATAAAAATAATGGACTTGTGACATTCATACCCAAACAATACTGGCATTTCAATCTCCACAATTTGAGGCAAAGGAAAACATATCCATATAAAACATACCTAGCAGTATCTTGAGTGGCAAAAGGTTTCAAAAATTATGGTACTGTAACAACTGATCTTTCAGAAAGCCAATTAGACAGTCTTAATGGGAGGTTCAGAATTTCTACAACAGCAGAAAGTCCTCTGCCTCATTTAATGAGATTGTTTAATGAAGAGCACTCAACTATAGTTTTATGAAGACTTCCTCATGTCCCTTTAATTGCACTTTCCCATTCTAACTAACCTCTTGAATGCCAATCGAGCTTTCTTTCTGGTATGCCAATTACTATGCCTTTTAAGTGTGATCCAGTTATTACTGCATGATGTACAGCTGCTCTGGTTTGGGTAAAAACAGAACAATTCTGTTCAGTGATTTTGCTTTTCAGCTGAAGTTTCTCTAGTCAGCTGCACTTTTTGAGCTAACAAAATATTTTCCCAGAAAAGAGCCTGTTTCTAATAGTGATAAGACTCAAATGTTTTGGAATTATGGCTGAGGACTGGTATGCAAACCAAGGTCACTGCTAAATCTCGTGTCCCTTGAAGGGGAGTGCAGAGTAAAAGGCTACAACTTAAGGAGTAGTGGACAGCTCAGGTGACCCTAAAGGGACCCAACAGGTATTCCGTACCATACATATCATATTCAGTATAAAGCTAAGGGGCAATTTCCTGTCCCTTCAATTTTTTTCTTCTCTCTTCTTCCATGGCTGGCATCTGAGAAAACTCTGTCTGCTGTCTCTTTGATCCTGACCAAAGGTTCCAAAATCCAGCTCCCCACCTGCTATGGCCTGCTGCTGGGCCTGTGCAGTATCAGTGCTGACATAATCACTAAAGGGAGGGGGTTTGGGCTCAATATTGGCTTTGTATATATCTGTAAATATTTGTATATTTTTTATTTCCTTATTATTTATTTTTATTAAAATAGTTCTAGTTTTATTTTCTAATCCACAGGTCCTCTCAGTCTTTATTATTTCCCTTTCCCCTTTCCCAGGCAGGGGGAGGGGAAAAGGGTAATAGAGAGTGTCTTTCAATGGATATGGGGTTGCCCCAGCCCCTAACCCATGACAACAGCACACATCCTCCACAACATGCATAATCCCTCTATGGAACATATTGCAAATGACATGTCACAGACACCTTCACAGCATAGCCTGGTGTCTGATGAGCTACCACACACACACATTGCTTTCTGAAGAGCTATATGCTTTAATGTTGGAATCTGAAGCTGGGCCATCAGCAGAGAAAGAACCAACAGCTGCAGGGGCAGGGAATGGCAGACGTCAGGAGATACAAAAAGACACATCCTACTAACATCAGCCTTGTGGAATACTTCTGTCTCCCTTGACAAACCATATGGAAATCCCTTTGTCTTTCTCCTATAGCCAGCTTCCCGGTGGGGGAAGCTAGCTCCTCTTTCTGTCACCCCAAACACCACCAGCAGAAGTATCCAAATAACATAATCTGTCTGGCTGGTTTATCTGTCCTGCCTCCAGAACCCAATAAATAGGGAAACCTCGCTTGAATAAAATTGTCTCTGTTTGTCTCTGCTTGTGCAATATTGTCTATGTCCTTACCCTGGGATAAGGAGTCCAGTTTGTTACTTTGACCTTCATACTTCAATCTCTAGTTTTAGCAAAATTTTTTTCTTTAATCAAATTAGTAATGATTAAGGTGAAATTAACTGTGGAAATTATGGAGTCAGGAAGTGACCTTGGAGATAGCAAAGTGTACTGTAGAGCAGGGGTGTAGCAAAGCAGAGATGACTTGGCAATATGCAAATGCTAACCAATGGTGCCATATTATGGTTATATGTAACCAGTAGCAAAGAGACACATGTGCTAGAGAAAAGGTATATAAGAAAACACTTGTAGTTAATAAAGAGACTTGAATTTGGTGCTTCACCAGAAGATGAAACCTGTGCAGTATTGTTTATCCGCCCCAACCGCGACAACTAACATTACTGGAAATAGACAAACTAACATTGTATATTTACTGGAAATAGCCGAGACTAGATAAAGGGATAAACTGGGTGTGGGGTACAACACAAAAGAAACTGAACAGAGACAAAGAAACTGAACACAAGCATTGAAACGGACAGGGTGGAGAGGACTGAGACGAAGATCAGCCGGACCCGATCTCCAATCTAACATCTTGGATAACTCAGCATTTCAAGACAAAAGATGGACCAAGGGGGGGTTGGTGTATAACAAAGGGGGACCTAGGGTGGAGGTATATGAAACTTAAATGAATGTGTATGTTAGCCTGTTGCATATGTAATACTTTATATCTGTGTTGATAGTTTCATTTGTAATATCCTGGAAACTTAATGAATGTGTATGGTAGCCTGTTGCATATGTAATACTTCGTAGCATAAATAGAGTACGGTTCAAGCGGCAAGGAGTGCGTATTTTCGTGGAGCTATCCCCTGCGCACCCGGTGCCAAGAATAAACCTTTCCGTGGGTAAAATACTGATTATATTTTCGTAACTCAGTAGATGGAAATGGGTCCAATTCATCATTTTAATTACTGTATTTCACAAATCAGCTAGTAATAAGAAGGTCCACCAAAGACTGTGCACTTTTCTCTCTACTGCAATGAAAATCCTCTCTGGATGCAGATAAATTCTGCAGCATCTTGTCACTATTGCACTACAAAGACAACCCTTAACCAAAGCTGCCTTTCAGGGACAAGATTTTGGCTACAATTTCTGAGGAAGTAGTCTAAGTGCTCCATAGTGAGGAGACAAGATGTATCTTGAAAAGAAGCCAAAGATTTTATTCTAGTTAGGATGCAACTAGTAATATTGAGACAGATTCCAGCAAAACTAGATCACTTACAGAATAATAAGACTAAAGCTTTTATTAATCTTTGCTTTCCTCTTTCCAAGGTGAACTACTACAAGATTAAATTACTACTCCAAGACACTGAGTTTCTCTGCAATGTAAGAGAAAAATATTGCAGGCAGACATGAAATAATATACACAGTATATCTGTTTCCTTAGTTCCCTCCAGAGACTGGGCAAAGATTCCACAGAGGTAAGAAAATAATTCAGTAGAGAAAACTTGTCTCATAGCATATAGAGACTAAAACATTTTCACTATAAAGAGGCAGTAAATTGCCATAAGCAAACCTGGATTAGCTACATAAAATCAAGAAGAAGAATAAAGACTGAAAATTCAGAGATTTCTGCATAGGCAGGGGAGAGAAGTAGTCACTGCAATACAATCTTTCTCTGTATGTTTGGTTCTTCACATGCCTTCTCTGGTTCTTGTCAAGTGCCCCATAGCAGGAAAATCTCTGTGCTCATAAATATACCACTGGGCATGACTTACCTTGTTTTCATTCAGACTTTCTTGAATTCAGAGTTAAATTTCCCTAGAGGGAAGTTTGCAGGCGACTATATCTTCCTCACGCTATCTGCTATTTTATGGACATCTACTTTTGTAAGAGCATATTAGTAGATTACAAAAACAAAGGAAGTAAAAAGGATGCTGCAAAGGATGCTGCAAAGGATGCTGTAATTTCCTGAAATCTCATTAAAAACTCGATATGCTTCAAGCAGAATGAAATTTTAGCTGTACGTCAACCAGGTACAAACATCATAGCTCAACCCCCTGTGTCATTCGTCCCTGGGAAGAAGAGCATTCTCAAATATTGCTTTTTGGCCCAGCCCAGTTTTACTGCATTTAGAGTATTAATTGCCTTTATTGATCAATAAACCAGTTTCCTGAAACAACAGAGGCCTGACTGCTTATTTTGTTACGTTTTTGTTTTCCCCTAAGATGAACACTTCTTAAATGGGAAGCCTCACTGAGCACATCCTCATTGAGCAAATGTTTTGAAAGTCAGCTGCCATCAAATAATGTTCCTGAAGCTCTTATGACTAAATGACTACCTCAGCAGTGTCGATGTCCAATGTCCACTTCCATTATCTTCTCATAAATAAACAATTTTGAGACCACTCTGACAGTCATTAACCCTTCCAAGCATGGCTGTCAGTGAAAGTGGCACTGGCCAGCACTGACAAGCAAGGCACCAGGGACACGAACAGTGGGCTGGAATGAATAGTGGCTTTTTGGCACTCCACCAGGTATCTGGATGGTTTGAGGGTTAGAATCAGGCACAAAGCAGTCCTGAGAGCAGCGCAGAGCCTACAGGGAACTGGAGTATCTGTACAACAAACAGATAAAGGCTGAGCAAATGCAACCACACAAAGACAGTACCTGTTTGAATATATCTGCACCTCTTAAAGGAAAATTATGCCTCAAAGACTTGATTCTCCTAAAATTGACAGGAGCTTCATGTCAGAGAGCTTGGGAGGCCTCAGCCGCATGATCAGTCTCTTCCAACTTAATTAAAGTTCACTAGAACTCAAAGCTCAAGGTAAGTTGTGAAGAACAGAATTCCCTCTCCTGCCAACTTTTATTTTTCAGCCAGACTGAATAGTATAGACAAATACAACCAAATTAAAAGTCCAGTAATGCCTTCCAAGTCTCTAGGCTAGACTTCACAAAAGCAATTTCTACTTTTCTTTCTCCAAAACAGAAACTAACAGTATGTGGGATTTTGTAATATAGGGAATAATGCAACAGACTTGAAAATGGACTAACTGCATAGATCACACACAATCAAATTACAGCTGCTATCAGAAACCAGGTATGTTGTGAAGGTATAGAAAATTGTTAATCTCATAATATTTTCAGTATAACATGTAGAATATTCCACTGTTTCTGCTATAAACTGACCTCATTTAAGTCCTGACCGAATCACTATTTATGAGAACAAGTCACTCTTTCTCTTGACTCCTGACACTTCAAACAGTTCATGATTTGCTTCTTTAAATATCTTTGGGTTTAAAGTTGTTAAAGTTCCCAGAATCGCTGTATATCACATAATATCCAATAACCAACTTCTGTGGCATATATTTATCCCTGCATGATGAATCAAGGCTTTCTCCTCTTTAAGAAGAGCGAGCTTAGGTGTTTCATAGATTTACTGTAACTTGTTATTATTCTAATACTTGTAACGTTATGAGATTCTTAATAATTTATGCAAGTTACAGCAGAGTTTTGCTTTATTTCTTCTGCATCATTAAAAAATCCTATAAAGAAACATAATTTATTTTTATGATGCAAAAATAAACAGCCTGACCACAACACAATGAAAAATCATCTGCAATTAATGCTATAATTAAGGAGTCAATATGTCATGACTACCTTTTAAGAAACTTGTCACTGGAGTGAGATACAAACCATGACATTCTAAACACCCAAAAGAAATACAGCTTTTGGAGACTGTTTTTAAAGGGCAGAAACTATCTGTATACTCACACATACATTCATGAATACCAAACCAATTATTTTCAGAGACTTCAGAGAAAGCTTCTACTATATTTTGTCATGAAAATTTAGGATAGAAAAACCTAAATATTGTCCAGAGTTAGACAGTGTGTAAGTTTAACTTCAGTTCAGGTATAGCTCCATATAAATACAGCACTTGATTTTAAATGTGCAATTTTATAGCACTGCAAGATTGTCTTGCCTTTAGCAGTGACAGTGGAAAGCTGCCACACTGTAACAAAACTTCCAGTTTTCAGTTTTAGGACAGAACTCTGCCAACTTCTAAATTATTTTGGAAAATTCCACAGAGGGATTTGAGGAAGGAAATAAGGAACATCAGAATTAGACTGGGTAAATAGCACATATAACCAAAATGGTCGTGTAAAACCAAAATCACTAAGATAATGAAGTTCTGGTATCAGTTCTATACTGCAGAGGTAGAGTGAAATCAAAAAAACTTGACCAACTTCTATGATGTTGAGAGTATGTTTCTAAAACCCAGTCTATGCAGAAGATCATAAATTACATATGTATTTCCTTCTGAAGGAATTACTGCTATTATACTAACAAACCCCATCAGAAGGACTACTCACAAACACTGAAATCTAAATAAATTATACAGCTGAACACAAATCAATGTTCATTCATATACTATATTTCACAACTATGGACTTGGGTACAGGACATGGGAAAAATCAAGGCTTAGTAGAATCTTTAAAATATGTCCTGCAGTGCTGTATAAGGCCTCCCAGTATAAAGCCAGATGCCTGTCATCAGCTATTCCGGTGTAAAAGACTCACTGGGATGCATGCAAACATCACCAGAAAAACTGGGCACTCAGTCCCAGTATCCTTCTAAGAACAGAAGAAAGTCTCACTGAAAGCTGGTTTTATCCTTTTTTTTTTTTTTTTCCCCCTCAAGTCCAAAAAATGTCAGGGGAGTTCCTGAAGGAAACATTACTTAATAAAGGAAGACTTGCTTCTTTTCAAATGCCTATGGAAATGAAATTGCAAAACATAGTTAGCATCCAACCATGAACAATGAGTTCAAAGTCAAATACCAATACCACATGGCACAATTTACACTTGCAAAGCCTTCAAGTTCTTCCAGACCAAAGCACTACAGGAAAGATCCTAATCACGTACACTTACTGTAAATTCAGAAACTAGTCCAAGTTCTGAAAGCAATTCATTGGCATTCAGATACAATCTGACTTACTTTGGTGTAAACATCTACAAGTCCAGTGAACCCCTCCTGGTGAAAGAACTGATGGTGAGGCAACAGTTTCACCAATGCATACAAGCAACAGTGCCCTCCACAGCATTTATCTTAAGGTTTCTCTCAAAGTCACAGGACTTCAATGACAGACAGCGCAGAGACTCAAGTAAGGATGATGACGCTTTTCTCCTCTCAAGGCTCTGCTCTGTTCCCAGAAAAGGCAGATTACATTTTGACCAGTTGTAGGCTGAGCTGCTTAACTGAGTTAAAGTTCCTGTTTACAGATAGATCAGCATTCGTTAAGTGCATTGCATCTGCCACAACTTAGACGTGGCTGGGATGCATCAAACCTATACTACTTATCCCCTTAAGAGATGTTGTTAGCAAACTGAGATTTTGCTTTTACAGTGCCCTGACTGAAATGAGAGTATTTTGTTTAGATTTTCCAGAAGTAAATAAAAATATTTCAGCAAAAGTGGATGGGTTCCCATACAAAAATTTGATTTTAATGGAATTTCCCTTTTCATTGTAGATACACTGGCAGAAGATTCCCAATAAAATATAAACTTCACAATGATCTAGAGGTGAAAAATCTTTCTGGATAATCCACTTTGCTAATCTTAAGAAACAATATTGAGAAATAGGAACTCAAGTCTAAAAATTAACAATGCATGTAAGAAAACAACAAAAATACTGCTCTTTTTAGTAATGTAAACATGAAAGAATGAATTCATACAACTACAAGGAACATAGACTGCTACCTCAGTGACACATGTTGCATATGAGAGGGAGGGCTTTTGGTTCCAAAAGACTGGTCAATCCTGGCCCCATATGAGGAACAAAATTAAGGTATCAATGCACAACACCACTTCTCCTAACTCTCCCACAAGAAACAGAGAAATGAGGTGGCAGCCCCAACTCTGATCTTCACAAGATACATCCAAAGGGCTCTTGGGGAAGTTAAGGGTTTTCCTGATACTCCCAAGAAAAAAAAATACAAAAACAAATAAGCAGTGGCCTGACTAGCATCTAGTCAAGAGCAAGCTGTCTTCAAGTCTGCAACAGAGGCACTGATATTTTGTGTAAAGCTCATATTTTAGTACCTTGGCTGTCTTCTGGCATATCCTCTTTTCCACTATTTATTATCTGAAGTGAACCTGATTTAATCTTGTCATAGAAATAACAGTAATTTAAAGCAAAAGCAAAACATTTATTTGTTAAGTATTTTTCATAGCACTAGCTTCCAGAGGCTTTTCTTTAAGGCACCTGCTGGCGGAAAGAGAAGCAATTGACAACCACAACTGCAGGTACTTCACATAGGGTGCCAGCAGGCATTCTGCTACTGGTCCAGTCAACTACAATAACCCCTAAGAACAGATACATTTTCTTCTGCAATGTTTGCTTTTAATTTTGTTCCCCTGCCAAACTGTTTAAAAACATCCAGAACTAATCAAACTTTTTTATTTCTTTTTGGCTGCTTCCTTATCAAAACTTTACAAAACTTAAATTTAAGCCCCATGAGCCCTGCAGCTGTAAATTAATTGAATAAAACTTACAAACATTATGCACTGATAAAGCATTTTCAAGGCTTTTCACTATTCAGTTGACTTAGCTGCTTGGTATGACAGTTTTGCTTGACACGACTTCAGAGCCTTTGGAAACCTTCCTAATCCCACTCTCCAGGCCTTGTGCCTATTCATGGAACCATGTTAACTCAAATCCATAAAATTAATAAATCTCAAATGGTTTGAAGCCCCCAGAAACATTGCTTGGTATGCATTACACCTTCTTTGTATTCCAGGCATCTTGTTGCACAGACTGTCACTTGAAAAACTTAAGTAGAAACTAAGGAAGTCTCCAAAGTTATTAAATGAATAAAATATCTCATTTAAGAGTATTGTGGATTGAAGCAGAATCACATTTACTGTAGCAATTCTCAAGTTATTTATGTTTCTGTGCAATATTTCCAAATCAGTGTTCAAACTAAATCTTTTCAACAGAATCACTGGATGATTTATTTTATACTAAAGAGCAAAAAATACCTTTTGTCCATATACTGATCCATGAAGCCCCTGATCCTCACCGTTTCTGCTTAACATTCCTAATTAGACCAGGAAGCACTACTTCACTGAGACACATTATGCTGGTAGAAATCTGAAGATGATTTCTTACATTCCATGTTAAAGTGGAAGTACAAACTACATATATTTCATGAAATACCTGACTGCATGGTAAAGGAGTTTTCTTACCCCAGTGTGGTACTGAGCAGCCGCAGCACACAGGGCTGCATCCGGGCAGATCATGCAGGCACAAAGCAAGGAAGTGACTTTCATGTGCAAATCAGCTGAACAAAAAAGACTGCGCCTGATGTGGGAAGCCCTGGGATACCTTCTCTGGGTATAAAAGGGACAGAGACGTCAGACACCTCCCTCTCTTTGCTGCTCTTTACTCTTTCTGCCTCCTGCCTCAGCGGAGACAACTCGCAGAAGGGGAAGAAGGGGAGAGAGGACTACCACGTAGCCTCTGTCATCTTGACCATGCGGAGCTCTGCTTTCCATCTAACTGAGACTTTTTTCTTTTCAGTCATCCAAGTCTCCGAGTCCCTGGCTCCATAAAGATCATCTCAGCTCACCTCACCTTCTTCTCACTGCAACCGGACTATAGTTCTTGCAGGTTTTATTGAGGGGTGGGGAGGGAGAAAGCTCGTGGTACGGTGGGGAGGGGAGAGAGACCTGGAAAGCTTTCTTACCTATTTCTGTATTTGCACTGTTATATATATATTTATTTATTAAAGTTATTCTTTATCACTTTGTCTCGGGTGTGCATGTGTGTTCATTCTACATTTATTCCTTTATCCTGAGAGGGGGAGGTCCTTATTTTTGGAGTCTTTCCCAAAAACTGTCTGGTCAAACTAAGACAACCTTCTATCTGTTTAGTGTTTTGAAAACAACTGTTAAGCAATAATCTTTAGGGACTATAGTCTTTAGGGATCACTATCAGCAGTAGTCTTTAGAGACTACTCTTAAAATGAAATCCAAAAAACATCTTTGAGTTGTTCTTATTCGAGCTCACAGGAGAAGCATGCAGAAGTAAACATACAGGCTGCAAAGAAATTATTTGTTACATGTAGACATGAAGAAAAATGGAGGACTATATTGACCTATAATATACACACACATAGGTCAAAGAAGTTTCCAGAGGGATGAATTAATCCCAAGACTTTATCTCATCCCAAGTTTCCTTTCATTTCTGTTTGTGTGGGAAATGAACTACAAATGATATGACACTAAAATTTTGTCAGACAACAGAAATACTACTCCTTAAAATGTCTTTAGAAGTTTTCCAAAAGCAGCAAAAGAACATATTTCAAAACAAAGTCCATAACATAATAAAATACTGGAACGTATTCAGGCTTATAGTAAATGGAGAGACTACAAAATGTTGTTGATATTTTGGCAGAGTGATTATGTTAACAGAATCAGATCATTTGCATCAAACCTTGGAGTCATGAAACTCCAAGACGAATATATTTCAAAATTAGATCACAGCTATTGAATAACACAAAGAAACATAAAATAATTTTTAGCTCATTATATCCATAATTCAATCAAGAACTATAGTTTTCAAATATTTTATGGGTAATATTTAAGCAATAGAAACCAAAATAAATTTGGGACCTGAAGAAAAAGACTTTTCAAAGGCACAGAGTCCTTTCAGTCCTCTATTCTCACAGCAGGAAAACAGAATTTGGGCACATTACTGCCATTTTGACTTGAAAAGCTCCCACATGAATAAAGTTTGCCCTTGAGAGCAAGTATTTGAAATAACTTAGATTAATTTTAGGAAGAAAAAAAAAATATATATAAACCTAGAGCAACTGGTACAGTAATACCCTTGGTGGGTCTGACCACAGGGGACACACAATGTCATTGAACAATGGACACTGGTGCTGGAGCTTCCACAGGGAATATTGCACCAAAGTTACTCAGCTGATTCCTGGCAAAATAAAACAAGCCTCATCAGACAAGGAGGAAAGTACAAGAAAATTATAATTGAGTATGGGGCACACTTCAAAATCCAGTATTATTTAAGTCAATTTGATGTACAAATCCCAACTTTTTAGCTGTTACTTCTAGTTAGTACAAACTGCCTTGCTGATTCCTGGAAAAAATATTAATCATGTGCCTGGTATTTAATTTATACAGTTCTAATCTTTATCTATCACAACACAGTCAAGTAGCTAAATCCACCTTAGCCAACACTTACTGCACTAACGGAGCTAAAATACAGGTTTCTTTCTTTTGATTGTTATCAGGAAATGCCAGAATTTTTTACCTTTAATGTTTTCTATTTAATATTATTGCCACTTCTAGAAGTATCATTTTGAGTGGCTCTCAACTTTTTATATAAAGACTGTCTGTATTGTTGGTATGGCACTAATGGAGGCCAGGATATTCCAAGTAATGATAATTCCTAAAACCTTGATATCAATTATATCTGAAACACAATGAGCAGTCACAAGATTAAAAAGAAACCCCTTCATGCAAGCAGCAAAACATGTTTTTAAAAGCTAATGTTTTGAGCTTATTTTTAGATTTGGCCCAACCATTTAACAAGGATTATGCTCCATTGGACACCACCTCAGTGTCATTTGAAGAGCAATCATTTTCACTGTCTCAACACACAGGCAATAAATCTTAATTCTTTGTTCCACTATTTTGATAGCATGGAGGTAGGCAAGTTTATTAAAAACCTGAACTGAAGAGCAAGAGCAGGAACTCTGTTGTCACTTTCATGTGAGTACTGGGGAAGGTACTGAGAGGCTATAAATTGTGTGCATCATCTGCTTACAAGTCACTTGATGTATACACAAAAGCCTGCTAAACTAGGTCTTCATACTATGTTATATTAGCTGGTTGGTAGGTTCTGCTGTTCACTTATCCATATGTTTAAGGCTGTATTTCTTTCTGCTCTTCTACTAGTGATGTTGGTAAGCTCTGAGGATGCAGGAATAAAGGAGCTCCAAACTAGATAAATACATATATACCAATTATACAGTCACTTCAATACACACACGAGCAAAAAAGAATGCAGTGCAAGTCTAAGAATTCATAAAGTCTGTCAGAGAAGCAGCAGATCTCTGCTAAGTACAGTTAACAGTCAATAATGTTGGTAGATTTTTTTAAATAGAGACTGTTGTTCAAATATCATGGTAGCACTGTGTAATAATCTAACGTGAAACTCAGGGCAACACTAAAGCTTACAAAATAGACATAGGTATGTGTAATAAGAAGCAGAATCACAGAATCACTAAGGTTGGAAGAGACCTCTAAGATCATGAAGTCCAACTATACCTATCACTAAACCATGTCCCTAAAGTTCCAATAGCAGAAAGCTGAGATGAAATCACTTTATGCAGGTAGAGGGACAGAAAATGGTCTTTCAGCTTGTGACCTCTCTTTCCAACCTCAGCAAAGTGCCTTCCTTCACCATTTGCACTACCTTCACATGACCCTGTGTCAAAGATACGTCCCAGCAGGTATGAACATTAACTCAAAGCACAGCAGTCATTTTCCATTTTTCCTGTTCCAGTTTAGCTCCCTTGTTCTGAGAACAGAATGCACAATATAGTGCTAAAGTGGCACACTTTAAAAATATTTCAGAAGATAATGATGCAGATGTAAAACTGTGACCTTGCTCTCCAAGAACAGTCTTAAATGTGAGAAGCCACATGAGTTAGAAAGATAATCACCTGGAGTTGCTCTGAGAGAAGACTAAGAGGGGAGCTGGTAACCAAGAGCAGGCAGCACATGCCAACCTGGGGATGCTGCTAGAAATTGAATGACTGCAGAACTCATGGGTGAGTGTGTGAAGGCTTTTTGGATGATCAGAAAGTGAGCCACTGCACTGATAAGAATGCACAAATATCATCTAATGATGGATAGTTTCGTTCTAAATTATTCAGAGAGCAATGCACTGAAATGGTTATCTTTAAATGAATGCCTAATAACAACAGATGAAGAGAAGGCTGAGGTTCTCAACAACTTCTTTTCTTCCATCTTCACTCGCAACCTCTCTCCCAGCACCTCCCAAGTTAAAAAAACACCAGGGCAGTGAAGTCCCTCCCACTGTATGTGAAAATCACGTTTGTGACCTCCTGAGGAACCTGAACATACATAAGTCTATGGGACCTGATGAGATGCACCCCAGAGTCCTAAAAGAATTGTCTGATGTAGTCGCCAAGCCACTCTCAATAATATTTGAGAAGTCCTGGCAGTCAGGTGACATCCCTAGTGATTGGAAGAAGGGGCATGTTACACCCATTGTCAAAAAGGGTGTAAAGGAGGACCCTGGTAACTACTGACCTGTTAGCCTCACCTCTGTGCCTGGGAAAATCATAGAGCAGATTCTCCTAGAAGGTCTGATAAGGCACATGGAGGAGAGGGAGGTGATCAGAGACAGTCAGCATGGCTTCACTAAGGACAGATCCTGTTTGACGAACCTAGTGACCTCCTACGATAGTGTGACTACCTCAGTGGACAAGGGACAACCNGGTGAACCTCATGAGCTTCAACAAGACCAAGTGCAGGGTCCTGCACCTGGGTCGGAACAATCCCACTATCAATACAGGCTGGGGGTTGAGAAGATAGAGAGCAGCCCTGCAGAAAAGGACATAGGGGTGCTGACGGATGAGAAACTGGACATGAGCGAAACGCGCTGGCAGCCCAGAAGGCCAATCGCATCCTGGGCTGCATCAAAAGAAGCATGGCCAGCAGATCGAGAGAGGTGATTCTGCCACTTTACTCTGCTCTGGTGAGACCTCATCTGGAATACTGTGTCCAGTTCTGGAGCCCTCAATACAGAAAGGACATGGACCTGATGGAGCAGGTCCAGAGGAGGGCCACGAGAATGATCAGGGGGCTGGAACACCTCTCCTATGAAGACAGGCTGAGGGAGCTGGGATTGTTCAGCTTGGAGAAGAGAAGGCTTCGGGGGGACCTAATAGCGACCTTCCAGTACCTAAAAGGAACTTCCAAGAAGGCTGGAGAGGGCCTGTTTGCAAAGGCCTGTAATGAAAGGACAAGGGGCAATGGTTTTGATTTGGAGAAGAGTAGATTTAAGCTGGGTATTAGAAGTTCCTCACCACTAGGGTGGTGGAATAGTGGAACAGGTTGCCCAGGGAGGTGGTTGGGGCCCCATCCCTGGAGGTATTCAAGGTGAGGCTTGACAAGGCTCTGAGCAGCCTGATCTAGTTGGGGATGTCCCTGTCCACTGCAGGGGGGGGGTTGGACTAGATGACCTCCAGAGGTCCCTTCCAACCCAAACCATTCTATGATTCTATGACCATGGCAGTAGAACAAGGGAAGCTAATGGTGAGGCATTCCTGGGAGACCCTGAGTTCAAGGATGCAGAGAAAGTGGAAAAAGTCCAACAAAGGGCCTCCAAGGTGCCTAACATACATACTCTGTGTAGAGAGGCTGAAGGAGCTGGACATGGTAATTCTGGTAAAGCGGAAACCACAGGGTAATTTAATAACTGCTTACATCTATTTGAAGGGCAGCTGTTTTGACATCACCACCAAATTCCTCTTGGTAGAGCCAGACAGCATAATAAGGAAAAAAAAAAACCACACACAGTGGCTTCAGGAGTTAAAGTTGGAGAGCAGGAAAAATACTTTCCCCAGCTGCACTGGAATAGGTTCTCAAACAAGTTGAGGGTTTCCATCCTTAGGCTCATCCAGACAACACAATAGATGATCTGGTCCAGTGTTGAGACAGCCCTCTTCCAAGCATAACTTTGAAGTAGGTGACTGATGGAGGGTCTTCAAAACAGCATTCTCATAATTCCTCGAAACTGTTGAGTTCAAAGTTTTCCCTCCATTCACTCTTAATCTATTATTTTACTGATCATGTATTGCAAATAATGATTTTTTTTTTTCATTTCTACCAGGTATTTCAATGCAATACATGTAGTCACAGAACCAAGTATTTCAATACTTCTTTGAGCAGAAACTGTTCTTGAACACAATCATGTGTACATCTGCCTAAGTGGGAAATCATTTACCAGACCTGTGTCGCAATGTTAATTTTTTTTTCTTAATTAAGTGGTGTTTCTATCCTTGCACAAAGATTCTGATTTTCTACAAGAGCTATGTTGTTATACATTCACAGACATTGCAAACTGAACATTAAGCACAACTGAGTGAAATTTGCAGGAGCACTGAAAATGCTATTGCCATAAAATAATGCTATTGCCTAAAGTCATAATTCATAATTTGCATTTGTTCAGACTGCTTTGATGAATATGCACCAAAATGTTACAAACAAAAAAGGGGGCATATGATCTGNCTCATCCTACCCATACAAGGATTATAGGAACACTCCCCACACTTTCCCGTGGGCAATGAGTTTAATGCTCCCTCTGCTGTTGGCACAGTTATCGCACCATGGGCCACAGAAGACCCCAAGTGATTTTCAGACTGGCAAATACAGGACACTAAATGCCACTTGTTCAATGAAATTCAAATGCTCTTACCACTGACAGTTTCTTACTTAAAAGGTAGCATCTTCCTTAAATCTCTAATCAGGTGTGTCTGTATTCAAAAGAGACACAAATGGGAGCCTTAATCTCTAAAACAGAGCATATGTGCCAGTTACAGACTATTCTTGTAAAGGCAATATGAAGATGGAAGGGTGAAGCTTGTTTAAAGATGCAACCTTCAGTACCTTGGACATCATGCACTATGTGGGCTGTTAGGGTTCTTCCAGAGGACCACCTAATGTGGCTGGCAAAACTGCTTTCATCTACTACACTTAGGCAAAAGGAGGAGATCCTAATTTAAGTAGTCCTCAAAAGAAAGTTGACACTCTTCAGTGAATCAGCAAACACCCTAACTTTTAGGTGAGGAATCACAAATGGAGAAATCAACCAGCACTTATTTAGAAATTGCTGCAGTGCAGGAAATGAAGAAAAACAACAACAGCAGCAATAAAAACCCACCCCACAGAGGAAAGCTGAAAGGCTGAGGATGTACTGGGTTCTTTCCAACAGGCAGGCTCATTTCATGCTGCTATAACTATGTAAAGGTGCTTGCTTGCAAATTCAGCAAGTGTGTTGCCATCAATAAACTGGAGTTTGGTTTTGATGCAAATGCTTTGCTCTGATCCTTCATTAGTGAAAGGAAAAAGTGTCTTACAGCAGCAAAGAAAATCTCTCTGCAGCAGATCACAGGTGTCTTACGCAATACACAAATGTTTACCCACTTTCAACAGTTCGTCATTTTGAACTCTTAGTACTTGATATAACCCAAACATTAGTAGACACAAAACCAGTTGTGCTTTGAGATCAAAAGAAATATCTCACTTCACATGCAACGCACATCATAAAACATCTTTTTTAGTAGAATTTAAGTATAATGGTTAATTTAAATTGCTACTTTCTAGGTGAAATTATGAAAACTATAGATAACTGGTTTAACATTTGACTATCTAAATAATTGAAATATTGCTCAGAGCTACCCTTTGTTTTTTGGAGAAAGCAAGGAGCAATCAAAAGAAATGTTCTTCTGACGGTAGAGAAATTTCAAGGTGTTTAATTTTTAAATTTGATACAATAGAAGTTGACTTGAGTTCTACAACTCATGTTAAAACTTCAGCCCAAATGCGCTCCTTGTGATAAAAATAAAACAGCTGATTCACTGTGTTTAAAAGCTTTGGGCACACTAAAGGCAGATAACAACATGTATGAAGGGAAAACAAAACAGGAGAAAAGACATTTTTTGCTTTTTAGCCCTATTCAATTCTTTTCTTTGAAATCATTGAGCCTCACAACCATGATACATTTGATAGCTGTTTTTTAAAAATGATTTTTTTACAGTGTTAACATAAACAGCTTTATATAAGTAATTGAGCATATCATAAGACAAGGCTTCAGGGGCATCAGGTTCTCAGCATGAATCACACCACTTTAAAATATTTTGAAAGGTAGTCAGTAATTTCTAGGGCTCCAACACTCGTGTTCAGATGCATTGCAGATAAAGCGTCAGCTCCTTGGTAGTTTTGCCAGTGGGCACCCCCTCAGGAAGAGAAACTTAAATACTTGGGTCAAAATGTTGTCAGTGCAGAGCAGAGGAAAATGGAGGCCTTGCTTCTGCAGCACCCTAGAGAGCCCCCATGTCCTAGGTAGTGGGCAGAAACACATTAAGGCGTTAGTTTCCCAAAGTATCCCTATCTTTGCTCATCACACTAGAGATTTAGGCACAGTCTGAAAATCACTTGGGGTCTCCTGTGGCCCCGGTGCGATAACTGTGCCAACAGCAGAGGGAGCATTAAACTCATTGCCCACGGGAAAGTGTGGGGAGTGATACCCATGTTCCTAGAATCCTTGTATGGGTAGGATGAGCTCATTAGCCTTCTGGCAGTCATCCTAGGAGAAGGACAACTCTGATTCCAAACCCGGGCAGATGGAGCTCATTTAGCCCTGTAAGGCCTTCCATCTAAGAGGTTAAACCTCTGTCCTAAGGACCTCTCTGCCAGCGTCCAAGCTTGCTAGGCCCACGACGATGACGACGATGATGACGACTAGAGATTGAAGGTTTGTTGGGAGTGTAGAGGGAGAAGATTAGTCCGAGGCTTGATTCATTTCATAGCTGATGCAGATGTGCTCATAACTCATCCTGCAGGATGAGTTACTTCAGTGGGATTAGACAAAAAAAAATAAAAGAAAAGCTTTTCTATTTTCAAAAGCAGGATTGCTACAATTGTACCTTTCCATTTTCTCAGAAATTCCATTTTTTTCTTAATGTGTTACTAAAGATTCTCATTCACCATCTAGCATAATTTCTTACTAAGAAGTGTATTTTTGGCCAACATACATATCTGAGGCATAATTTCAAATACGTATCTGTAAAAAACATTATGGGAAGTGTTATACAAAAAAGAAAACAAGTCATTTTTTATCCCAATGGAAAAACTTTCTTTTTAAAAAAAATCACAAAATCTGCTCCTTGTTTGTTAACCAGCCTAAACATAATTTATAATGATACTTCCAAGTAACAGTCAATTTAGCAGAAACCTTACCTAGATTAAAAAAAAAAAAGAGGCATTATACAAACCTTCACTTTATATCTCTACTGTCTTTCACTGGGTTTCTCTGGCCAGAGAAAACTCTTAACAGTGTTAGGTCACTGCTGCCATAGCTATAGTCGTGTTTGCAGTACACCACACAGAGACCTCACCTGTGAAGCTTTAGCAGGTCCCAGCTCGGCAAGATGGGTGTTGGGATTTTTTTGCAGACATTTGGTTTGGAAATAAAAATTATTTTCACCCCCCTATATTTTTGATGATTAGATATTGTACAAGTATCACAAGAAGAATTGTGAATATTCCTTCACGGCTGAAGAGTTTTTACATCCGCATTCTTATAGGTAAAGACTAGAAGATCAGATATATGTATACAGACATATAGAAACATCTATGCTTATTTATACATATACATATACCCCTGGGTATGTGGCAATCATCTGCACACACACACACACACACACACACAATGGATATGCATAATACACTTGTGTATTTACTGTTAATTTATGTGAAACTGCAAATGCACATATTGGTCCTTAATACTCGTTCTCCCTTCAGTAACTTACAGAGAAATTAAGACTAAATACTTAAAACACACAGACACAGATTAATCCCAAAGTTGAACACAAGACAATACTCATAACAACTCTCACCAGCAGTAGCTTCTTTCTGTCACTTTTAACACATAAGGAAAAGATAATCTGAAACTGATTTTCTTTCTGCGTTCTACAGATAGTCATCTCTGGCATCAGCAGACTGAGTTGGGGCTTCTCATTGATTTTCTTTTTTCCTCAATGTATACCATGAATTTGAAGTCCTATGCATTTCTGCTAAATAAGGTTCTGACTTACTAATTATGTCAATGGTCTGCAAAGAATTGGGGAAAGGGAATCAGTCTTTTTAAAAAATTCACCAATAGCAGCTGTGAATTTAAAACTTAATAAAATTGCTGTGGGTTTTATATGCATATTAACAGCATGCTTCATTGTAAAATTGGATTCTTAATTCTTTTTATAGAGCATTAAATCATACTTTAGATTTAAAAAAATGAAAATCTTTGATCAGCTACTGACAGGTCCCCTCCCCATCAAAACCACTCTGCTTCCCCTGTTTGTAGACTTCAACAGCAAGCAAATTGCAGAAGATTCTTCTTAAAGTAAAATACAAAACAATGGGGTGAGGCTACACAACATGTGTTGTTCTTCATTTACTACAAGCCTGACTCCAGGGGACTAATGTGTTTCCTTTTAACATCAGTGAGACGTAATCCAAAAAGAAGGTAAGTAAGTCATAAGTAGAAGATGGTGCAGGACAGTACTTCAGCTGCATGGGAAAATGTCTTTCATTTATTACATGCTTCATGAGAGGCCACCTTACACCCTGTGAGGATGCCATGATTCACTTGTGAAGTGGTTCCCAGCCTTCTCTTAGGACTCAGTCAGGAAACCAGCAACACCTAGGCATCCCGAGAACTGTGCATCACCAAAATATTTCTCAGTTCCCAAATCCCAGTGGGCACTAAATGCACCTTCTTACCCTTGCTAACACTTCATGTTATCCCTCAGAAGTGACACAGAACATATTAGGCAAAATCTAGCCCTCTGAGTTTATCTCATTCCTTGAGAGATTTATGAAACTAAGCGACAACCAAAGCATCTCCAATACCGACCTACCTACCTTGTCTACCTTTCTCTTAACTTCACTATCAGTGTAAATGAGCTAGAGCACTAGGGCAGTAGAGAAACTATGCATATCTAACCCATGACTGTTGCTAAAAAAAAATAATAAAAAATTGTTAGAGACAAAAAAACTGTCCCTAGGGCAATACATTCCTTGCATTTATTCTGTATTATTAATGAAATACTTCATAAACATGGAACTTACTTTTCGTGGGAATTTGGCTGTGACCTGCAGTCTCTTTATCGGAAAAAAAGTCTAAAAGAGGCAAGACCACAATAATTTGGTGGCACAACCAGCATTAGCAGTATGTAAATTCAGTAACCAAACAGTGTTCTGGCATAAAACTTCATCTAATTTAGCATCTAACTACACAATAAGATCAAATAAACATCCTCATGCAGCTCCATCAGTAGCACTTCCACCTCTGCATAACCAGAGTCACCAGCACATCCACTACCACATGAAAAACACAAATGGATCATGCACTGACACATGAGGATCAGAGTGGTGTCAGTGTGCATGTGGAGATTCCCACATCAGGCACAGGCAGATGCTCCAGGGACAGTGGTGCCTGCTGGGGCACTGTCCCTGACACTACCCACAGAAAAGGTTGGGGTCCCAGAAGGAGGGTGAGGAAGCCTGGGCCGACCTGGCCTAAGGGCTCACTGGCACCCTGTCCATTGGCTGCCATGCTGTGCGTTTGCCAGCCTGCTGCCCTACACCCATCCCTCCACTCCCAGGGGTGACAACAACATTTTGCACCCAGACCAAGGAGATTTCTGAAACGTGACCTCCAGATGCTTGACTTGCAGCACTCTCCTCCTACCTGACTCAGCACACTGGCACAGCAGATAAGAGATGAAGCATTATGCATTCAGCTTTCCAGCCTTCTCCAGAGAAAATGACAGCTTGAGTGACCCATTATTACTGAACTGGTTTTTAATGAAATGCTAGTACTGCACACACTACACAAAGAACATATGTGGCTGCAAATAATTAATTACACTCTCTAAGAAGACTCACAAATTTAAAATACTTCATGGCAACTATTAATTTTTTCTCTCTAATTACCAGAGTAGTAAAGGAGTAATGCACCCTTCACCTCAAATTTGATTATTTTTCTTTTTCCTTCCCTCCATCCTATAGCTTTGTTAATGCTAATTGTGGGTTCTGTGCAATAATCAACTTCATTTGCGCCTCGGTGGTCCAAAAGCCGTGTGACCATTACAGGCAGCTAGTCTGCAAGACAGAGCAGCGAGCTGCACTGAGAGAGCATTCATTCCGATTGAGGAGAGCCAGGGGGAGAGTTTTAGACCTGCTGTGCAGGGGGGTTGCTGATAACAGCACTACCTGAACAGCCTGAGCTGCAGCGGAACCAGGAAGTCCACGCCAGCCAATCAAGGCGAGGAGTGGGAGGTTCAAAAGCCTGCCTTTGTGTAGTGCAGAGGAAAAAAAAAATAATAATTTTTAGGAGCTATGGTTACTACACGGAC
>VWZO01019897.1:330815-393613 GCA_013396975.1 Bucco capensis | reverse complement strand
CTCTAAGTTCCCTAAAGGTAGCTAATTCAGGAGCTACTGGTTAAGACTAACAGGGACAATGGAGAGGTACAGAGTGAAAGACTGCATGAAAATCACTGCCTTTTGATCCACTTTGTTTGAAAGGATGCTGCAATCTGGAATGCAACTAGCAATCTACTAGCCCTGAACAACAGTAACTCATGCATCAACCACCAGCTTCCTCATTGCTTGGATCAGGATGTTGCAAAAGAAAACAGTGACTTCAGTGTTTGAGGCAAGGTGAATTCAGAATGTTCTCCTGTCTAAAAATATGTAATGTTTCTATCTGCTGCATATCTGTTCCTTTTAGATCAAGAATTCAAACAGCACGAGGAAACTCTTCTTGCTTACAAAACATGCATAGTTTGTATTGTAAGCAAGACTTACGTGTATCATACTCCAGTATCTTTTTTTCTTTGCAAACATTTTGAGTAATTGTGATATAAAGAGATGCTGGCAGGCCTCCATGAAGAATTCGGGATAGAAGTTAAGCAGCCTGAGTTGTTACAGTTCAGAAAACAACATCTTGTTTTCCTAGTAGATCCTACAGTTTCTTAATAATTTCTGGTCATAGAGCAATAATGTCTCACAGCTGGGTGCCTTGCTTTGCTGTAAGAACCATCAACACAGGGGATTGGGTTCATGGACTCTGGCTTGGAAATCATGTGCCCTGCCAGAGGGAGCTAAAACAGATACATGTCTAGCTGCTACCAGAAGCCATGTAGTACATGAACTACATAATCTTCCTGAGTTCTTGCTCCCAATAAAAGAAAAGATCTAAAATAGAAATGATGATGTCTGTCTTGAGTCTTGTAAGGGAAAAATTAAGTATTAACCCTTGGGAAAGATAAGAAAAAATTTTAGGAAGGAAATTTTCTGTACTCTCATGATTCAGGACATTGGTCTGGTGGATCAGTCTGTGTAGACTTAGCAGAATCCAGTGGAGAACAGATTCCAGGACATATACCTGCACTCCCTTCCATCCATGGATCATAATTTTTTTGCTGACTCATGTCAATTAATGGTTGTAAAAACTTATCAATCATTTAATAACATATAATTCCCCTTGAGAGTTAGGATTTTTCCTCTGATAGATCCAGCTCAATTTCTAAGTCTGCAACTCTACATGACATGAGTAGTAGTACTTCTTCAGTTTTTATTATGGGTAGTAGTTTTCCCTGCTTTCAGTCTTGAAGTCGAATGCAATTAAACTGCTGCGTTTGGTTAGCAGGTGAAAGGCTCCTGGTGCACAGACTGTATTTCAACTTGAAAGAGACTAGTAATCCTTCAAAATAAAAGGCACTAATGAACCAAAACCAACCAGTATTCCTTCAGAATTATAGAGCACTTTCAGTCCTGCTTTTCCCTTGCAGCTGCTTCTTTTAAGTGGCTTAAAAAGCAACTTCTGAGGGTGTTTTTGTCCCTGGAAGTTGCTCAGAGTGAGTACATTTCTGAAGGAGTTAATGAGCTTCTCAATCCATCTGTCAGTCTCCTCTCCTACCCCAACTTCTTGGGAATAAAATAGCTCAGAATAGTGTCATCTTTCATTATCCTCCCTGGGAGCTAAGACAGGTCATCGCTTCTCTAAGCAGAATGGGTGATAAAATATTTATTCAGTTAAATGATCTAAGTTGGAGTCCAGCATGCAGATGGTGAGGGCATAAAAAGCAGAGTATGTTTGAGCTCATTTGTGTGTCTGTATGCAGATTGCAAATGGAAGGGCAAATGCCTCCTTGGGTTACAGGGCTGCATTTAGTTAGTCTCTGAGGGTTAAAGTGGCCTTTCTTTACACCAGTCACTGAGAGCTGATGATTCAAGCTGTGATGGGGTTTCCAACATTCAGCTGTGTTGGCCACAAGGATGACAACTCCTCTCTGCCATTGTGTGATGTCTTTAACCCGGCAGAAGTTATGCTGCAGACTTGTTATGGCACTGCAAAGGGCAGCTAATGCTCCAGCAGGCTGTTAGGCACAATCACAAAATTGATGGACTGAGCTGTCTCTGTTGGATATGCTCAAAGCACATGCATTCTTCATGAATTTTTTTTTGCTGTCACCAGCAGTCTTTGAGAACATCTCAATGACTCTGATACTCAGGGTCATTTTATAAAATCTTACATATCTTCTTGAAGGTAAATCTAGTTGATTCCAGTTTTGATCATGCATAGGAAAGATGAACTTTCTTATACTGTCTGCTCTACACCATCATCCTAAAAATCACAGAATCACAGAGTGTTAGGGGTTGGAAGGGGTTTCTGGAGATCGTTTAGTCCAACCCCTCTGCAAGAGCAGGATGCACAGGGCAGTGTCTGTGAACAAACCAGTCTTTTCCTTAACTGTATCTCTGATATTTGAGAGGCTAAAAACCAACAACTTTACTTTGCCAATAAACACATAGGAGTTGGAAATATTCCTCCTGAAAGGAATTTATATGAAAAAAAGAATAAAATCTTTGCCTTCTACAAGAGTGTGATACTACCCACTTCTGTAGGTAAGTCTTTGGAGTTGCACTGGTTTGGGAACTGTCTTACTGAGTTGGTCTTTGCAGGTGTGCAATTAAATATCTGGGGAGGGAGATTCATGCCACTTCTTTCCTCTGCTGCCTTAATGCCATAACAGGTAATAGTACCTTTGTCTTATTCAGTGAACAATGAATATTACCCAGAAGGTGAACAACCTCTTTTCAGCATCATCGTGCACAGGGGAATTTCTGTGCTTTCTGTTTTCTACTCTGTCCTTGTTTCCACATCATGTATCTTGAGAACTGGAAAAGGTTCTTAGTGGTAGTTTAGATTTCTGGTTTGGCTTGCATGCAGGTAGAGCAACCACATCATGCTTTTGGGAGCCAAACCTTGAGATTTTGAGAGCTGTTTCTGTTTAAGAAAGCACTATGGCATTGTTTGCAAACCTGCATTTTCTCAGGCTTCAGAAAATAAAGAACTCACCTTTTAAAATGAACTCTAATTCACCTTCTACAATAAGGTCTGACCTCTGGTGTCTATGCAGGGAATAAGAGAACTCTTCTTTGCCAAGATACTATTTCAAATGAGTAGTAGTAGCATTTGGAGGGGCAATTGTCTCAGGGCCAATCTCTTTTCCTTTACTAACATTTTACACCTTTTATTGTCCTAGCATAGCTTTTAGTTTGCACATGGAAAGGTGTAAGAATCCATGTCAGACTTGCTTACCTGCCCTACAGATCAGATCCACAATGCTTATATCCCAGAGATTTCACTGGAGTTAAGTGTCTAAATAATTGTGGGTCTGGGTCTATGCACCTAAGAAAGTTTTCAGCTGTAGTTAACTTCAGCCTCCACAGTCTCACTTTCTTTTGTTAAGTGAGCAGTTTACAGAAATTTGTAATGCCATATCTCAGACTCAGTGAACCAGAGTCACGACAGCTTCCTGAATGGTGACTTATTTTTCTGTAAGCCAAGTCTTTTCTTTCTCAGCACTCAGAAATGCAGTCCTGAAATCTGCAAGAACTGCATGTGGCCAAGAGTCAAACTGGCCTTAAGACCCAAATTTTGCTTGTGAACAGGATATCTAAAAAAATTCAATCAAACAAAAGATGACCTACATGCCTCATGAAAGGAACTTCAGGTCTACTCTAAACCCCACTGGTTTCACTGACTTTGAACTATAGAAAACCAGAGTATTGGTATTCCCGCCCACATACCAGTAGCTGATGGCATGTGTTTGTGATGCTAGACATACTGCAGCCTGGAGTCCATGTTGCTCTCCCTCCTTCAAAAAGGGATTCCTGCTGGGCTGGTGATGTTTGTTATCTCACCAAAATCACGGAGCTGATCCTCCGTTGCATGAGGCCAGCTGCTGAGAGGCTGCCTTCTGCTGGTGGAGTGCCACATGATACGTTGCAAGCTTTCCATATTAATGGCATAGCATGAGGCTAAGCAGCAGGGGCTGCTGCCTGAGAACCTTCCAAGATACCAGAGCTTTTACTCATTTATTCTTTATCTGATTTTGTTATAAGATCATCAGGAATCTTTTCACTGGTCTTGAGAACCTCAGGTTTGCTGCCTTTTATGAAGAGGAGTTGATACCTCCTGCTCCACATTGTGGTCACATCATAGGAGGACAAACTGTCCCCTTCAGGCACCTTTTTTCACTATCTATACTAGGTAAACTGTGAAATCTGTTTACTCATTTTTCTGTGTAAGTTAGCAGCCAGTGTAAATATCTCCACTGAATATTGGAGAGTTATATCTATCTGTGCAAAGGAACTGGACCTTCTAAACCAACTCCTTGGTGGGATTTTTGCCTGGTTAAACATTGCCTGTAGCAGTGGATAGTAATAGCTGCCTTCTGAGGAAACACACGTTTCCATCAGTAATGCTATGTTTGTACAGTTTGCTGCTTAACTGACTTCAGCTCTTGGGTCAGACTGAACTGTTCTGTTCAGCCAAGCAGGAGAAGCTGGTTATACTTCAAGTGTGACTTGTAGGTACCTGGAATTGTAGGAGGGCTGAAAGTTTGGTGAATTTCTAGACATTAGGTTTCAACACCATGAGACTCCAAAATTCTGCCTTCAGATTTGAACCTACAGTAAAACTCTAATCTCTCTCTGCCTTTTGGAGTCACTGAATTCAAACCCAACATCCATAAACTGTTGGAGTACTTCCCACTCAGGAGAAGAAAATATTCACATTGATGTGATTTGGGATCAATGACAATTTGAAGTGGAGACTATAGTTGAGGAAAAAATGAAGATAGAGGGGATTTCCTAAAAGGAAAAGACAATGTCCATTTACAAACAGTAAGTTGGACTGAGTGGTGAAGACCTTGCTTACACACAGAAAGTGTCAAGTGGAATCCTGCATTCTGCTGTCTTCATCTAATGATCAAATTACAAAGAGCTATAGTAATCAGAAGGTAGGGTTCCTGGGAATCATGCCATTCTGTTCTTACAGGATAACTTCCACAGCAACAACCAGGTCTCCAATATAGTCCAGAGAAAAAGCCTCTCAGGTCCAAGCAATTTAAGTTCAATGAATATGACTTGGATTGCAGTTAGATTCCTAGGAAGTGACGAAAGAGGTAATGAAATACTGGACAACTACCTGAAGTAAAACATTATTTAGCAGAGTAAACACATTTCAGATAAACTCTTTTCAAGCCATGAAAGCCAGCTCCACATCTCACATCTTTCTGATTATCACCACATCTTACCAGTTCCAGTGGGGGAAATGAGACATCTTTCTAAAGATCCCACCACAATCTTGTCCCAGATGCCCGAGAAGAAGGAGACTTACATTAGAACATGTGGAAAAATCCAGGAATTTGTAGGATTTTCTGGCACTCACTCCTCTCCCTGATTGAAAACTGCAGTCTTCCCAGACTCACCTAGCCTCCTATGCTGTCTCCAAAGACCTGGCCTGAAATATCATGTGGTAGAACAGTGGCAAAAAAAGTACCTTTTAGAGAAGAGAGCTTTTCCCTAAAGAAAGTGGATTCACCTGAGTGGAAGAGCTATGGAATGTTGGGAGTCACTTTCCAACCTAAACCATTCTATGATTCTACAACTTGCTCTTCTTGATATAGTCACTACTTTTTGCTTTCTCAAAAGCAAGGTGCTAATCAAATTCCACTATCAAAGACTCCCTCACACTCCAGCAATGCTTCCTTGGTGACAAGTTGCCTTAAAAACTTATTTTGTGGTAGCATTGATTCTGTACCACAATCAGTGTGAATGAGACTGCCAATGTGTACAAGGGATACTGGAACACCACCAGCTTTGCAGGGAGGAGTTGGTGTTACTCTGTTTTGTAGCATTTGTAGGATGCAATTGTTGGAGGTTCTTATGATTCAGACCTTTGTGGGTGAGCATGGTCCCTTTCTTTCTCCCTTGACTGTAGGTTGGGAAGGAGTGGCCTGTCAATCACCAACCACATTGTGCTGTTAATATCACTGAGAAGCATCAGGAGTAATCAGGAAATTGATCAAGTTTTCAGCATTGTAACTATGAGACTTTCTCACCTCTGCAAATCAGTATACGAGTGCAATGAAAACACAATTCCCCAGGTACATTTATTCCTTCAAGATTACAGGCAATTAAATTATTAACATTTCAAAACAATTAAGCCATAATGAAATCTGTAAACTTTCCCAGTCAAAATAACATTACTATTAACTATCTCCATTACTGGAGTTTTATTAAGAACACTTTTAAATAAGACAAGCATCAGCAAGAATTAATTCAGCTACAGATAAAGTTGAAAGAAGGATGAGATGACATCTTGATATCCCTTCCAGACCAGTTTTTCTTCTAAAACATTCTGAAAATCTGTTTTCGCACATCATCAGTGATTTGCATTCATTTTGCATGGGTGGAAATGAACATATCAGCTTCTTGCAATAGAGAAGTCAGTCTCTATTGCATTCAGATAATTTTTAGCTTCTATGGATCAAGATATTCAAACATTTGAAATATATCTGACCAACATAATGCATGTTGCTTTGCAGCTTTTTAATGAGAAAACCTCCTATTTGATACATTCTGGCTCTAAAAAACTGATTAGTGCATAAGCTTAAAACATACAGTAAAATATTCTTCCTGTTATTCAATGTAATTTTTCTTTCTGCCCATTTGAATTCTTTCTCCTTCTACCTTTCTTAGCATTTCAATTGCAGTTCATCTTGGATGACTAAGAAGGAAATACTTTTACAGAAGAGTAAATCATCATTTCCTTGGTATAAAACAATTTTTCTTTTCATAAGCAAACACAAACCTCGCAAAAAGCCAGAGAAAATCTGTGTTGTTATTTTCCCATAGTCTCTCTGACTAGATGAATTTTTGGATTTACTTTCATTAAGATTTTACATAAACAGAAAAGAAAAATATCAAATTCTATACAAATTCTTCATAATCTATTAATGACAAACTGACCTTAAGTACTCTTTAAATCATCTCTATTGTAAACATTAGGAAAAAATCAGTATACAGAACAGTAAAAAACAGTAATAATGACTAAGTACAAGCCAACCAGCTTTAGAGATTTTTTTTTTCCTCTCTCTGTGGCACCTCTCCATTTGCAGGGTCTTTGTATTGCCATCCTGGACCTTCGTGTAGAAAAAAGTTGTAATTCGGCCAAGTCTGAGTAAGTGGTATGACCCCAGAGTTGCTCAAATCACCCATGTAGAGTGAGAAGTCTTTTTCAAATTCGTTAGAAAGTGTTTTTGTAAATGGAATCAGTGACATGAAGACAAACTGTTAGATTTTTAGAAGGGAATTGCATAATGGGAATTAATTTTCCAAGAATAGGTTAATTGAGGGGTTTGGAGTATGGAAGCTGATGCAACTGTATAGGGCCATAGGATCTTACACTCTCAGGTCTGAAGATATGAGAAAATGTTAGCAAGCAGAGGTGGCTGAAACCATTGTCTGGAGTTATGCTCCAAGGATAAATTGGGTAACTATGTTCTGGAAACTCTGTCTCATCTATAGGTACAAGAGTTTTGGAGAACACTACCATATGCAGAGCGCAGTTGGTAGTGGTCACTATCTATATGTATAAGGAGTTGTATGCATTGCCAAGCAGCACTCAAAGACAAGTCAGGACATGAGTAGGTTAAAGAAACACAAAGGGTGAATAGTTTGGATCTGTCAGGGGACTTCTGATTTGCCCCTGTAAATGTGAGATGACATTCTCTCTCTCTCTCTCTTTCTCTCTTCTACATGGACATCTTGCATGAAGCATGGAGATACAGATTGAGAAAATAATTTTCACTCATTTTTTAAAGACTAAAATAACTCAATATCAAAATCCATAAAGTGCATCAGCATCCATTTGACATGTTCTTAAGTGAAATGAATTGCAGTGGTGCCTTTCACAACAGACTAGTTTATTGATCCACAGAAAAGAGAATGGTCTACCTCCTTCTATGGACCATACGGGATTTTGGCACACATACCTAGTACCAACAAATACTTCCTTGGGCTGTTGCCATGTTATATATTAGGAGGAATTCAAGGGCTGAATGACTGAGATTACTAACTACCCTTTTGTCTTCTTCATGGCCACTGTGCTGAACATTTACCCTGAACAAAACCTGCCAAAGATAAGGAGAGATATACCTTTTCTTTTCAGGCTTCCTCTGACCTTGCCCTTCCTTTACAAGCCTATTTTGTAGGGTGACAGTATGTCTAACCAAAACAAAAGACAAGTGCTTTGATTTTTTTGGCAGACACCCACTTCAGACAATCAAATAAATCTTTTCTTTATCTCAATGTTAAAATGGATGGCTGTGGAATAAAAAAAAAATAAAATCACTTGCCTTGACCGTCTTCATTTATTATCAGTTTCTTACCCAATTTAGGAAATGAATCAAGTGAGACAAAATTTACTGAGGTGACACTGTGTATGAGCCAGGTCTTGCACAGGGAATGATAGAGTTGCCTGGAATTTTACGAAAATGCAGATACTAAGCTATCAGCATGCCTCATTAATTAGCACTTGTTTATGTTCTGTCTCTTCCAGACTTGTTTCAACACCCCAGAACTGATTCTAATAAAATCCCTTTGTGAGTACTTTTTCCTTCCACACACTTAACTCATGATTGCAAAAATCATTACCACTTTTGATTATGATCTTTAATTAGCAGGAAAATATATGTGTTGAATTATTTAGTTAGTGTTCATTTTCATCATCATGTTTTGGCAGATTTTGCACTAATAGATTAATTTCATAGACCCAAAGACTCTGGATAGCCTTGGATGGAGTTGTTTAAGGACTTCTTTTAAACACTTTGCCTTCCAAGGACCTTAAAGCATGATGTGCTACTCAGGATTTTTCACTCCCAGGTGAGTTTCCTAATCACTAGTCTGTCTTTTTTGCTCACATTATAGCTTAATGAATCTTTAAGAGCTTTCCTTCTCAGTGGAACAAGTTCAGAAGGAGAGGAGGAGATAATATCTCTGCGCAGCCTGTCATGCGAGAGTGGTTTTGTGGCTTGAGGCCAAATTCATGACTGTTATGTGGCCTTCTGGGTTAGTTCTGGAGCTGCTCAATTGTTTTTTCATGGAGAAAAATATTGAATATAGCTTATTCTTTATGATGTTCTCCAAGGAGCCTTTACCTGCCTCACAGAAGTGCACAGGGCTTCTATGATTGATCTAGCATCCCTTGTGCCTCCAATTTACATTTTTGGTGAGTAAAATGGCTCAAAGAATTCTCAGGATGAAAACTTCCCAGCTAAGGCCATTGGGGCTGTAGATAGCAGAAGATAAGGGTGCCCTCTGGGTTAATACAGTTTACATAAAGCAAGGCCTGTATCCTGAAATGAGCTTCAGATTGAGGATACCTAGTTTCCTGCACAAAACTACATTAGACTTAGTGGGGGCCCAGGCTTGTGGAATTCGTTACCATGTCGTAATGGGAAAAAAATAGCCTCTTTGACTGGATCTATTCTTGCTATTTATGAAACAATGCAGTCCCTGTTTTTTCAGCTCCAAGGTTGCTTTCCAAGTTGGCATGTAAGGCTGAGTACAGCTGCCAGTCAACTGAGATCTCTGAAGTTCTTTCCCACTGTTTGAATCTATCTAGATTTTAAGCTGTAGATAGGATGCTGGGGTTTAGATTTTGTCTGAGTATTGTATTTTATTGATTTTCTATCCAATTTGATGAAATTAGTGTTTATAATTGCAAGAGTTGTGGGTAGGTATTTCTGAGTGCACGTAATTTAATCAGTAAATAAGCACCTAAACACTGTGGCAAGAGATGGTCCCCAAATCTTTTAATAGTAATAAGTAATGCAGCCACAATGGAGCTCTCAGACAGGAGCAATTGGCCTATATGCCATTATAGCAATGCAATAAACTATTTAAAATTGTTTTTAAATGCTTCCTGTCATCATGAGTGGTGGGAAAATTTTGCATCATTCATTTGCTGCAGTACTTAATTGTCTGTAGTGCTTCTGGAAGGAGCAATTGTTATCAGTAAAATGACTATAAAAAGACTGTATTTAGTTAGCAAAACCTGTTTAGTTTCCATCAGGAATTTCTCAATCCAAATCAAACAAGAATCAATACAGTGGAGGAGTGTTTGCAATGGAAT
The DNA here is from genome assembly GCA_013396975.1 of Bucco capensis. NCBI lineage: Eukaryota > Metazoa > Chordata > Aves > Piciformes > Bucconidae > Bucco > Bucco capensis. The sequence continues at coordinate 383,523 of VWZO01019897.1, read as the reverse complement.
GACACAATTTGTTAAAGGCAGGGTGGTGCTGACTAGTAATCTGGAAACTGGTGAATTCAACAAGTTGTATGAGTTATGTAGAAGTATGTTACTACTGATTGTGAATTTGTTCTGAACAAACCTGGAACCTTAGAAAGACAACCTGGAGCTTTTTCATAGATTGTTGTTTAAAAAAAAATCATGATGTGAAAAGGAGAATTCCTCTGGAAAATATCCTTTTGCAATTTTCTGACCAACCCTCAAACAAAAATCTTTTTACATAAAGTAAGCTAGGATGAAATTCAGACACTCTGCTTCTAAATAAGAGTATCCACTCAGGGGTTTATTACAATTCAACAGCTTCACTTAACATATTTATTTAGATTGGTGCTCCTGACTGTGCCTACATTGCAATGTGCTCAACTGAATGCAAAATTATGAGCACTGATAGAAAAAAATAACGTGTAGATAGGAGATTCTCAGAATGTTATGGTCTTGTTTAAACAGTATAGCTCTTTCCTGTACATTTTGAATAATAATATTCCTAGAGCCTTATTATTTTTTGAGGCATCCTTGAATACAAGATGCTGCGTCTCAAGGACTTATATCCAGACTTCCATCCTTAGAAATTAATCTTTTCAATTGCTTTCCTCGCATGTTAAATTTTATGCTGGTCTTCACTAAATGAGTTGTTTATACCTGCCATCCTTCATTTAGCTTTAAGTAGATGTTTAAATTCCGATATTACTTCTTTTTTAAAGGGACTTGCAAGTCTGGCATATCTGTATGGGTAGGAAGGATTAAAATGGTATCCCTGACAGTAGAAATGATTAATGGAAGATTCTTGGGAGTGTGGTTGTGTATTCACAGTGTGGGTATCATTATGTTTGCTGAGATGAGTGTTAAAGATGCATCAGAAATGCAGAAACCGTGAGCATCCTTACTGCCTTTATCAGATTTTTAGTGTCTGTTGCCCTCTATGAGCCCACAAATACCAGCCAAGAGTCTGGGAAGTGACAGAAACACCTGATCAGAGCACAGATTTCATGGACAAGTGCTTTGCTTTGTTTTGAGAAAGAAAAAAGTGAGCATAGTTTCCCAAACCTGAACCTACCTCCTGAGCAGTGGTCAAGAACTTTAGCTGATGAGCAGTAGGAAAGCAGTTAGCGTGGCATCAGTGCTGAGCAGTGTGGAAACCAGAGGACCTAGAGGAGCTAAAAGAGATTAAAGAAGTAAGAAGAGCTTTTGCCCTGGCTGCTTGAGCTGTGAGACTCTAGACCTTTTATGCTCCATACATAAGAGTTCTGAGAGGGAAAAATTAGCATTTCTGAGCACACTTCTGAATAGTGTTCCCTGACTAGCTGTGCACTAATCCGGACTGATGTGGTATCACCACCCAGTATCAACCCAGCTTGCAGGAAAAATGGCATCCTTACAAAACTGCCTACTAGTTTTCTGTCCCTCTTTGCACATCACATACTCCAAAAAGCCCCAGAGCTGCTGCTGGGGGTTCTTGGCATAAGCCTTCTGTCTGTGATTCTTGATTCTTGAGGCCCCATCCCTGGAGGCATTCAAGGTGAGGCTTGACAGGGCTCTGGGCAACCTGATTTAGTTGGGGATGTCCCTGCCCAGTGCAGGGGGGTTGGACTAGATGACCTCCAGAGGTCCCTTCCAAGCCAAACCATTCTATGATTCTGTTCTGTAATTCCCCAAGGGAACTTTTTGCCATTCCAGCAGAGAAGGTGATCACCATTCCCATGCTTGGGACAGCTGTAACTGGGAGAAAGTCAGAGGGGAGGGGATGGACATCACAGTCCTGGAGAAAATTCCAGCCTCTGACAGCTGCAATATCTCTGCTCTGTGCTTCTGGGAGAGCATGGAAAGCCCTTAAGTCCCTCATCCTTTTGCTTGGGCTGATGCATTAGCTCCCCGCCTCTGTCACATCTGGCAGAAGGACTCCCCTGCTGCTTGTGATATGATGCCCTTGGCCACTGTGTGAATGGAGGAGGGGGAGGGAAAGAAGTCAAATTTAATGTCCTGTCAATATAAAGCAGGTCAGGAAAAATGGTGATAAAAAGGGATCTCCTGGCTCATGGAATATACTACTGAGATGGACAAACAAAGCACAAAGTGATTAATTAAAGAGGAAGTAATTAAAAGCAAGCAGTTAGAAGCAAGTTAATGAAAGATTTCATAACCTATAACTTTTATAATTAGATTAACTAGAAATAACATCTCTTAAAATATAATCAAAAGTCTGATTAGTGAGTTTGCTGTCACTGATTTTTTGTCGTAACTGCAAATCTTCCTAAATTTTAGCCTAAATTTATTTGAGACCATATTTAGCCAGTTTAGTCTTATTCTACTTTAGACATAAACATATGTTTAGCTTGAGTTGTTATAATAGCTCTGTAAGCTGTACTTTGTGCACTCCAAATGTATAGGTATAAGAGGTTACTATGCTCATCTGCCTATCCTATGTCTCTTGAGGTGCTTGTGTTAGCGCTCAGAGGGAAATCAGAAGCTCAGCACCTAGAAGGCTGGGCTGCCAATGTTTCCTTTTGTTAGTTTGTTCAGTACTCCCTTATATCCCTTCAACTTGTTCTGTCAGTTACAAATTAACTCTGGACTCTTTGGTTTGTGCATTTAGTTGTATGATAAAATGGAAAGAGATTTTGTACCCTATTGGGGAAAGCAGCTGCTAGCCCTAAAGCTTGACTTAACTAGCTCCTCATGTGACACGCACAAGTTACAGCTCCTGGTCCTCTAGAAAGTGGCTATTTGTAGAAGAATAAGGAGTTGGCTGCTGTGATTGTGGCCAATAGCTTGGTAGGCATTTCCTGTCCATAAATGACTACCCTAAAACACCTTGCAGCATTTGACCCCACATCCTACAAGTAGCAAGATCTCATTTATTCAGCTGGCATATGGGGCTCTGCACCTGTCCACTGGTATTTGCAAGGTATTTCATGGTGGCAGTAATTAGTATAATCATTCCAGTGAGTAGCAGTCTTGAAGCTTACTTTTTCCATTGACATAGATGACCTAACTGCAGAACAAGTCACATGTGAACAGCTGGACTGAAAAGCGACCCACAGATGTTACTCAATAGGAGCCCAAGCAAGTCCACCCACTGCTGGTACATTTAGTCCTCCTAGAGGAGGCAGGTGTATAATCTATGAAATTTTCCAGTTCAGCCCTTAGAGACATGAATCATTAATGTTTAGTGCAAAGAAACAATGTCCTTTGTACCCATGAGGGGAAAAAGAAAAAAGACCATAAACAGTGAAAAGGGCTAGGACATGTGGGAGAGAGTTTAAAAGCATGATGCAGCCAATTTTTCTTTATGCCAAAGCTAGCTACTGGTTTTCACTGCAAGAAATAAAACAGCAGTCTCTCCCAATACTCAGATATTTTTTTCACATGTTATCTAGAGCATTCACACTGTCTGCAACCTGGGGTCAGAGGCCTCAGGCTGTGAATCAGTTGAAATGGCTAGACACTTCTGCTGCTGGTGGCTCTGGGAAACATGTTGCTCTAGTTTGACTTGAGGAAACTAGAAAGAGATCCATTGTTCCCTTTTCAGAAAGGAGGAAGCTTCTAGGACAAAGCCCCAAAAATTCATTCCTACACAGAGCCCACGTTCACAGCTAAACTATAGGAGTTGCTCTATCACCCAACAACCCCTCCCCACCTGAGAAGGGGAATTGACAAAAGGAGAGAAGACTAAGAGCAATACAAAGTACACAAAGTTATACTCAGCCCAGCAAGTCCGTGGTGGTCACACTAAAAAGGAAATCAGTCCTCATGAGAAAGAAGATAAGCAGACACAGAAGAAACCCATGTAGAAGACTCCTCACCCTCAGCAAACCTCCATCTTTATACTGTGATGTTTATGGTATGGGATACACCTGTGAGCCAACTCAGGTCAGATGCTCTGGATGATTCTAAACCGCTAACGGCCTGCAGAGCATAGTTGGCCTAGGATTCTACCCAGCAAAACCAAGATACCCTGACATGGTGCTGAAAATGGCTAAGTAAATAATACCCTGAGGAAAAAACCCACACTATTTTTTTTTTCCTTTTCTGTACTTTTCCTCATTGCCTTTCTGGATCCTTTTCAAAATTGAAGTATTTTGTAAAGGTAGAGTGGCTAAAACCTCAATTAAACTGCCAACCCCTCTGCTGCAGGCATATGGAGCGGTCCCAGAACTACCATCCCAAACCTTGTCTTTGAGTGAGGACTTCCAGCCAAAAGCCAGTAGCTTTTTGATAGTATTGGGCCATCACATGAATTGTGTGACCTTGGTGAAAGAAATTCTTCTGCTTATGAAAACTGTCATTTTCTTTTCTATATGCAGCAGCTCTGTGCTGCTGTAGACTGCCCGTATGTGTATCTCAAGACAATTACTTCTTCACTTCAGTTCTCTTGCTTGGTGTTTTGTTCTTACTTTAAAATACTTCATTTAAGGGAAGAAACAGAAAGAAAAATACATTTCAGTTTTGATCACTGTGATTTACTAGATGACAGAGATGATAGGCTGTGGGGCTCCTGTCTGATCCTCATAAGGTGAGTATAATGCAGTTAATCACAGAGCAACATAAATAGACACTTCTGAACTGTAAGCACTTCCATAACTAGCAAACGTGCTGCAGCCTCCTTCAGGGAAATGGCATTTTTTTTCTGGTGTTTACAACACAGCTTGCAACAATTTCAGAAAGTTTTCTGCTTTTGCCCAGAGCTCTTAGTTATCAAGCCATGAATTTCACTTAGCATTAATCAAGAGCTGAGTTAGCCATATATTTTCATGTGATTGTTGACTTCTTAGGGATATTAACTGCAATCTAGTTTTTTATCTATTTTTACTGGAGTGAATATCCTTCTCCCGGAAAAAGTAAAACCAGAACCCTCTTGTTATATTTTTAAAGCCAAAATGAAAGCTCTCTCAGGAGAAACACTTGACTCTGGGGATGAGGAATTGGTTATTTTCAGTTCCCTTAGTTCAGCCAACTGTTTTGGAAGATTTGTTCAATGGCTTGTGACTGCTCTTTGTCAGACAAGTGGGAGAGTATTAACTTCAGCCCTGGGCCATTTTGGGCTTGGCATGGGGTACTGGGAAATATCCAAGGGGAACCAACAGTAGCTGATTGAATAGTGAGTCACATTATATTATGTTAGGGAAAATTCACCAAAAAATTCTTTTGTTGTTATATTTACAAGTAAACTTTCTTCACTAAAGACATCACTGGTTGGGGAAAGAAGAGGTTTTATTGATCAGGTGTTCAGGCAGCAAGAAGCAGACTTTGTACTGTGATAGGAAAGAAAAAATCAACCTTTGGATGAAATTCACAACCATGAAGAATTATAAACATCAGCCAAGGCAGATCTGGGCATGTTCAACCTCTCTTGACATGCTTGTTACATCCTTCTATGGGCATTGCAAATGAGGTAGGTTTTATTCAGTGCCTTGAAGTCCTTTGATTGAAGGAGCACCATTCTAAGGAGGAGGTGAAGGGTAAAATAGACAAAAGCTTTTTTTAAAAAAACACTTGTACTCACAGGTGATGGTGTATCAGAAGACATGACCAGTTTGCTATTCTGTTGGTGAAGGTCCATTTCAACAATCTGAACTTATAGGGAGTCAAGTTTCCTTTTCAAATATGCAAATTGCCCTTAATCACAAGCTTAGAGTCATAGACTCATAGAGTATCCTGAGTTTTAAGGGACCCACAAAGATCTTGAAGTCCAACTCCCACCTTAGCACAGGACAACCCCAAAAGTCACATCACGTGTCTAAGAACATTGTCCAGATGCTTCTTGAATTCTGTCAGGATTGGTGCCATGGCTACTTCCCTGGGGAGCCTGTTCCAGTGCTCCACCACCCTCTGGGCAAAAAACCCCTTTTCTTAATATCCAACTTAAACCTACCCTGGCTGATCTTCATGCCATTCCCTCGGGTCCTGTCACTGGTCATCAGGGAGAAAAGGTCAGTTCCTGCCCCTCCGCTTCCTCTCATGAGGAAGTTATAGGCCACTATGAGGTCTCCCCTCAGTCTCTTCTCCAGGCTGAACAAACCAAGTGACTTCAGCCATTCCTAATATGGCTTCCCTTCTAGACCCTTCACCATCTTCATAGTCCTCCTCTGGATGCTCTCCAACAACTTAATATCCTTCTTATATTGTGGTGCCCCAAATGCACACAATACTCGAGGTGAGGCCACACCAGTGCAGAGTAGAGTGGGACTATCACCTCCCTTAACTGGCTAACAATGCAGTGTCTGATACAATACAGGACATGGTTGGCCTTTGTGACTGCCAGGACACACTGCTGACTCGCATTCCATTTGCCACTGACCAGAACGCCCTGATCCCTCTCTGCGAGGCCGCTCTCCAGCCTCTCGTTCCCCAATCTGTGTGTACATCCAGGGTTGCCTGACCCACGTGCCAAATCTAGCACTTACCCTTATTAACCTTCATACAGTTGGTGACTGCTCAGTGCTCCAGTCTGTCAAGATCGGCCTCCCTGTCTTTGAGGGAATCAACAGCTCCTGCCAATTTGGTCATCAGCACACTTAGTTAGTATACATTCCAGTCCTTTGTCCAAGTCATTTATGAAGATATTGAAGATTAGACATTAACAGAGTTTTCCCCTTTAATGGGCTTTGGCACAGATAAAATCAAAACTATTTTATGAGAAGTACCCCTCAGGAGAACAGATTACAGAACCGTTTTGCATGAAATCCTTATGCTTTTTTGACTGGGAAACATTTTAATCTGAAATTTCCTGACACTGTCTGCTAAACAGTTTGTCCCCAGCACAACACATGAATTCTAAGTGCCATGTTTCATTTGCAAATTAACAAGGACATGAAAAAAAAAGCATTAACATATCATAAAAAATGCAAAACTATTGAACATTTAATTACAGTTCTAAAAGGATCAGTATCTGGAATGGTTGAAGAGCTGATTTCTAGGACTGACTGACTGTCTAAATCACACCTAATTTTCTGGGATCTGTCGCTATCAGTAGTGGGTAAATCAGAGGCAGATTAAATGAGCAGTCCCCTGATGGCACTGAGTACAGGAAGGTGTCTGATTCAGATCATAATGTTTTTTTTGAAGATGTAGTTAATGAAGTCATGTGCCTTGAGGTGTAGCATGAGTGAGTGTAGGTACCTGTTCCACAGCAGTTGCTATGTATGCGTGTTAGGATTGCATAGGTTAGTGATGACTTAGTGTTTTGATAGCAATAAAAATTCCTTGTTTTTTCCTTCATTAACCTGTGTGGTGACATTCTGTTTGGGAGTTATCTTTCCTACTCCGCTACAGATGGTAATATTTTAAACTGAGAAACCTCAATGTTGGAGCCCACAGAGGTGCCTGCAGGAATTTTCCAGGGGCTTGATCTACCTCAGGGAGTCATGAGAGCTGCAGTCTCCTCCTGGGTACCACCCAAAGGAACTTGTTGAGGGAATTCGGAAGAAAACAGAAGGCTTTGCTTTCACCATAAGTAACTGTCATGTTAACAGGTGAGACCCCAATCCAGATGTCTGCCTGCTGCAGGCAGAAGAAACCAGGCCATAATGCCACAATAACCTCAGAGCAATAGAGGAGGTGTCACTCCTGAAGATATGGAAGGGAGATGGGAACATTCTCCTAGAATTTCCTTAAGAACTTTTTTAGGAAAAAGATGGAGGGTGAATAAGACTGTCTCATTCTTGCATTGTGACAGTGCAAATGGGAGTGGTGTGCTCATATCCCTGCGAGAAGCTGTTTTCTCTTATGGAAAAAGGAATGTCTGTCAGGGGCTTGCTGCTGACTTGACATGGAGTTGGAATGGGAGGGAAGAGAGGAGGTTGCAGGAAGTCTTTCTGCTTGGATGGAGGAAGCTAAGTAGCAGTACTCGAGTGTGTGCATTCCCTTGCTGACAAAATCTGGGAGAAGTTGGAGGGGGTGAGAAGCTGTTCACTGTGCCCTCTTTGCATAGGACACTGCTGTTTTGGCTGAGTTGAATTTAGGATGTGTGGAGGCACAGCTACAGGGAGCGGTTCCACCTCTCCCTGACCTAGCAGCAGCAAGAGCCTTAAACTGGGTTTTCTGGGATGCGTCACTTTACCTCCAGCTCTGGGACAGGAACTGATCCAAATCTATCTCTTGGCTTCACACACATGATGACCCTTTAGGGGTCTGAGAAGAGTAAGTAAGGGAGCCAAAGGAGCTTCTGTTCTCTAGTCCTTTGTCTTTTTGCCTTGTGAACATTTTTTTGAAGCATTTCTTCCATTACCTCAGAAGCTTTCAAGTCTTGAAAACAATTTTGTATTTTTTCTAACTTTGAGAAGCTAGGTCTTGATTGCCTTATTTTATAGCTTCCTTGTGATTTCAAAGTGCACTTCCTGCAAAAACAGAGAAGTTAGGTTTTGAGCCTGTAAAGAAGTGTAATAGAGTATTTTTATATAAGCCAGATTAATGGTTTTAGAAGACGATGCATTTGTCATAAGGCAGCATTTTGGCAGCAAACTGAGCTTCAGTGAGCAGTTGTTTTCAATCTTGTCAAGCAACTTTGAAGAGCTAACCTGAATTTTCTCCTGAATTTGGAGTTTTACAAAATCGTGACTCAATGCAATAATAAAAAAAGAAAAAGAAAACCCACTCCCCTACATTTTAGAAGTATGTATTCTGATAGAGAGAAAAACATATTTTTAAAATTCTTTCTCTGTACTATTTTTGTCTGTGTCCTCCTAAATTGCAGTTTTGCTTGGTGGAGTTAAACTAATCATATAGAGAGATTTATTCATTACAAATTATCACCCTGAAATTTAAAGCCAAACAGGAACCATAAAAGCTAGAAGAAAAATATCCATGTAGTTTTTCTGGAGGCCACATACTGGAGTTTCTTTTTTCTTTAAATAAATCAAATTCCAATGTCAGCACCTGATCGCAGTTACAACAGGATTCAGAAACAGCATTTCATCCTAGGTTAGCTAGAAGCAGAGAAACTGTTCCAATGAAAAAAAAACCCCAAACCAACACCAAAACCAAACAAAAACCAACAAAAAAACCTCAACAAATTTAACGGTATACTCTTTATCATTGTCATCCTATTTCAGAGCAGTTGTCTAATAAACCACCCTAAAAGGTTGCTTGAAGCCTGTTCCTCAGGAGCTCACGAGGGTGGCAATCTGCCAGCTCACACTGGAGTGAGGGCAGAGCGGGAATTCTTTTGCTTAATGACACTAGTTCTGTGAATTGCATGTGTGAATTCAGCTGGATCTTGAATGACAGACTTTCCTAAATATGACTTTTAGCTAATGTGATCAATTCAGACAATTCAAGGTTGTTCCCTTTGGCGTATTCCCCATTTTTTTGTTTATCTCTAGAATGAGGTCTAGCAGTAGTCCATTATGCTTCTCTGTGCAGTGCTCAGTGGATCTCACTTGCAACTTAAGGGAGGAAAAAATCTGAGTGCAGAAAGACCAAGTCTGGAGCAAGAAACAGTCATGTTCTTATGGGGGACAATTAAGACCTAATGCACAGGGGTATTGTTCTTTAGGGAAAAAAAATTAAAAAAGAGCATAAAACAGAGCAGGAGATTTGTAACAGTTTCTGTTTCAACAGCCAGCTCTGGAACTGTGCTAGCGATCACGTACACCAGAAAGGTGATGTGTTGCACGCTGAGTTTCCAGGTATTTGCTTTTATAATGCAACACCCTGAAAGATGAGCAGGCTAGAAGAGAGTAAGAGGGAGAAGAGACAGAATGACAGTGTTCACACTCTAGTTTCCCCTCCTCGTTCAGTGTGTTTTGTTCCTGCCTAGATCGAATATCTCTAATGTGTTGGTGCCCTTTGCTGTGATGTTCCCTGGCACTTGGCACAGGCAGGCACAAAGGTCCATAGCACCACTGGTGTGAAAGTTCTAGGGCTGTACAGAGCTGGAGTTGGAGCCCTTCCTGTGAAAGGTATTCCTCTGGCTGCTAGGAGCCTCTGGGTTTAAAAACTTGACTATTACCACTTTGAGGCAGAACGAGGTTGTCTGTGAGGGAGGAGACACTGTAGTGACCTTGGGACTGTGAAAACCCCTTCTGAGTGCCATGACAGAGCCTGGGGCTGAAGCAAGGAGGATGTGGCATCCTCCCCATAGTCACCTTTAGGGAGATAAGAGGGAAAACCTAAAACTTTCTATTTCAGCTGCCACAACAGACTTTGAATGATAGGGAGGGAATGAAGGCTGCCCCACTCTTTTAGTGCCCAGCAGCAAGAGCTGGAGGGTCTCTGTGCTCCTCTGCTCTATGGTACATTGCCCAAGTGAAATTTTAAGTCTTTATATCTTTACAGCCAAATTAGATTTTTATTCTAAAATACTCAGATTTCTGTCTTCTCTAAAATCCCTTTAAAAGAAACTGGACATTTGCAGGCATATTTTAGGTGTGAAAGTGACTGCCTTTTAATAGATGTGTGTTTCTTTTTCTGTAGGCCATGAATTTTCTAGAGGGAATTTGAAAGCTGTGGGGGTCACATAAAGAATGTATATTAACTAGGGTTTTTGAGAGTTTCTGAGATTAAAGTCTCAACAGCATTCATTGTGCCGGTCAACGTGCCAATCTCCATGTGTCCAGCTTTGTTTTGTACTACCTGTCAAATGAGAAACCAGGATTTTGCAATAATTATGACTGTTATTCAGGGAACTGGTTAGAAATTAAAGGTCATCTAGAAAACAAAAAACAAAAAAGCCAGCCTCAAAAAGAGAAGACAGTAATGAAAACATCTGGCACTAGGAAGTTGAAAAAACAAAGCTGAACCTTAATATTCTCCACAGAAACTAGACACAGAGGTTACAATGTATTTGGTGACTTTACTGGATCTTACTGTCTGTTCCCAGCACTGAAAACAAATGCAAATCACTCTGGGAGCAAGTAATTGTCAAAGGCTCTCCATTCCTTTCATTCCCTTTCTTGTCATTTCTCTTTCAAACCCTGATACTTGCTTTGCAGATTTTATTATTAACAGCTGTGCCTGAGACTGGGGAGTGTTGCAGGAAGAGAACTATAGATATTTTTTCCTTTAGCTAAAACAATGCCTCTTTCTTTGTGTTAAATATCTTGGAGTAACTTCATTGTGGAGTGGCAGAGTGTGGGTGTGAAATGGAACTACTAATCGTTGAAAAATCACCTTGGACAAATCATTTAACTTCCAGGGTGTTCTGTATTCATCTCTGGGCCTGTCCACCATCCCTCTAAGCTCTATTGCCAGTTTATGGAAGAGAAAATAGATGTTTGCGGTATCTACTGTGAAAGGCTGGCATTCAATTAGAAGAAGGGCAAAACAGCCCATTTTCATTTGACATCAAATATACAGAAGACACAGCACAGAAGACACCAACTCTCTTGTGTGTGTTATTTTACCAGGGATTTACCAGGCTTGATAACTCTCAGTCATAATAATAATAAAATTACCTGCTGAGTCAGTCCCAAAGTTTTCCAGTGAAGACAGTCCCTGAAGTGAAGAAGTACAGAGCAGCTGCCTCACTGCTCTGGGGTTCATTTGTCAGGGGGCCAGCAGAGACAATGAGGTCAAATGGTCTTCTCTTTGCACAGAGCAGTGCTGTGGGACAAAAAGAAAGACTATGTCACACCAGAGCTGCTGTATACTGGTTATGCCTTCAGAGCAGTGCTGCTCTGGTTGGCCTAAGTAGCCAAGTGTTCTTTTGCAGAGCCCAGAGGGAGAAGAGGGGCAGCGCAGACCCCTCTTACTGTGGGATCATGGTGCAAGTGTTTGAAATTTCTGAACACAAGTTCTGAAATTTTCCTGTGCCACTAGTTTTAGGAATTGCTTAAGTCTCTTCTTTTAAAGAGCAGGAAAGCTAGGAGAATATTGAGATGGTTTGAATGCCTCATCTTCTTTTGCTTAGTATGCTAGGTGGAATAGCCTCTGTTAAGATCCTGTAAATTATTAACTCTTTTCTTTCCTAGCTAGAAAAGAAAAGTAGTTTTTCTTTACAACTTTCTGATAGATATTAAAACATGATAAAATGAAAATGGGTTCACACTATAATTCACTGGACTTCTCTCCTGAGAGTGGCATGAAGGAATGCAGAATTAATGTTGATTTTATCATTGCTGCCTTCTCTAAGGAGTAAAAGTCCTTGCAGATGCAAGAGATTGTGGTTTTGTGTGGCAGTCTCTGGGGATTTGTGCTGCCTATATTTAAGGTGTTTAGAGGTTCAATTGTCTCAAGACTGCATGGAGGACTGTCCCAGTTGAAGATCAGAGTGATTCAATATCATAAAAAAATTAAGGCCTTAGGGAAAGAAACCAGTGTAAATACAATGGACATTTAAAGGTTTGCCCCAGAGCCCATCAGACATAATAATCTTAGGACCAGTCTCCATTCAGACTTCCTTTCTGGGGGTTACAACTGTAGATGGAAATACTGTGCAAGTGTTTGTGTTTCTCTCTTCCCTTCAGTACTTCCCTCTGCTCAAAAATTAATCTCACAGAGTAGTGTTTAGTGGGATTTTGGCCACTGTGATCCACTCTAAACAACACGTTTGCACAAGGAATTTTAAAATGCAACTTCTAGACACAGGAAATGTTTTCCAGATAGCTCCAGCCATGGTTTTGTGTGTGTGGCTCACCAAGGTCTGTATCTTGCATAAGCTGAAAGGAATATGGAGGCAGGAATGAACAGAGTGCAGACCAATGTTAAGTAGATTATATAGAGCTGGTATCTGACAATAGGAGTGGTAGAGAAAGGAGGTCAAATGTGGCATTCATTACCTCATTCATAGCCTGATAAATCAGTCTCCGTCTCTACCCTCAACTGTTTGGCTTTTGCCACCCACAGCCCCCATGATTCTGTCATCATAAGGAATAGTTTTAAACTCCAGCTATTATTGCCTATTTAAAGCTTACTACTTTATGCTTTCTGGAGTTTTCAGGAATTGCTGAGTGTCAGTTCTGTGTAGCTTTTATAGGTATTATAAGGGGTACAAGGAAGAAAGCAGGTGGTGGTTGTTGGTATGGCAAACAACCAACTCATTGAAACTGGCATAATTCACAGACTGAAAAATACCATTATGATAGTGCATAAGAAAGGTGAAGAGACCAGAGAGTCCTTGAAGGCTAGAAACAGCAGAAAGACCGTAAAAGAAGGGGAGCCATTTGAGGCAATCAAGGATGGAGAGATTGAGGGGCACTGACATAGACCTGAAGGAACAGGATAATGGAGCATTTGTTGTTTGTACAGATTTGAGCAAAACCAAAGAAACGCCAGGAAGGTTGGGAGGTGAAAAGGGATGGGAAGGCAGGGTTTGCATTTCAGCTTTAGGAAATGAGCAGTCAAAATGAGATACTCAAGCTGTGGCTGAGAGAAAAATAGCAACAGTTAGAGAGAGCTAAAAGAGGGAGACAAGAAAGCAAGCAGTTCTGAAGCAAAGCAGTATTGAAGTTCACCTTGCCCTCATCTAAATGAGTTTTGCTCTTCTCTATTTTGCAAGTCAGATAATGAAAGTCAAGTAGTTGCAGCTATGGGAGAGTGACAGTGCATACCCCCAGTGCTAGCAAGGCACAGGGCAATGAATACTGCAATGTGAGAGGGCCTTTCATGTAGCACTGTGCAATGCCTCACTGTCAGTGTGGCTTGGGACTTCTGCTCTAGTCCTGTGAGATGCTCTTGCTCTGTTTGCCCACTTGCTCAGAGGAGGGAGTTAAGCAAAGGGAATCAAGTTTCTGTTTACTTTCCTGTTAAAGACAGTTTAAAAACAGTTACCAATGTCTGGAATATTTGACATTTCAAGGACATCTCAAGATGCTGTTCCAGCTTCCTCAATCTTATGCTTTTTCCTGGTTTCTAGTGGCCATCCCCGTTCTACAAAGCTGTGGGAATTTCTTATGTGAGGACAGAAAAATATGTTAGGAGTGGAGCCCTTAAGCTGATGTTTCCTTCTCTTTCTTATTTCCTTTCTCTTCTCTCTTTGACTTTCACCTCAGTAAATATTGATAAAACAGAATGGCAGAGGGATGGGTTTCTCACTGTTAGTTGTGCTAAGAGATATCAATATATTTCATTTTCAAAATCCTACCCTATGTGCNATTCTCCTTTTATCAGCACGCTTGGAAAAGGCGCTGATGAGGAGCGTGGGTGGAGCCCTCCCTGGATCTTCGTTCGCGAGGTCTAGCCACGACGACGACCCTATGTGCATTCACCAAGTGTTGTGAATTCACCACTTCTTTCACATTATCCAATGAGATACTTTTGATATTAAAAATGTTTTCAGAGTTATAATTTTTACTTTTTACTTTTGTTTTCTCAGATAATTTGAAAAAAAAACAAGCTAAATGAAACAGAAAATATTTGAAGTTGCTGAAAAGAATAATCCAGAACTGTGCTTTGATGACAGAAAGCTATAAACAGTATTCGGTTTGTAGCACAAAACTGGATGAAGTTATAAAAAAAGAACAGGGTTATGCAGACATGGGTAGATAAGGTATATGAGAAAGAGTTAAAATAACTTTTTCTGAGGGAAGTCGTCTCACAGAGGAATCAATGAGTACATATAACTGTGGCCCAGTTAATTTAATGTATTTCAATTACCAAAACTTTTTGATGAGGCATGTCTCCAAAGACTTTTACAGTAACTAAGCTGTCATGGAATGAATGTGAATGTCCTCTTTTGAATTGACTGCCAAATGATAGTAAACGAAATGAAGGAACAAATTGACTGATTTCTAATGAAGAGGCCACCAGGAGCGTCTTGCTGCATCTGTGCTAGTCAACATGTTTCTAAATGGTGGGGAAAAGAAGCTGAAATCCAGTGCTAATTAGAGTTAATACATATGGAAAAAGCAAGCCCTTAGCACTTTGATGGAGAGACTGACTCAAAAAGAAATTGAACAGGCTTAGTGAAAGAACTAAGATATCTAGTTGTTGTCTAAGATGTCTAACATCATCTGTCAAACACAACCAATTTAGTCTTCCAGAACAACTTCTCCAAGTCTCCACTGGAAGATGAATTACATACCCAGGGAAAGACGTCCCTACAGGTGTTCTTTCTGCTCCCTCCCTTCCTCCCTAGGTTCCTGCAACCAAATACACCTGCAGGATGCTGACCGGAGTGACTGGTGGTCTGATGAGATACAGGTGTCATTACAGTTCTCATTCCTCTTCCACATAACTCCGCCTCTGGAAGTCAGAACAAAATCAATGGATTTAAAGCAGATTACATTAGTGGAAAAGAGGAGAAAACACTTCTCAGTGCTTTTTTCTTGGCTGTGCAGATGCTGTGACAGGCAGCCTTAGTTAGGAAACATCAAAAGTGCAATCGTATTAATAGAATCACTTTCTTAGGCATGTGAAAATGGAGATGATGTATCATTTACAAGTGAATGAAGACTCAACACTGGTAACTTCTGGACTGCATAATACGGCCACAAAATGCTTCCATAATGATGAGTCCAGGAAATCATTGCACAGCTGTAACACAAGTGTGGAGAGATTTTCAATAGATTTTTAGGTTCTCCCTTTTTAAAAATACCTTTAATCCTCAATACAGCCTGATTGCATACAGTAGCTGGCATGAAGGCAAGAAGCAAATAACAGCAAAATCTTACAGAGAAAATGCTAGCATATTTGGATGTGCTGACAATGTAACTCCAGGATGTAAAGAACTTTCAGTATCCAAATCACAGAAGGAAGGACAGGATTATGATTCTGCAACCTTCACCAAAGGATGAAGTCTTCTGAAGAAAATAGTTCCACCCTGACCTGAGTATTTATTACAACATTTTTCACATTCAGTCAAAGAATCTCCTGGCTATAGTAATCAGAGTTAGATTGTGAGTAGTCAGAAAGAGTCTGTGGAATCATTTCTCCAGTTGCAATGGCTGGTGCTGTTTCTCTTGCCCTCAGGTGGCTGAGGATAGCACAGGGCAGTGAATGTCTTTGGACACTGTTTTCAGATGACTGGGACAAGGACAGTGGGAATGGGTGTGGTGGTTGTATTTGCCCTTATCTAGAAAGTTTCGTTTCCCTACCTACCCAAGGCAAGAAAGTTAATTCTCAAGACAGATATTCACCTCCATCCCACTCTGCCCAGTTAACTCAATTTTGGTCAAGACTGAATTGGTGGGTTCTCCTAGCCCTAGAAATTCTTAGATGTGTCTCCAAGAGCAGAAGACATGACAACAGGAAACACACCGGCTCCCACTTGAATGTGTCATTGTGAAGAGGTCCCAGTGTTAATATACATTATGACTAGCTCTTCCAAGCTATCCACACATATGAATAAAATCCATATAAATTCCATAATACAACTTTAGTGGTACAATCTAGAATAATTAGGCCATGTCCTCATTTGATATTAATTAAAACTGAACAGAGGATTTACCCTGGCTATGCAGATTTAGTCTGGTGGAAGATTCAGCCCCATGTTTTTTTCTTGGTTTTGGGATTATGACTTGTTAGATTTATTAGCTCATTTGCTTCAGCAAATGACAGCCTCTGGACTGAGCCATGGTTGGCAGCAGAGTAGTGAATGGACTGGCTGAGGAACAGGAGAGGAATAAACAGAGGATATTTCTTCTGAAAGACAGAACCCCGTTCTCATTCCTGTCCTAGTCCATCATGACTACTTTCCAGTGGAGATGATCTGTTCTGGGACTTGAAATGAGCAAGCACAAATTTTGTTAAATGAAAAGTGTTGGAATGAAAAGGACTTGACAGGCCACAGAATGTACTATGAAGCTTTATTTCTGTAAACTAGCTTCACTTTCACTAGAAAGAAACATGATTTTCTGGTGCTAATGTCTGTGCTAAGAATTAAAGTGTAAGGAATGCAATGGATTGTACACATACTTGTACAGGGCATGATGGTGTTTAGTTTTGCAGTTATTTCCTGCCTTGTATTGAGATGTCAAGGCATAAACTGGGAATCATGAGAGTTTGAGTAACTTGTGCCAGAGTGTGTAGGCTCCTGAAACTCTGGATTAAAAATAAAAAAAAATCATACTTATGAGCCTAGTGATAAGTGAGTAAATACAGACAGATGAGACATGATGACTTTGTATGCGAACAATAATATGAAGCTGGTGAATGTGAAGATCACATGTAGAAAATGAAAAGTAGATTTTTCTCTGATTTCATTTCTGACTCAGAATTTTTTTCTTGGAAGATCAGTAACAAGTTGACACTTCAGTAAGGAGGAAGTCTGCCTAATTTACCAAAATTCAGAGAATAAGTTTCACAGCAGACTGCAGAGAAGCAACTGAGAATGAATGCAGGTTGAGTACCAGAGGAATGATTTTTACAAAATAAACTCCCTATTTTATTACCTTATCATTAATATAATATTTCCTTAATCTTAGGGTAACTGGTAATGATCATTTTTGCCAGTAATAGAGCAAATCTGTAGCAGGCTGTTTCTAGTTTGTTATATGTGGAGTTGAGCTCCCAGAGGAGTCTCCTGGGCTAGGCATGACCTGTGTGACAGAGGGGTGCAGGGTGACAGTGTCCAGAGCAGATCAGATGTAAGAGAGGAGCATATGAAGAAATGACTTCCAATACTGTCCTCCTTTGACTGCTGGACCACAAAGCTTTTGTTCATATGACAGCTTTCCCTGAGGCAGCACCTTTCAGTGCACAGATTAATGTCCTGAGCGTGTTATAATGAATTAACACCACTCCGCTGTGTGTATGGCATTGCCTTTGACCTGCTCTGTTGTCATATCACCTGGGGAGAAGTGTCATCTGCAGTGCTATACTCAACTGAAGACAGTATCTGATATGAATACTCTTCTAAGCATAGAGCAGTTGGTACTATAAAATGATTTATACATTGTCCTGACATTTACAGTTGCTAAGATGAACTGCTTCGTGGTATACAATAAAGACCTTTATCAAAACTGGCTTTATGCGTCTGCTTAGGGCCATAAAGAGAAATGTCCAAGAACATATCCAGCTCAGTTCTCCCCAGAAAGCACAAAAGGACAGATTGTTCAGTACAATAATTGATGTTAGTGGTAGGATGTTTTTCTGGATTATCAGCTTGTAATTAAGGGAGCTATTAACGCTGAGAAGGAATTTCAAACTCAATCCATAATCCATGATCAGTTTTAGTGGATGGAAGAGAGAATACAAGCTACTACTGTGCCAGTTACTCTGCTGCTGTGAAAAGGTGTGACTCAAGCCCATGAAATAACACCAATTCACGGGAGCTAGAGACCTGGATGGGCACTGACTGTGAGGCAGAGAGACTCTTTGGGACAGCACTACCACTACCACTTTTGCTAGTTCCTTGTTTACTGACTTTGGGCAGCAACATGCTACCAGCTAATTGCTGTCAGGAGCATGACAGAGCCCAAGAAGGCTCAGCAGCAGACTGGACAGGAGGGAGCATAACTCAATGACTGTTGATAATTAGGCAACTATCAGCAAAGAATGGGAAAAAACCTGGGGGAAGTCAGGTAGCCATCCCTTCCCTGACACCAAGGAAGCCTAATCAATTGACAAGAAGGATGACCTGTTTGCTAATTGCAATTACTTGAATAAATGTTGAGTGGGGTGACTTTCCTGGCAATTGGGATACTACACTGCAGAGCCCATCCATCTCAGGGCAGTTAATTAACTCTACTGCCTGCTCCCTCACATTCAGGGAGGAAATGAAATAGCAAGTCTTCTCCTGTCTTTATAACCTTTTACATTCATTTACTTATTTTGTCATCACTTTGGCAGTGATTCTGTTGACACTATCTACCTTGCATAATCACCTCTTGGGAATGGATGTTAAATATTCCTGGGTGGTGGGGTATTCAAACACCTTGTTTATTTCCTTTGTAGTCCTAGGAACTAAACTGACTTTGCTTGCCTTTTCCCCACAGACAGTTTGTGGAAGTAAAACACTAATGCTGGTGTTCAATATAAATGTGTGTATGAGTTTTTCTTAGGGATCTTATGTGTAAACAGGTGCTGTGGACATAATTTTTCATCTTTCAATGGAAGAATTGCTCAGCTTGTTCAAAATATTACAAAGAAAATTGTTTTAGATGACTAGGAAATAGAGTAAATTGCTTTTTGTGTTATTTTTCTATTCCCCCTCTTCTCTCCCTTCACATTTTCTAGTCCTTCTCTTGCAGAATACGCTTGCAAAGCCTTTGTACTTTTTCAGACATCAGAACCACTAAATTGCACCATAAATCTGGCTTTTCAAAGCTAGTTAAAATTTTTTAAATTACAAATGGTGCAAAGAAACAGTAATTCTCTTTCAGCCATGCGTTCTGCTCTTTTTTACTAGTTGGGGAAAGTGACAAGGAAAGAAAAGAAGGCAAAAACCTAAAATATCCAGTTGCAACTGGAGCTGGATTATAAGTAAAAACTTTTAAATAAAAGAATATTAACTAATTTCTAAAAAGGCTACTCTAACTTCCATCTTTCTGTAATCGTCACTAAACCAAACAGTTCTTGTTGTTTTTCCTTTGGAGGAACAAAATGGTATAACCTTGAAGAAAACGTAAAGATACTACCATTAAGTGGCAAGGTATCAGACCGATGGTACAAGCCCAAGAGTAGAACCGAGTAGGCAGAAGCCCAAGCCTGGCTTGTGGTTAATTTAAGGCATTCCTCTTAACACTGGTTCTTGTTAACGGGATTCATGTTTAATATTGGTGCAAGTCTCCTGGAGAAGTTGTAGAGTCTCTGTCTTTGGAGATATTCAGAGTCTGACTAGACAATATCTTGAGCAATGTACCTGCAGCCTTGGCTGTTAGGTGAGCCCACTGCAAAGCAGGGACAGCATTTGCCTAAGAGGAGCATCACAGATGTAAGGGCAGTCAGGGTCCACTACCATGGTCTCAGCAAGCCCCACACTTTCTCAGCTGCTGTCTTACAGGAATGTAATGACCCAAAGTGTGGAGAGCTGCCTGACTTTCCCAAGCAAGGAGCAAGCATCCTTGTGTAGAAGAGCAGGGAGCTGCATCTACTTATCTGGAAGACAAGGGCTCCCTCCTCCTGGCTGTCCCCAGATGCTTTGTGTGGACTGCTGTCTGGCCCTCAGGACTAGAGTATAATAATTTACAGCCTGTGCTTACTGCCAAGCCTGCACAGCCCTGAAAGGCTCTTTGTCCCTAGCAGTGCTGAAGAGAAATCACTCCACTACAAGTACATTAAGCACATGAACAGCTCTGACAAGAAACAGAGTAATAATTTGTTTGGTAAGTTCACTTATGTTTTACTGCATTTATTTATTGCTGTCCAACAGCTCCATCGGGTGCTTTTTCAGCAGCCAGACACACAGACATGATCTCAAGTCTGGAGTCAAGTCAAAAGGTCCTACCTGCTTCTTTACTATAGTGATAAAATGAAAATCACCTCAAGTAAGCAGAGGTGTTCTGCCATACTGACTTATACTATGTGCAGTGCAGATTAAGCATTGGCATTTTAGCACCAACAGCTAAGTGTGGCCATGCCAACTTTGGCAGGCTAATGTGCTCTGGACATATCTGAAGTGCTTAACAGTTTGGTGTGGCAATGGCAGGTTATACAACTTTAATAAAATTTGAATGTTGCTCCTCTCCATGTGTAAAAAGCTGGATGAGTGCAACAATGTGTAATTTCTCACATTCTTGTTTTTAATGCAGGTTGAATGCAAAATATAGCATGTCTTTAGCATGCTGATATGATCACAGACTGAGACAGACTGCAGATTTACCAGTGAAATACTGAAGAAAAGGATATTTTATCTTAATGACTCTGCAAAGTGGGAGAAACAGGTCATCAGAAGTTTACTTCTCTACAGGGGAGCTTGAGACAAGCATTTCACTGTTGGCCACGTGTACAATGTAATAACAGTAAAGAAGCCATCACAGAAAGCAATGCTAATCTATTTTTTTGAGAGAAGACAAATGTTGGCTGGCTTCTACTGGCTCGGCATTGCAACCTACACATTAAAAATATACTGTCACAAAATGGAGATGCTGAGAGCTTTGTTGCACTGTTGGATAATGTTTGGATATTTGCTAGTAACAGATGGTAGGTCTTTTCATCCATATCTATGTGTTCGGGGTGGAGGATTGCTTGATGACACGCACACAATTACTGTCATTGCTGTCTGTGTCATATTATAGCATTCTTACAGCTTTCAAGACCTCTGTTTATTCAGAGATTTTATGAGGCAGGTGCTTTAGAGTGTGGTAGGAGGGAAGATAAAGTCAATTCCAGTTACTCTTAAACCCTGCAAAGGCACAGTCTGTGATCACTTAGCAGTTCCTAAATGGCCTGGGTCTTGTATTCCACGTTAGCATATGGACTGAAGACACACATGGTGTTAACTAGTAACCTCCAGAGGACAAAGAAAAGAATACACCAACATGAACCCATGTAGGGCCTAATCCCCTCCACAGTGGATGCCAGTGAGAAGGCACAATGAGAAGGCACAATGTGTGTTGAATACCAGAAAATTAATTTTGGGCTGAAATACCCTTCAGCTTGCAGTTTTCTATTGCTCAGACCTAAAATTGCATGAGTCTGGAGGAGACTCAAAATTTCTCTTCGTGCTGGAAGAGCACCAAGGATGTGCATCCCACCAAAAGCACTCTGGCTGCAGGGCACCTATGGGTCTGCACCCACATAAGTCTCAGCCCCTTATTCCTTGACAAGGGTCTAGCTTGTTACTGAAAACTCCTCTGAACATTTCTTCAGCTACATTTTAAAGGAGAAAGAGTAAAAAAGGAAAGTAAACAAAATGAAAAAGGAGGGTTTCTGTCTTGGGAGAAATCAAGGGCTTTCACAACATCCCAGACTAAGGAGCATGGAGGTATGTTAATAATCATCTTTGCCCTGAACACTTTCAACTGCCTGTGCAGAGACAGGGGTGATACCAAGCTCCTTAGCACCCTGGCTCCCTGAGTTATGACTATATCCATACATACTTGGTCTCTAGGTCCTGCTCTTTCTCTGAGTTGTAGAAACAAGACCCAAGTCCTTACTGTTGCATGTCACTATCATTCCTTCACATGGCAAGTGCACACTGTCTATGTGCAGGTGGTGTACTGCAACCATTTTCTTCTGAAGACAAATTGACATACCAGGAGAACTGCACCATTGCATGTCCCTTAGATGCTTCATGTGTCAAGATGCACATTACTGTCTTCTCTATAGAAATCTGAGCTAAAACAATTCCAGCTTTTATTAGCTAGGGGTAGAGCCTTAGTTTACAACTATCAGACATTCCTTTTAGATCTATCATTTTGCCTCCCCATTTCTCATTGTGTCTTCCACTGCCTCCAGAGGAGTTTGTCCTTATTTGTTAAAATATCTTCTAACTGGACTGCCTCCAAACATCAACTGTAAGTCTGATTAATTATCAAGGAGATCATCACAATTCATAATAAGTTTTGTGCTAATTACATGTACCCTATGAGTATTTTCCTCTCATTTATCTCGAGTGCTCATTTTGCAGATTAATAATGAACGTGACAACTGCAAGTGAAACCAGTACTGTGGACTGTCAAATAAAGGCATGGGGGGATTGGGCTCTTAATTAAAACTTCTATTTGCTTGCCATTACAAATGCTACTACCCATCTTGCTTCCAGGAAAGGCTGTTTATTAAAAACGTGTTATTCCCAAGAGACAGATAAAGGACACTAAGGCGCTTTGGTAACACTGGAAGAATCACTTAGTATAGAAAGCTATTTCATACCCAAACTGAATTAGAGAGTCTATGAAAAATATCAGCCTGTTAGACCTGAAGATAATACTCTCCCTCTTATGCAGGCTAGCACAAATAAGCTTTTCTCCTTTGTCTGATCCATAATCCAAAAAACTCAAGCCTGTGGTTTCCTTTCCCGGATCTGGTTTAGCCTAGATTCTTTCACTAAAACTGTCTGTAGGCCTCACAAGTGATTTCTGTAGTTAAGTAGTAAAATAATGCAGGCTGTGAGTGGTCAGCAGTCAGAAGTAACTGTTTTGGTCACTGCCAGCTACATGACAATCTGCAGTTTGGAAGTGAAAAATGGTTTACTTACATTTTTAAAGAGCATAAAAAATGGTACTTGTGGTTGTAAGACAAGTAAAAGCTTGGGAGAAATACATGCTGTGACATCTGTGACATCTCTGACATCTCTGGATTTTAAGCTACAAGCCAGCACCACAGCAGTCAATGCTTCAGGGAATATAAATCTTTTCTTTTATACCAGCATTCTGCTGGCTGTTTACAATTTGCTTTGCAATGGATTACTTTTGGGTGGATGTAGGTGTATCAGGGCAATTAGCTATGCGTGATAACTTTATGTCAGAAAAACAGTCCTGCTCTTCTCAAATCTATTCAAAATCCTATTACTTCTAACTTCCTTCCTACACTACTCTTCAGATCATCACCTTCTTCATTCCTTGTAGTAGTTTATCTAGTTTCTGATGAATGTGTTAGTTTTGATAAGATTTCTTTTGTTCCTCTAAAAAGCCCCACATTAAATTACTACTGATTTGTCTGCATGTCATCTGTGTGTCCCTTCCCCTCTCCCCAATAACTCCATTAATCTTAGGGATGAAAAGAAGTAATTTCCAACAAGAAACAAGTTCTCTTACTCACAACTCTGGCATTTCAGAAATAACAAGAATGAAGATGACCTCTTTTGAAATGGCTCTAAAAACCCTTTTTAAAAAGCCCATTTCCTATCCCAAAAGAGCTAATTACAACACATGTAATTTCTTGTTCATTATTAGAGTCATGACTCCATGGCTCAGGTGCCATATTCTGCTGCTCACACATTTTACATCACAATAGCATAAAACTATAATTACAAATAGTTTAAAAGCCAAAGAGGTTGTGTCTTGAAACACCAGTTTTGCCTATAAAAGTGACTTTCTTTTGGTTAAGCAAAACATATTGCGGTAGTAACAAACTGGCTGGTCATAAGGTATATTAACCTTACTACATGAATACCGAAACAAATATATATATTTATCTTCTATTATATAAAAGATAGATCATTCCTATATCTTACTGCCTTAGATACATTCAAAGATTCTGATTCATGTGGCCACTGCCTTTCTAAACATAGTCTTCTTTAACTAATACAACTACAACTGCTAAAATGAAAACCTTCCCACAGAACACATTTTCATTTGTGTTACCAGCTGTGCATTGATCAGATGAAAAAAACCAAACTGGTCTTTCTCTAGATCTCCTAATATTGAACAACTCTCTTACAAGTGACTGGCTGGCTTCTGGACCTGCTCTCCTGCCTTCTCTCGTTCTGCAAAGTAGATCTGCAACCAATGAACATTGCTGTCAAACGCCTTTCCTTTCCTAGTGGCACCAATCTGAATAGAGTAGGCACTGAATTTGGTGACATTTTTACCTAAGTCAGAAGATTTTTTTCATATCCAGTATGTTTGTCTTATAACCTTGATGACATATTTATAGAATTCAGTTTTTCTGAGGGAGAGCCTGGTTTGTGTTTGCTCATGTAACAGCTGTGCTTTGTCCTTTAAAAAGACAGTAGAGTCCCTATGTGTAGCTATTTTTACACTACATAGGTCTCACTGGTCATCTAAAAATAATTTTTGAATGTTCACACATAATATACATAGAACCATTATTTGACCAAATATGGTAGCATAAAGGGGTCCTTATCAGGTCTTTGGCTGCTTCTGTAGCAGCAATAATGATTTTAAAATGCACAAAACCCTCATAAACAGACCCTGTACTTCCTGTTTGCAAAACACCATGAGCAGAAATTGATGTTTTTGTGCAAACAGAGTTTGGACTGAGGATATACTCAGACTTCTTCCAGCACTGGTCAAACAATATTGGTTTTCACTTCCCTGAAAGAGTCTGGTTAATCATAACCCCTGTACAGAAGGGAAGCTGGATATTTTGAAGGGAAAAATACTGTTGGAATGTAAACTAAAAATTCTGACCCTCAGAAATATCACTGAAAGGTCTTTCTTTTCAATAAGAGTAATGAAAACATCTTGTTATCAAGCTTTTTAAATCGGATTTTTCCTCTAAAGACAGGCCCCAAACATCAAAGCCACTTGATTTGCAAGGCTTTTAGGTTTCTTTCTCATTGATCCTGGCTCAGAGGAGATACCTCAGGGGACCTGCTCTGCTTGGACCCAAAGAAATCCCCATAACAGAGCAGAGTAAGATTTTGGCTATCCAGGCTTTCTCAAAAAAAGTATACCAACCTGGGAAAGAGAAAACACCATCGGTCATCTAACATTCAAACAACTGGACTATACAGGCTTTAGTTAAATGTTTTAATTTTGATTAATTAACTAGGCATTTCTTTGACCAAAACCACAGCAGAAGAGATAAGTCCTTATGAAATCTGTATCTGTCACAGTTTAAAAGAATGCCACGAGCGGTAGCATTAACAGGGTCTGGCTGCTTCTTCATCTGTCTCACAAAATAGCCACCTTGGTGGATTTCATGATTTTTAGTAAGGGGTGAGCTGGTGGTTGAAGCCTCCCTTTCTCCTCTTCTGTTCTTTTCACAAATCTAGTAGGAAATTAACATCTTTAAGACAACTGCGTTTCTTCAAAAATTGTAGGCACTGACTACCCCATTCCAGAGTTACTGAGGAAAGGCAATCAGGCTGGTGTACACAAGCACACAAAGCACATTGTTGCATCAAAACCTTTTTGTTAAAAAGCCTACAATACAAAGGAAGCTCTGATGTTTTGCTTATATAGCTGTGTATCTAATGTGCTCCATTCCCATGCTGTCGTTCTATAGCTAGGCAGAAATATCAGGTTAAGTGTGTTGCACAAAACGGAATTGAGATTAAATTACCAGGAATTTTGGTTGCCTAAGGTTTTAAGGATTAATCCTAAAGACCTTAATGAAGCTGTTTGGTTTTGAAAGTAGTCAGGGCCTATGTATTCGATGAACTAAATGGAAAATGTAAGTCCTTCTTTTGAAAATTTCTCAAGAAATATTTCTGTATGACAGATTGTGAATGGTAATGAGATATTTTTAGTGTAATGTTTGAGTGCATCATAAGTTTGCTTGCACTCCTCCAGAAGAGAATGAGTCATTACCCACAGAACAGGTATGCAAAAATTTAGATTGTTTTTCTCCTCATGCAATACTATAAACCGAAAGTTTCTTGAGATATATTGTTTACTGAAGTGCATTCTTCACAGAGACTATAATTTTAAATTTTTCTGTCACCCCCATACCTAGTGCACGATTCTGACCCATCACAGACATTAATACTGTAATTTCAGACATTGTAGACATTAATAAAGTCTGTCTCTATAATAAACATGCAACAAAGACCATGGAGAAAGTTCTGCACCTCACAAAACTTGGAAGTCCTGATTGTGTGTTGCATGACTTGCACACCCTTTAAAATTTTTCTTTAGATCCCTTTTCACCATTTTCCTGTCTCTATTTAAGCTAGCAACACCAGTACTGCCTGTTTAGGTCACTACCAGCTCTCTTTATTCAAGCATTCTCTGTCACTGTTTGCCCAGCATCTACAACAATAGAGTCCCAATATCACAGTTGTGCCTTGCTGTAAAACAAATAATAAACACATCTTTGTTGTTCCTTTCTGCAAGCTGTGGGTATGGCTGGTATTTCTGTAAATATACAGTGTGCTCAAGCGAACTAAAAATCCTCTAAGGGTATTGTCATCTGGTTGTGATAGAAAAGGTTCTGCCTGTATGACAATATAAAAGGCCATTGTAAGGCACAGCTTCCCACAAAAGAGAGGAAACGATGTTCTGTGTATCTTGTAGATACACAAATTTTAAAGGTCAGAGGCAGACCTTCCATCACCCAGCCTGTTTTCTGAAGGAACGTCCTCCAGTATCTCCTGTAATTTCTTGGAAGTGTTTTTCAAAATGATACTCTATATCTAAGGACTTAAAGAGCTAGACAACTTTTTATTTGACCTTTACTGGTGACCTGAAACATAGGGGCTTACATTTTAGCTGTTTGCAAGTGTCTCAAAAGTGGAGCTTATACAGGATAACCTATTTTATGAGGTTTATGTCATTCAATCCTTTTTATTGTGAACATTGAGATCTTTACAGAGGAAGGGTAAGAAACGAAGGAAGTTTAGTGGTGATGAGGCCTAGTACATGTTCCTGACTCTGAATACTTCTGAAACGTGGAAGCTAGTGAGTTTCATAAGACAGTGGAAGGAAAGGTGGGGTATGGGAGGACCTTCCCTCTTTTGGCTGCAACATAATTTTCCTGAGGCAAAGCGATAATAAAAACCTAAGGGTAATAAATTGAACATCACCTTGCTCCAGTGATGTGCTCGTCACAGCCATTAATTTGTCAATGTTCTAGTTTCTGCTTCTGATTGAAGGTTCATCAGTGTCACTCTTTGACAGTTCGAAATATAGAGCATCTCAGACACAGGAAGAAACACTTCTGCATTTCATTACACAGCTTTTGAAGCCATGATGGAAAACTGAGGGGTATGAAGAGACTGCAAATGCCAAAAAAGGCATTTACACCAAGTTTTTAGGCTCCACTTTAAATTCAACTCCTGGCCTACCAATTCTTGGCATCATCTTTGAACAGCATAAATCTGAAAGAAGGAAAGGAATGTGAATGAGCCCAACAGCCCAGATCTCATAGATCTTATGCTTTTAGGACTTTAGAAATTGACAGCATATGTTGGTAAAAAGCCGGAAAGATCAGCCAGGACAAAAAGTTACTGTTAGGAAACAGCCTGCTTATCTGCCTTTAATTTGCTGGAACTGAGTTCCCTATATGACTGTATGTGACTACACACATACGTAAAAATCTTTTCACTGTCCCATGCAATTCCAACTACATATACATACCATTCTTCACCTGTTGAATGGCATGCAGTGTTCCTGGGTAAGAACAGCTATTTCCCCTTTTGGATGCACAGCAGCAGGAAACGTATTCTAAACTCATCTCATTTAGTCTGTGGAATCACTCAGGTCTCTTGCCAGCTCAAAGTTGGTTGGCAGGCATGCATCCGCTTCTAGCCTTTCTCAAATACAACCTTATGCATCTCATCAGAGTAGGCTATTAAATAAGACAAGTCAACACATAAATGAGGATGGATTGGTTGTGAATGCTTGTTCAGTCTGTGCTGCCAGCACTCGCTATGTGTCATCCACACAAGGGTCACAGCTCATTGCCAGAAAAGGGAAAAATGCCTCAGAGAGGTCATGGCACAGGATACAGTGGAGCATATATGCTACTTGACATTGCTCATTGACCATCTTGTAGAACTAAAAGCAAGCAGACTTCTGTGTTCTAACATGCCTAAACCATACACAGATGACAATGTCCTGTATCTGTGAGCTCCATTACAAAATGTTTGTTTGGCTAAGAAATGCCAGATGTTTAGAGAGCCAAGAACCAGAACGTCTTGAAGTAGTGGCTCCACTACTGCTCCATTGCTCCAAGAGATTGCAGAAGTTGGATGTGCGGTTAGGTACATGGAAGTCACGCAATGTCAGCTTCAGGAGTGCTTGCTGCTTTATTTCACCCTGCCAACAGGGATTTAAATTAGCCAGCGTTTCCCATCCCAGCACAGGAATGTAGCCAGATGAAGACCCATGCAATTCAAGTATTTGGCTTTTACATTTGGCTTTATAGGCACAGCTTGGCCACCTCTATTTATATTTGTCCTTGTTCCCCTAAACAGCAGCCAGGGGATTTCT
Source organism: Bucco capensis (assembly GCA_013396975.1). Taxonomy (NCBI): domain Eukaryota; kingdom Metazoa; phylum Chordata; class Aves; order Piciformes; family Bucconidae; genus Bucco; species Bucco capensis. The sequence goes on along the minus strand of VWZO01019897.1, from coordinate 354,889 downwards.
GTTGTATTTCCTGAGGGAAATTCCAACATAATCAGAATAGAACTCAAAACATTTTCCTGTGAATTTCTTGTGGTACTTAGTATATCATAAATGAACATAAGCCACAGTCTTTTAAATGAACACCTTATATGATGAAATTTATGTTTAAAAATATTTCTAAAGGTTGAATATTTTTGTAAGCTTTTATTTTTGTTATAGAATTCAAGAAGTTAACAGGCTGTCTGTAACCATCACTGATATCTGCGACAGATGTCCTGAGAGCCACCTATAAACAAAATCATCATATCTGCAATGTCTTGATTACAGATACTATTTAAGTTAAAGCTATGTATTTAAAGAACAAAGAGTATGTAATCTTTTCTCTGGAACTATTTCATTTAAGATCAAATTATAGCTGGTTGTCTGATCCAAAGAAGGAGACAAAGACTACTCAACTAGCCATGGATATGCTACAATGGCAGCACTGGGATGGAAGAGGAATACAATCTTTTTTTCTACTTTAAGTGCTTGAATGCACACAAAACTCACCACCCAACCTGAAATTTGCCCACAATGGCAAAGTTAAAATAGTGATGCCACCTATCTTCTCAGGAAATCATATCATATTGCCTCAAGTGGCCGTCCTAGTTGTGTTGTCCTGCCAATATAAGATGACTGCTCATAAGCAACCAATTTCTTGGCAAAGGACTGTTTTAGTTTCACTGCAAAGGATAAATCCTGTCACTATTTAGGCAAAAGCAAAACTCCTTGAACTAGAGTTTATCTTGCAGTGTAAAATGCAATCTTAATTTCTAACTGTCCCCAAAGCTGGATCTGTTGTTCGCAGTTTGTGGCCACCTCTTGCATCACAGCTCTGAGTTTACGTAAGGAAGACTTTACTTATTTACTAATGGAAGGAGTCAGGGCATACCATGACAACTACAAATATTAAAGTATCTGGAGGTGTTTTTTAGGGCAGGAAAAGAACCAATATATACAGCTATCAGAAAGACCGAAATTTCCCTCCCTTAGGAGGCTTTCTTCCAGTTATGTGAGGAATACAAACCTATGCTTTTAAATTGGTTTGAGCTTTGTTTTGTACTTGCTGAACTATACTACTGTGTAATTTTAGTTAAAGAAATAATATTGGGGGTTTGGGATTCTGATTTTGTTGTGGGCTTTTCTTAAAATATTATTAGCAGTATTTCTATGTTTAAACAAATGGTGCTGTCTCAGATATAGCTTTTAGTTGGTGAATGCACGGAAATGCTTTCAGTTCTTGAAATAAAAATAAGGAAGAATATTCCTCATTCACTCTTCCTTCAACTCATCTTCAAGAAGGAAGATCCAGGGAGCTACAGGCTTGTCAACCTCACCTTGGTCTTTGGGAAAGTAATAGAAGAAAATAATGAGGGTAAACCATTTTGCAGCGTTAATTACAAGCAGCCTATTGGGAGAGATCAGCATGGATTGGCAAAGGAATGCCTTTCCACTTCACCCATTCTGTTCTGTGAGTCTGTGACTGAAGATATAAAGAGATTCACCTTTTCTTACCTGACAAAACCGTTCCTTGTGCCTCTCTACATGGACATTTTGTAAGTAAATCAGTAATAGATGGACTACTGATTGCACTTAGTCATTATAATATATAACGTTAATTAAATAGCTCAATAAGAACTCTTGGTAGAGTAGAACAACTCAAACACCAGTGTTCAGGCAGCAAAATGTAAAATCCTTTGTTCAGAACACAGCATTTAGGACTGGCTAATAGTCCAGGATTGGTAATTGCCTTGCCAAAATGGCCTCCACTCTTATAAGACCATATTAATCTACAGCCTAATAAGCCAAGGAGTAAATACAGGATAGTGGGATGTACCAGAAATCAGACTGTTATCATGAACACACCAAGGTACTTCAACATTAATTCTTATAGTATTGCCAGAAGAAACCCAGCATATAGTGCAATGCATCCTCCTAAGCCATATCCAGACACCAGTATTCCTATCTAGTGAATGCTTTCTTTAGCTCTGATGATATTGTAATGGTGATATCATTTCAGGTACGTTTGTCCACCTGCTGTCATGGCAGTTTCAGGAATATGGTGTGACTGCTTGGATGATGTGGGCAGAACACTGCTTTCAAAGGAAACAGAATGAAGTCCCAGTAGTAAGAAGGCAAACAGGACAAATGAGTACACTTTTAAATCATATCATTGCTTGTTGTACAATTTGTATTGAAAAAGTGAGATACTAAATACAAACCCACCCACCCCCTAAACAGCTTCCAGGCAGAGGATCGATTGTATGCTTGTTCTTAATACCCTGTGAATCAGAGTGCATACATCAATGTTCAGGAACTGAAACTCTCTTAATACCCTGGTGGGATTACTTGGATTTTTGGCAGGGAAATGTGTGTCTGTGTATGTACATCTTTAAAAAGTTTCCTACTCAGTTCCTTCTCTCAAACTCACCAGGCAATATTCTCTTCTCATTCCCTGTCTGTCAACTGGAAAATATACACCATTACCTCCCATTTTACTACAAACACACTGTTTTTACCAAATTACAGCTCTGGAATATTGATTCAATCTCCAAACAATATAGTCTAATCATAATTCAAGGTATTTAAAAGCATTGAGTTATAAACCTGCTAAATAAACTTGATAGCCTGATTTAAATCCAGTTGTATTTTTAATTTTTCCATATACTCTCTAAAACCATTTTACTAAATATTTCCAATTTAATAGGAGAACAGAAAATGAACAAGTGAATAATATGCAGTTAGACTGCTATCAGGAGAAGTTATTGGCAAATAAATGAAAAATAAGGAAAGAATACCCAGGAGTAGACTGTTCTGGTTTTGGCTGGGATAGAGTTAATTTTCTCCCTAGTAGCTGGTAGAGTGCTGGGTTTTGAATTTAGTATGAGAATAATGTTGATAATGCACTGATGTTTTAGTTGTTGCTAAGTATCACTTATCCTAAGTTAAGGATTTTTCAGTTTCCCATGCTCTGCAAGCAAGCAGGTGCACAAGAAGTTGGGAGGGAGCATGGCCAGGACAGCTGACCTGAACTAGTGGAAAGGGATATTCCATACCTTAGGACATCATGCTCAGTACATAAACTGGAAGTAGTTGGCTGGGAGGGGCAGATTACTGCTCAGGTATCAGTCAGGAGGTGGTGAGCAATTGTGCATCACTTGTCTTCATTGGGTTTTATTTCTCTCTCTTTATTTTCATTTTCTCTAAAATTATCATTGTTTTATTATAGTTAACAATATAATTTGATTTAATTTCAGTTATTAAACTTGTGGGATAAGTTTTACCTTTTTTTCCCCCCCAACTGTCCTCCCCATCCCACTGGGAGGGGGGAGGAGTGAGCAAGCATCTGTGTGGTGCTTCATTCTTGGCTGGAGTTAAACCACAATATAGACACAGGAGTTCATGAAGAAAGCAAGTGAGCTCTTGTTTTCAATATATATTCCAGGAAAAGTGCATGATGCCTAGCAAGTATGAGTATTTGTGTGTATACTTAGTAGCAGTTCTGATTCCCACCGTGAAGGAGGAAGAAGGAAGAGGTGGATGCAGAAGTACAGGATGTTCATAACTCCTGAGTGAGCTAAAGATAGCATAATTTTTGAGTGGAAATAGCAACAGAATAATGGAATAAAAGACATAAGCACTAAGGATGGATGTGGTGAAAATCCTGTGTTTTGAAATGTGCCAAGATTAAGGAAATCATTCAGGGTCCCCCACATTTAAAATGGTGTTTTACAGACAAATTAAAAGGACAGGTTATCGGTATCCAGAAACAGAGATCAGGGCAAAAAACCCAGAGTATGAGAGATGGAAAACCAGAGCTGAGGTGACACACTAAAAGAAAGCACAGGAATATACTGAAGAGACATAATGGAGAAGGAAGTATAATCTATAGGTAGAAAAGGATACTGATTTATTTTGACAATAGAAGTTAAATCTGTGGGATCATGAACTCCTTGTCAGAGAGGAATCAGAAAGTACGTCCCCAGTGTCAGAGATCAGATGAACTATCTGATGGGAACAAAGATAAAACAATTTAAAAACCTGTAATTGTTCTTCATGTTGAGATAAATGACTGCTGGACTTGCTGGAATGGATCAGTTCTGTCTATGATAAATTGTGGTCCTAAGGGGTTGCTCCTGGATGTTTTCCTGTTCCCTAGAGAAGGCACAAAAAGACCATGAAGATTAGTATGAGGCTCCAGGCTTCATATACTGAAGTTTTAATATGTCTGACCAGCAGGAGATATTCGTGGAGAAAGGACTGCTGGAAGATAGATTCCACTGGAGTCCAAGGGAATCTGGCAGATTGATTGTTTCTACCCAGTTCCTCTGGAGGAGAAGACTTCCAGAACTTCCTTTAAAACATACGTGAAAGACAGAGAAGAACATAGTGACAGAAGAATGTCAGCATATAGAAAAACAGATATGAAAGCAAGTCTAACATGGTGGAAAGCAGTTATCTGGACAATACCTTTTAATGAAAGATTTAATCTGCTAGAGAAATAGAATGAGTTAAGACAAATCTTATTCTTATTGCAAAGAAACTGGGCAGCACAAAAGAAACTAGACTGCTTTGTGTAGGAAATGGAAACAGCTATATAGGGTAAACAGAACAAATATGGAAAAATAGTTGTGATTTGAACAGTTACTGAAGGATACTCACTGCTCAATGTGAGTGATCACATGAAGTTATCTGAGAGGGTGAAGCAAAGTAAGAATTTTAGAATCACAGAAAAGTAGGTTGGAGAATCCTCTGAAGGTTGCTAGTTCAACATTCTGCTCAAAGGAGAGCTAACTTTTAAGTTAGATTAGGTGGTTCAGCCTTTTTTCAGCTGAATTCTGAAAAATTTCAAGGATGGAGATTTCTTCACCTCTCTAAAGAGACTCTGATGGAGCTGCATATAAAGACTTGTGTTTACAACTTGAAAGCTCTTTGATATTTTTTGACTGATAAATATTACAAGGAAATATCTCATTGTAAATGACAAATTTTCCCATTGGAAACTCAGAACCAATACTACCAGTAACATTAAAGGTTGCATCAATTTCTTCACCAAATAGCAAATACAGCAATCTGGAGTGACAACAATTTAGATTTGGGTTAAATAAATTATTATACATAATAGTACAAAAAGATGTTGATTAAAATAGTCTTGGATAGTGCAATAAAAGCTTGAAGGTTAAACAGGGAAAATGCATCAGCAGAAGTATTGTAGTGGAAAAGTTTGCCAGTTCGCAAGTTGATGCTGCTGGACTCTGTATAGGGCTGTCTTTTGAGAGCTCAGAGATTCAGTGAAACACAGACCTGCATAAGACCTTGCATTCTGAGACATGCTGAAATAGAAAGCCAGGCTTATTTTTTCTGTAGTGTTTTTGATGTTTGTAAATAGCTTTTTTGGTATAGCATGCTTATTAGATACATTATTTTGTTAGCTGCCATTGCATCTCCTTACAGTTTTTACAAAGTAACTTTGAAGATGAAATCTATCTTGTGAATGGATGATGGAAATTATTGGTCATAAGAAACAATCGAAGAGAAGGGAAGAAGCTAGTGCCTTGTAATCTATGTGTCAGATGGACTGAGATTGGGGGAAAACTGGAAGATTAGGTATGCAGTAGAGAAGTATAAACAGCAGATTTTTCACATTTGAAGAAGTGTGAAGGTCATAATTCACTATATTATGTGGAATTATTAACCTATGGTTCATGATAGGAAGAGTCTGCTGCAACAGCAATCAAAGGCTAAACTTGATGGTAAAACAAGGGAAGCTCCCAAACAGAACTCTGGGATTGACCCAGCTAACACAGTGAACATTCCCCATGCCTGAACCTTGAGCTGGAGAGCTTTTCCACTAGTCTTAATAGGTAATTGTGCTCAACAATAGGCATAAGGAGTGGCTGAAAACCCACAGGACGACTGGGAATAAGAGGTGGCTAAGGGTGCAATGAGAAGAAATATCTAGATTTTAGCCCATAAAAAACATTTGGAGCTTAAAGTATTAGCTGAATACGGATTTGGTTCAGAAGAAAATGTCAGTCTCTGATTGTTCTGCTGAGGCCATGAAAGAAGGAAATTTGTACTTCCTTTGACAAGACAAATGACTGCAGTAATATTTGATTCAAGACTAATTTCTTCTCCTGACTCAAATTTGACTACTGCTTTGGCTGTAAGTGGATAACAGTATTTTTCTGTGGATAGTACTGAATACAAAGCCTATAAAACATTTGTGTATCTGGGAAGAAAAATATGACATATCTTTTATTGTTAAGATTTTCTGATATGACTTAGCAGTATAGAACAATCTGACTTAAATGTCTGTATTTTATTAAAAGCAATTTTTTTTTTCCTGATCAGACAATACAGAATACTTTAAGGCAGAATAAAGAATTGTGCAGCAGAATCATAAGGACATTTTAAGTGGGCAAGCTGAGAATTAGAAAAGGGATTAAAAGAAAATGTCTCTTCATTTAAATGGTTTACTTTCACTCAGGCTAGCTCATGTTCAACAGGGAAGATTAGGAGAGCAGCAGTTTGCACAAAGGCAATGAACTACAGAAAGGATCTTCAGTTCTGGCATTGTCAAGGTTTCTTTTTAGGCTTGGTAATAAAAATCACAGGGTAAAGTTCAGTAAAAGTTGGGATGCAATACAGGAAAGGAATGTGACACACATTAGCAGCAGAGGATATCTGATGACACTATTTAAGCTTGAAGCATTTTTAGATTTGTCTCAACTTCATAAACATTTAAGATGCTGTCAAAATCAGAGCAAAGCCTGTTCTTTGCATAGAATTATTTGAAACCTTATGGCTCAAACACATGCAGCCTAAGAAAGTCATTAAGTTACAGCCCGAAGGGCTTTCCTCTCTATGTGCCATTGAAGACATGCCCATTTTCATTAATGGTCATTAAAAAGACTTGATATTAATGACTTTTCACACTTAATTTCCTTTTCAGAATCATAAATTATCTATGATTTTGAGTTCTACATTTGCTTCATTTGGTTTCAAGCATTCTGTTTGTATAAAGAATAGAGACATTAATGCAAAACAAAAATCACTTATGGCTTTTCTAACCTCATAATAGACTCCATGTTGCAAGATCTCCTTGCAGAGTACACAAGTGCTTCCAGGGCTTTAATAGTAATGATTTTACACTTTTATATTTATGTCTGGCATCAAACAAACACTTATGAGAGTCAGAAGATTACAAACAGCTTCTTGACACTACACAAAGCGCACTGAGAAAAAAATTGGTAACAGATATGCCATTTCTTGTCCTGATTTGATTGCTGGCTTCTTATATTATCTCAGTTAAGTCCCTCCACTGAAGCGCTTTCCCTTGGCACTTTACAAACTTGTATCTCCCTGCCTAAACTCAATTTAAGAAATGGTGAAGCTTTAAAACTCTTTTAGCTTACTTTTTTCTCACTGGAGAACAGACAATGCATTTACTGTTATCTTTTTAGCCTATGGGTCTTTTGTTTACAGGTCTTGGTGAAAAATACAACTCTTGGCAAGAAATTTCTTCAGGACAGTGAGAATCTGGTCTCCTGTTGAATCCTCTAGATGCTGTTGTAAAAACAGACAACATATCCACAAACTCACTCTGCAACTGTATATCAAGGTCCACATGAGACACCCAGAAACCCTGCAGAGCAGGAAGCTGGCAAACACACCACTGTGGAGTACTGTGACAGTCTGAAAACTGGAATGTTGGCATGTTTTCATGCACACATCTTCAAGGGCAACAAAAGGAGACCAAAAATGCTTGAAAACTGTAAAAGCCTCACAAAACAGAGTAGAAAATGTAAAGAGAGTGTATAACCTCATGTTTTTTCTCATCAAACCCACCTTTTCCCCACACAATGCTAATTTTCTAGCTGGCTTTGTAGTCTGCTGCTCCACCAATTATCACTCTATTTTCAGAATTTTTTTTTTGTACAGCTCCACAGCACTACTTCTACCCATGTTGCTTGGATGACAACACAGAACCAGTTACTTGTATTTTTCACGCTAGGATTGCTTCTGAGACAGGAAAGACTGGAGGGGACAAGCTGTAGCCCTCTGAGTAGACAAGCTTTTCATGTAGACAAGGCAATCTTGATGAGAGCTAGCTGTTTGGTCAGAAGAGAGACCAGGTTCAGCCCCTGACTGGGCTCTCTCAAGAGTAGAATCTGACAAAAATCGCTTTGCAACATCTTTGAGAGGGCACAAAATGATCAAACACATTTTTGAAGACTGTTCTTTGTTGATTGCAAATGCCAATAGTGGTGTAATCCCCTCTTGTGCTTGAAGCCTGACTGTAACAATCTGTTAATACATAGCCTTTTCCTTTCCAAAGTGAGTGTGCAACATTTACTTATATAACCTGAGGGCAGGTCTGTCATTACCTGGATTTTTGCCTGTGTTATTTTGTGAAGCCAAGAATGTTTTCAGATTGACCATTATACAAATAGTGAATCACGGATTTTATTACTTTGGCATTTTAGCCTAAATGCAGAGCTGAGACATATTGCTAGTTCCCTTGTTAGCTGATAAAGCAAATTCAACAGAGACACAGAGGTCTTGAAGATGTTAAATTCCTACATATTTTTTGAGAACTGTGGCCCAGATACAGAAGAAAACCCTTGTTTAAAATTCCCCCCTCAGAGGAAAACTGCAAATCAGTAACATTAGATAGCAGTGGGTCCAAAGAGAGGGAGTGGCTACAACTGCCACAATCATAGGGCTTGTGTTTTACCAGATAGAAGAGAATCTGTATGTATGAGAGGAAAAAAAAGGTAAAAAAAGCCCCACAAAACCTAAAATCCACACAAAAAGTCTTGGGAGGAACCAAGGGTTAGAAATTCTGCTACTCACAGAACTGTTCTCTTTTATTTTTGTAAGTTAAATCTGACCTATCCCAACCTTTGTGGTTGAATTATAATCCTAGAAAAACACACCTGACACTACTTTGAGCATCCTTCACATTTTCCCTCTCTCTGCATCTCCAGTGATCTCTGTTCTCACAGCAGAACAAACATCATCGTTGCTTGTATTCCTTTCATTTTTCTGCAGTATATCCATTGCACCACAGAAGTGGAGAAGTTTTCAGGCATATCTTTAAAAGACTATCTCAGCTTGCGTTCCTGAGGAGTGTTCTTGTCTCTATAAATGAATCAGCTATTTAGCAGCTGAATTGCAAAAGCAGCCAAAGAGTTCCCAAGAGACCTGCTGGCAGAAACACATCAGTCCTCTAATATAAAAATATGAACTCTATGGCATTAGAGTTCCTATACTGTAACACTTTCCAAGATGATTTTGGGTGACAAAATATAACAGCAAGCACAGAATCATACAGGATTCAAGGGCAGAGACAAAACCATCCAAGACCACCTTTTTTCTTCCTGCTTGCCTGGAGGTGCTCTCAGCTCTGTCAGACAAGAATGAGACAACAGGCAATGGGCATTTTCATTTGGATTAGATCCTTATCTACACCTAATCAGTCATGATAAAAATCCCAGCAATGCAAACTTGTGGAAACATGTGGGACAGGCACTTGGAAGCCCTAAATGTGAAGATGACCCTAAACAGGTCCTCTTTTGCTGCTGTTCAGATGTATGGAAAGACATGAGCTACAACCCGAGGTGACAGACAAGGTTGGAGAAAAAGTGTTGAACACTCCTTTGTTTAAACTCATGGTATCTCTATGGCACAAGTAAAGTATTTTCCTGCATAAAGTAGAGGAGTGTTTTCCAAGTCAAAACTCAATGCAAATGAGGACTAAGGATCTTGTTATCATGATACAGGACCTTCATAAAACTGAGCCCTGGTAAGCAGCCTTTGTGATTTTTGTCCTGAGAAAACACCCCAGGTCTGTGGCAAAACAGAAATACCAGAGTCCAGATGGATTGGGTCACGGTTTGGAGACCAATTTTCATGTCTGTGATGAAAAAGCCTCACACAGAACTTTTGGAAGTTCATTCTTACAACAACAGGTTGAGAAGGTGTTATTAACCATGGAAATAAAAGGCTGCTGCAGCTAGGGATAAAATAACTTCTTCGAGGTTTCACAAAAATAATGTTTTCTGTCAAGATTCAGCAGGAGAGTAGCAGCCAGTTCTCCGATTCTTGTATGTAGAAGCCAAAAATCCACTTGACAGTCAGAAAAATAAGAACTGTTTTATACATTTCTGCAATAGCCAGATGCTATGAATCTTGTGTAGCCTTGGGGAATATCAAGTTACTTGGTAATACGTGATTTGATATTCCAAAGAGAAGAATAACCTGACAAAATTATTTGCTGAAGAAACATTACCAGAAGCATCCAACTGTTCCCATTTCCCTCTCATGCTATGTCTCCATAGTACCCAAGGGGATGTACTGGATATACAAGCTTGCCACCAGATAGAAAAATCCAGAGACATTTATATAGTATGCAGCCTATTGCACATATAATATTTAATTCCAGTATCACTAAAGGAATCATGATCTGTTTATCTCCCAAATCATAAACCAAGTACCGAAGATTAGTTGCATATGCAAGCATTTAAGCCTGTAGATATTTCCCATTGAAAGGTATAATTTAGGAAAAAAATTTTGATTCAGTAAAAAATTATATTCTCAGATAATGTGAAGATAGGGAGCAAGCTATTAATCTTGTAGTCCATAGATAAATCCATTCTCTTGATTTTTTAGAAATATTCTGGACTGTGCAAGGACAAGGTGGTTTCAGCATACTCTTCAGGAGGCAGAAATACAAGGACAGTGTCTCCATGCTGAAGGGGTTTGTTTGCTCAGCACTGGGGCAGCCACCAGAGATGCATTCCTGTAAAGTCATGACCAACTAAAATAAACCTGCTTGAAAGAGAAGGAAGATTCTCTTTCTGTGCTATGAGCCATATGGTAACTGGGTTCACTCAAATCAACAAATAAAAACATTTTCTCTCCCATTCTGGCTCTCCACACACCAAAATTCCTGAAAGAGCAGGGACCAGGCTTCCTAAAAATACAGAATCTGGTTTTGGTTTATTTTTGTAGCTTATGAGGAAAACCATTCTAATTTAGCTTGTAAGCCACAACCAGAGCTGAAATTAAGTATTCCTGGTTTTTTTTGCTAAAATTCTTGTTCTCTGATGACTAGGTAAAATAAGTCATAGAAAGGCTATTACTCCCAAATGTTGCTTATCACCAACTCCCAAGTCCAGCCTCTTGGATGGAATGTCTAATGATGAAGTTGCAAACAAGATCTAACAACAGATGGGAAGAACCACAATTTTCTTCCCTGCTACAGATCAGGAACAAGGTATCTCTGACCTGAGACAGGATGACATGCTTGCAGCAAGGTTCTAGGAGACAGCTATTTTTGCAAGTGATGACGAAGTACGAGATTCAACTCCATAGTTTCAATGTGAATTTTATCATCCCTGGATCTTTCAGACAATGTTTTCAGTCAAGCAGATGGAGATTTAAATATATGTTAATCTATAGACAATACTTACTAACTACAGCTTTACTAAGAATGCTGAATCAGCTCCCTGAACTTATGGCATAGAGAACTGATCTATTGGCTAATTACCTTCTTTAAGAACAGAGGCAGAGATGTATCCTTAAATAAGGGGTTTGTGGTGTCTATTCAAACTTCACTAGATAACAACATACAAATAGATAGGGTATTTTATACAACTTCAAAGCCTTGATGTATCAGACAGCCTATAGCTGACCTATTTCACTAAATTCACAATTTGGTGGTGCAGAATATGTATTTTAAGAATCAGCACAGTCCTAGTCCTCTTTTTAGTACTGCTTTATAACACAAAGCCTGGATTTTTGTTTCACTCTCAGGAGTAACATAAAACAAGAACAATGGTTTGTGGTTCTGTGGTTAGGACTTAGCTTGAGGTTAAGGATGGTTTTAATCTGAAAAGTATTCACAGTTAGTTATATATAGATAAAATGAAAAAATAATAAAAATACAATAACCACTTATGGTCAGAAGCAAATGATATTAGTGAGCTCTGTCTCATAAATGACTATTAGTCTCCATCATTTTGTGCATAATACCAGAAGTTCAGCTACTTCTGGCATGTATAGAAGGTACTGAAATTCACTGACTGCTAGTGAAACAATTACTCCACGTTTCTTGCTTTTTGTTTGTTGTGTTTTTTTAGCAATTATCAATATCAGAATTATATCAAATGCAATTTCATTTCATAAGATTTTTCTTCATCATTGTGCTATCTTAAAAAAAAAAAAAGTCTTGACACTAGATGCCATCCAGGACTGAGCTCTCCCTTGCAAGTTGATGGTAAGGGCTAAAGCTATGTGTATGAAGACACAGTGTCCTGTCCATCCTGTTCTAATGTCCTTATTCACTTTCTGTAGGTTCTCAGACAGATCTTGCTTTGGCAACTTCAATCAATATTTCATCTAAAACTAGATAGATTTTCTTTTTTTTTGAGAAATGTTCAATGTTATAGTTCTGGACTTGGCTGCAGATCATGAAGCAGCTTTGCCAAATGCTTGACAGAGGGTAAGTCCAGAGCCTCTGAATGTTGCTTCACTTCAAGACAATTCACAAATTTATAGTTCAAAACAGAAGTAGGTTTCTCAGAAGGGTTTCTTCTGGGGTCTTTTTGATAACTGCAAGGAGTACCTGTTCCAGCTTACAAATGTGACTTTTTAAAATTGCTGTGGAAAGCCCTAACTATCCATCTGGTTTAGCACGTACTAAGGTCCTTTCTTTGGTATGAGGGACAGCAGACCACAGGTTCCCTGTGACATGGAGACACTTGTAGTTGATTTTCTTTTATGTTTCTTCTCACAATAGACATCGTAATGTCCATGGGCTGTCTTCACATAATTGCACTCTTTTTACCCATTGACCCTGATACTGTTCTAGTTTCTGAATCAAACCAATTTCTTCCTCTAAAGGAAACTGCAGATTGCATTCAGTCTGTCAAAACTACAGCTTCCCCTTTAGTGGTTTTTTTTTTTTTTTCATTCTTTCAAATGGAATCATACCTTTTGTCATCTGGATATGTGCCCATGGTTTTTCTTTCTCCTCTACAGATTATCACTTATTCATACATGTTTATGATTATTTTGATAGCATTTGCAGAGAAGAATAGAAAGCTTATTACCCAATATAATCCCTGTATCAGCTTTCCCTTTCTTTGATACTGAATATTGGCTATAAAAGAGGAAAACAGGATCTAAAAATTAAGCAATTAAGTGCATCCAGCCAACTTTGCTTTCTGTGACCTTGGACTGCAGCATTAAGCTTCTTATATGGAACAAAGCTTTGCAGCAAATAGTCTGGGAAAAGAAATTAACTAAGATCTTGATACCATATGCCTAAAGAATTTCACATGTTTATTAAAAGGGAACTTCAAGTACTGAAAACACAATGCTAACGTCATGCTTTTGCAAGCTTTCCTCTTTTATTTGTTAAAAATATCTCCACAGACTTTCCCATAACTAAATGTTTATAGCTGTATCACCTCCAGCTGTGATCTGATCAGATGTCCAGAGCAGGCAGAGCAAGGTCAGGCCTAGCTTGTTCATGTATGTGGAACTTCCAAGTAAGGCCATGCACTGAGGAGGATGCAATACCAGTAATACTGGATACCAGGATGTGGTATGACAGCAACCCTACTTTAACCTTGGATTTTGCTACTCACAGCAAAAAAAGTTGTTTAACAATGAAACTGAGCAGCAGGAGGGAGAGTGTTAATAGCTGTTCACATCAACAACATTTGCAAATCATACATGCAGAACAAAGGCACAAAGATGGTCTTGATTGGGAACAAGAACACTTTGGGTTATGCACATGATGATAGCTTGGATTAGCAAAGAGCACCTGTGAAAGGAGCGTGTAATTTAAGATGCATTTTGGCACAAGCTTTCAATGACTCTGTAGAACTCCACTAGGGAGTTAAGGTAGAATGCACAGTGATTGCTACTGAGTGTTTCTGTGAGCCCAGGAATAACATCACAGTCATTCACATAGTATTCTTTCACTGTTTTGGAAACAGCAGAATTTCTGGAGGAGAGGTGTTGTTTGCGCCATGAGAAGTCAGTTCTGGGTGCTATCTCTGGGGTCATATCTTGTTGGCATTTTCACAAGGACTTACATTAGAAGACTAGCCAAGTAAACAAAGTATTTGTTGAAAGGATAAATAAAGAAAAAACCCTATGTTTTCCTTTGAAACGGGAAAAATGAGCCTTGAGTAATAAAATGGCTAGAAAATGACCTTAAGTTTGGATTGTTGCCAAAGAAAGTGGTTTCAGGTAAAAGTGCCCTCTTTAGGAAGGATTTGGTGAATTTTTGAAGAACCTCTAATGACCTGAAACTTAATTTGCACCATCTCTGTTGAACAGCTGAATGTGCTGTTCATTGAGTATAAAACCAATCTGGTTCCCTCTTCTTAGCCATGATAAATAGCCTTTTAGAAGCATGCTTTTAGTCTCACAATCCTTCTTTATTAGCTGGATGTTTCCTCACTAGCTTGGCAAGAGGTCCTTCATTTCTGTCAGCTCAAACCATTTTCATACATCATGTCTCATCTGTACCTTTCATGATCTCTCACCATGCACAACTCTATCTCCCCTTTTATCCCCACGAACTGATGTGTTTCTCGCTTTGGTTTCTAGTACTCAGAACAAATGCACTGCTCAAGTTCACAAGAGTTTGTCTTTAGACTTGATGACAAGCAATCTAACTAGATGCAAACAAATCATGTCTTCCACAGCAATACATCCTGCCCTCCTCCCAGTATCACACAAGATCAAAGGAGCAAGGGACCCATGAATTTGAGAAAAATGCCATTCATATGTAGTTCAACATGCCCTGTTGATTTATTTTTTGACAATTAAAGCTATTTTTGGGAACCTTACCACACCGATATATTCAAGTGGCCTGGGATTTCATATTTGCTGCAAAATGTGTAGTTCCCTCTGATTGATTGTAGCTGAGTCAGAGTGCACTTGCACCACTTGGAAGAACATGCTTGTCAAGGTGTTTTATCTAAGTGTATCTACTGACAGGCTGGATAGAGTATGCTGAAGGCTGTGACATATGTCTGCATGCATCACATTAAACTAGGATTCAAAATGATGCTGGAGAAGTCAAAGACTTCTGTAAGTCTGGTGTATTTAGATAAATCTGATTTTCTCACCTCCATTTCAAAATACAACAGCAAATGGCAAGAAAACCACAGGCAACTTAATTATTTACTTGTCTCTGGTGAATCCAGGAACTAAGCCTTAGGCATTCAACCTTGAAAATCATTAGCTAAAATCTTTGAGCATTAGGAAGCACACAGTACCCAAGCCAAGCACAGCAGAAAAGTGTGAAGGTTTTGTAGAAACAAGAACAAGAGAAAGGGACAAAAAGAAATTGAAGGGAAACATTTACTTCCTTATTGGAGGGTGTGAACTGCAGAACTTTCAGAGCTGGCTTCTTGATGGATTGCCCTGAGAGGGGCAAGGGTGGTAACCTTGTTAGCAACATTACTGTTATCTGCTCCAACATACAAGACAACTTCAAGAGCAATGGGTGAGATAAAACACAATAAGATTCAAATAAAAATCCAGCATATTGGCTAAGCATCTGAATTGCTCTCTCAAAAGACCAGAAGATGTGATAAACCTAGCAGCATTCTGTCAGTCATACTGAAGACATAAGAATAGGGACAGATGGTCTAGAAACAACAAAATAATGCTTGGCATCCCATCAGGAGTTTAAATGCAATTAAATTAAATGGCTTGGAGAGCCACCAGTCAAAGACTTAAATATGGCTTATGGCTAGCCTTCCCAATGCATTAGAACAGTGACAGCTACATAACACCCTGTAAGTTTTAGTGCTTGGGGTACTAGAAATTGTGCTAGGTGAGCAGTTGGAGAAAAATAAAAACAAAGAAAGACAAATCCCATTCATGTTTCAGTTTGGACTATCTTGTGGCAAACAGCCTCCATCCAAACATATTAATTTTTCAGTAGCCTTAAATGGTCTCCCAGGCATTGCTCAGGAAGTCAAACAGATTCAATGCTAACTCCAAGAAAAAAATTCACTCCAAACTGCACCTTATTAAATTATAGCTATGCAACCATTTAAATAAACTAACCACTGTCCTGTTTACACTATGTCCTCCAAAAGCCACCCTTATCTTTACAATAAATGCCTCTTGTATGCTTTGTGATATGCTGTCCCTGCACCTGAGCCTGTAGAAAGTTGATTCTAGGACTGTACTTAAGCTATCCGGGAGCCTGGGTTCTCCTCTCCCTGCTCTGTAACCACACAGACATTTCTTGCTTACCATGTTTCACTTCTCAGGAGAACACTAAATAATAAGCAAGTATTATATAAATTTGTACACACGACTGCAATCAAGGAGTATTATAAAGTTGTTAGTTTTTTGTTTATGGTTTTGTTGTTTTGGGTTTTGTTTTTTTTTTTACTCAAAGACAAAGCAAAATGTAAACAGGGAGGGTTAACACATGTTCAACCAGCAGGACATAGTGCTCTCAATTTCGTACATCCATGGGGAAAAAACCAAAAGTATCCTTCTAGCTCTGTTGCTTTTCACTCTCAGTAAAATAATCAGCCCGTTTCTTGGTGAATAACAGGGTCTTTTATCAAAGAGAAACTCATGGGAAGCCTTGGATGTATTAAGAACATTGCCAATATTGTAGCAACAATGGCAACCACAGCAAATCTAGGTCCTGTGTAGGAAGGCACAAAAGGCAGTGGAAGAGAAAATTACTGGTTTGGGAAACGGTTGCATCCAACTGTGAAAGAAGTTTTGTACCACAGCTTGAAAACCTCCAGGTGAGTGCAATGGATGTGAAAATCAAAGAGAGAGGTGCATAGCACTATGGTTACATTTCTATGTTTCTGGGTAGGAGGGAAGGTCAGTGTAGATCAGGATAAAATTAATCCCATGGTGCCACTGTTAAGAAGGTTATTGTGTGACCCAGTAAGTAAATCTGGGCTTTGGAAGCTAGCAAGTCCAGACTAGGACAAATTTTTTTTCCTGTCATGCAGGGGCAAAAAGTAACTTTTGGGGCCCTTTAGCAGTTGAGTGCTACCTGTCTGCTCTCACAACTTCCCCAAGGTTTTGGAGCCATAGCAGCAACAATTGCCTCTGTGACCTGCTTGTCACTCCCATCAGAGTGACATAATGGCACTCATTCACACACAACAGAAATTAGATGGCTGCTGCAGAAGTTATGATAGTAGATGATGTAGCAGATATCATGACAACTCCAACCAGCTAAAGATCTGAATTTTTTATTTACCCTTCTGTGCTTGAGCAGCTATCAGTGCCTCTCCACAACAAACAGTCCGAGAGAGCTAAACCAAAGCCAGACTTAAGCCATACCCTCAGGAAGGTGTCCGCACTTGAAAGCGTAATGCACTGCTCCCCTACACCTAATCCACAAAGACCACTTTGCAATACAGAGGCTGAGCACCTCAGATACAGTTGCAATCATAAGACATGGAGCTGAGGGATCCAGTGGGGTTTATGGCTACTCTGTGTAGAAGCATTTGACAATGCCTTTGAGCTTCCTTGCCAAAGGCAAGCAGGAGGTTCAAGAGAGCCGTGCTAGAGTTACCAATGAAGAATCAAATGAATGTATGTGCCAGCAACCACTTCTAAAATGCAAGAAAGAATCTTGATTCTTTTACCTTCTAATTAAAAATAAAATAACCAGGTATTCATTACCTTTGCCAGGTGTCCAGAATTTTCTTTGTTCTTGAACAGCAGCAACAAATCCTGAGATGATACCTGTTGCATCATTTCTGCTCTTGAAACCTCTTTCTCTTTCCTGCCCTTGAGCTTCCAATTCTAGGAAGAGAAAGACTCCACACAGGAAAGAAAAAAAACAACCAACCAACCAAAAAAACCCCCACTTTCTAGAAGACAGTTATTGTTACTTCAAAAAAGAGTCTTGCTTCAAAGTTCATCCTCATGCCATAACTAAATAACTGGGGGCAGCAGGGGGAGAGGATGATCAGAAAGAGAATTAAAAAATCCTTCCACATTTTTATCCTTAGCTACCTCTCCAGTATACTCATTGCCTTACCCTTTATGAAAACCACTGCTCTTTTATCAGTTTCAGCTGTAAAAATTCACAGGTGTCCTTCCTCATCTTCCCTCAGCATCTGTTACCACCCTCTGTTTCATTAAAACGCTTTGGATACAAGTATAGTGTATTTCCTATTATTGTTTGCAAGTGGTATTTGAGGAAACATTGTTAGAATTTTCTTATAAAACCTCACACTACTCCTTCTTTAGGGAAAGAAATCAGTAGCAAAATTTTCAAAAGAGGTCCCTGTTCAGTGAAGATCAGAGACTTCTGAAAATCTGACTGAAAAGAATGTTGCTGGATCTCAGCTATGATTTTTAGCCTGCAGGTGATTGTCTCCTCTAAGGAGGATGTATCTACTAACATGAGTCTTAGATAAGTGTATAATTGAATTTCTGTTATAATTAAAAAATAGATCATTTCCTGTGGTTCAATAATTGAACTGGCTTTTTTGCTGTGATTTTAATACTGACAAAGACAATACTATACTTCGCATAACAAAAATCACTAGGATGATTCTGCATCTATCATAGGTTGCTTTTAAATCCTAAAGTGTAGTCTAGGCCCATGGAAACACATGTTTAGGGAAATACATTGCTCTTTCAGAAGTAGATGTTTGGTGTTACTATTGCCTCTAGAGCACATGCAGAGACCTAAGCTCTGCAAGAGCTGAGCTTTATTTCTCTGTTACTATGACATTTTCCAAATGGTACTGCTCACAAGAGGTAACTTGAGTTCCCAAAGAGTTTTAGGGTTGATTTTTTGATGATCTGTTGCTGAAGAGGTAACCAAAAGGATCATGCAACCATAGATTCTAACTCCAAAGTGATTCAAGTACCGTTGTAAAAAGGCAGTAAACTGAGTCACAGAAAATGTAAATCAACAGCTGAGAGAGAACTTGAACTCACCTTCTCCTGACTCCCCATTACCTCTTCTAATTAGATGAAGTTTAAAAGCAAGGTGTAAGACTGAGCATCAAGCTGTGACACAGGCGGGGTCCTGAATGAGTAACTGTGTAGCTGATGATCTGTTCTGAATGATACAGACTTGCCATTAATTTATACATAGCATAATAATCTAAAAGAGGAGGACCTAGGAAATGAGTCAGTGATAGTTGACTCCCTTTCATGTAGATGCTGCCTTCTTTTTATAGAGTTCTTCTTACCCCTCCTCTGTCAAAGGGATCCACACACATCTGCTGTTATGGGTTCAATTAGGCAGCTGGGACTGATTTTGTGGCTTTCTTTCCCCCCCCCCCAATATTGCTGAAGAATTCACTTAGAGGAAAGTAAGAGGAGTAATTATATTAGCATTGAAAACACATCTCTATTAGAAAGTGGTGTTCTTTACATCTAACCAATTTCATAAATTTTACTTAAACCACGAGAACAGAATATAGAATTGCAAATTTTACTCTCATATTTTTTTCTGTCTTTCTCTGTGTGTTTTTACATGTGCATATCTATATGTGTATTTTTTAATATATAAAAACTGGAGTAAATGTCAGCCTGAGAAAATTAGGAAACTAGTGAGTGCCAGAAGAGGTCACAGGATTTAGTTTATGTTAAAGACTCTCACGTCCTGAAGTTAATCTGGTCAAAGATTTGGAGGGTATCAAATGTTGTACTCGGTGATCTTACAGGTCTTCTCCAACCTAAATGAATCCATGAATCTATGATTGTGAAATAAATTTTGTGTCAGCACAATCAGACTTTCCTTTACTCTGTAAAAGCAATGAAGTTATAGTTCTGGAGCCCTCAATACAGAAAGGACATGGAGCTGATGGAGCAGGTCCAGAGGAGGGCCACAAAAATGATCAGGGGGCTGGAACACCTCTCCTACGAGGTCAGGCTGAGGGAGCTGGGATTGTTCAGCCTGGAGAAGAGAAGACTTCGGGGGGACCTACTAGTGACTTTCCAGTACCTAAAAGGAACTTACAAGAAGGCTGGAGAGGGCCTGTTTGCAAAGGCCTGGAGTGAAAGGATAAGGGGCAATGGTTTTAATGGTTTTAAATTGGAGAAGAGTAGATTTAAACTGGACTTTACCTCATGGTGGACACCACCACGAGGGTGGTGGAATACTGGAACAGGTTGCCCAGGGAGGTGGTTGAGGCCCCATCCCTGGAGGCATTCAAGGGGAGGCTTGACAGGGCTCTGGGCAACCTGATCTAGTTGGAGATGTCCCTGCCCACTGCAGGGGGGTTGGACTAGATGACCTCCAGAGCTCCCTTCCAACCCAAACCATTTTATGATTCTATGATTCTATATATACTTACAGAAGCACATTCATTAATAAATTTGTGTGTATATGCAGAGACACATTTAGTTTTGATGCTCTGGCAGAACTGTCTAAAAAACCCTCAGCCTTGTCTGAAGTATTGCTAAGAAGCAGCATTGACCACAATGTTTACCAAAGGAATACCAATTCATCTGAAGTGGGAATAGGTTTTTAATTGCAATGCTATCAATCAACATTGTTAAGGTAATTTTGACCAAATGAAGACCTAGTGACTATGGGCATGGCAGTTGACCTTCACTTTCCCCAGACACTTCAGCATGTATCAGATCAGGAAAGCTTATTTTCCCCTCACACCATTTTTCCTGTGAAAATAATGTGGTTTGATAAGGAGAGCTCCTTGCACAGGCCCAGGAAATGGATTGGGAATCATGGTACTGAGAAGTTATCCTGGATCCTCTGCCTGGAGATATGCCAGAAGGGGACTGCTGTTTTCTTAGGCTTCTCTGCACAGCTGAAGGCCTGCTAAAGCTGTAATATTTCTAAAGAGAGCATGGACAATGCCCATGTCTCAATGTACAGAATATCAAAGAAAATAGATGTTTATTAACCAACAGAGGAGGCTCATGCTCTTATAAGTACTATAATATATAAAAGGTATCAGAAGAGCTAGGTTAGAGAAGAGTCTTTTTCTTGGTACTTGCAAACTTTCATTCCTATTCTTTAAAATGTTTTGTCAAACTTAACAAGCCAAGAAAGGTGGAGGTGGAGGTGGAGGTGGTATGAAGGGAAAGGCTGAATGTGAGGTCTAAAATGTATAGGCTGAAGAAGTCACTGGAAGACTTCTGGTAAATTTTGTGCAAAACAATGAATTTCTGTTACCTATCTATAGAGTGGGATAAGAAAATATGCCATGAAAGGAAGATGTGTCTTTTGAAACTAATTTTTCCTGCAGAGGATTGCATAAAATTCTTTATTTTTCCTCTGTCCTCAACATTTCAGTTGGCTTATAGTCCAGATGGACAGCATGCAAACCCTGCCAGCCTTGAAAGATGTCAGTTCTTCAATCTGCATTTTTCTAAGAGCAGGAATTACAGAGAACTTCCTCTCCAGGCTTGGTTTCTGCAGTCTGGGCCTTTTCTGAGCTTTAAAATTTACCTTTTTTGTCCTTAATAAATTATAAAGAGTTGTTTCACTTTTCATCAATTTTTTTCTTGGAAATATTTTTTGTCCATTTAAAATTGATACAGTGGGAGCTTTCAAAGTAGATTTCCACTGCAAAATTGTTCTAATAGACATATTTTGAACAGCCTGAAAAAGGACAGTGACGCTGTGATAAGGAGCAGTAAGGAAGGCTACTCATACTGTCTGATTTCAGCTTCTGAATGAGGTAACTAAATGAAGATTTTAGTAGTAGCTGTAATAGGCTTCCATTGAGTTAATGGAGCAGGATGGGATCTTGCAGAGAACTATTTATGAGAACTGGATGTCTGTGTCTCTTTGTTAGCTAAAGAGGGAACTTCAGGTTTCATGAATCCTACCTTGCTAGCACCATTCTTGGTGCTACAGAAGTGGAGATAGGTGAGCAATATTATCTGTTTGATAGCAGAGGGAAGGCATTGATGCTTTTCCCTGAGGGTGACAATAGGCTGTGACTTCTTCCCAGAGGATGACATCCCTTGGGGACTTACATATATGTTATGAGCAAGGATACAATAGATCCTTAGTTCTGAATTTCTAAAATGGTTTTCATCTTCCAACCATAATGATTCTATGATTCAGCTTCATATTTCAATGGGACAGTTGGCATCAGACATACCTAAGCAGAGACTGCATACGTGACAGCCATGCTACTGATTGATGCCTACACAGCAGTTTGGACTACAGCATGTGTTCCCCAACCTCAGGCTCTGATACCTTCTCTGAGTTTCAAGGAAGATGAATTCACATGTGCTATGTGATGTCTGGTCATAGCAACATGGAAGTCTGCATGAACTAATTTACCTGGAGAAAGACATGATGTCTAAAGTGATTTCATCCCTCAGGGAACTTAATTCGGCAGCTATCAGGGGTGAAAACAACTCATAACTTTAGAGCAATCTAACAGATTGAGAATATAGAAACTAAAAAGTCTCTTTGCTCCTGCGTAGTTCAGTAATGGCAACAAGAAACATGTTCCTTTTAAAATAAAAATGAAGTTCTCCACCTTCAAACGCAGCTGAAATCTCTTGAGTGTCGAAAGGATGAACTGGCTCACTGCTCAGCCTTAGTGAAGCACTGTATAGCATGGATCTGAGCCAGGCCAGAATGTATACTGAAAATCTCCTCAGAAAGGCCCATCCATCTAGGTTATTTACCTTCTGGCATCAAGAAGCTCAAAATGGCCACACTAGCTGGTTACCAGCACACAGAGTGATTGTAAATCCCTTTGAAGTTGTTGATAGATGCTGGTACTTATCCCACAAGATGGAGACAAAATTAGAGTTGCCATGGATTTATTAGAGATACTATTTTATGTGACCTACCTTGCCAATACCCTAGAGCATCCCCTGGGATTTTTTTTCATGAGGCCAGAGGACTGTGTTTCATTGGATAGTTCCCACTCTTCTCAAGCAGCTTGAGATGTTTGACAGAAGCAGCACTCACCATTGGCTGAGCCACTAACAAAATGTACTGGTTTTGTTCTCCTGTTTACAACTTTTCCCCCACATATTGCTATGGCCAGCTAATCATGTCACAAGGATACACATTGTTTTCCAGAAGTCAGTATCTGTGCCTCTTCAGGAAAGGCAAAGGTATCACAGGTCCTGTGAGCTGTACTCATGGGGCTGGGCTCCTCCTGCTCGTTAACCCTTGTGCTAATTTTTCTAGGTCATTTTTAGGCAGACTCTCCCCCAGTCAAAGGCTAATCTATCCCATCTCATCAGAAAGAACACTTCAGGAAGCACAGTGAAATGTGGTGGTTGCATGGCAGTGAAGAGCTGTAGCTCTGTCAGTGTGGTGCTTGCTGTAATTACCCATCCAGATTACCTCCTAGCATGCTGCTGGGCTGTGTGGGGTGGGTTCCTGTTTCAGAGGTGATGCATGAATCACTGCTGGCGTACTTAATTCAGTCAGAGGAATGATGAGTAGTGCTGAGATAGTGTTAATTTGCCTGTGTGAATGCAGAAGACTGTTGGTTTTGGTGTTTCCAACACCTTGAGTGAGGGCAACAAGTTGCTTCTGTCACTATGAGAGCAATGACTACCAAAACCAGAGAGGGCCCAGGCAGTCTGCTGCCAGCCTGAGAGAGTATCGTTGCACTCCTTTGCCTTGTTTCATAATCAATTTTCTTTGTGCTCTGCAGGATTAATTTTAACTGCCTGAAATACAGCCCAGGAGAATGGCCAGTAGTCTGGAAGACAGGAGTGCTGGGGTTTTTGATTTCAGTCTCCCACCAGTTTGTATTGCAGCTTTGAGTAGACTGGCCTAGAGATGCAACAGCTTAGGACAACCATATCCTGACTGGTGTAGATATGTATAGAATCATAGAATCATTTGGGTTGGAAGAGACCCCTGGAAGTCATCCAGGCCAACCCCCCTGCAGTGGGCAGGGACATCCCCAACTAGATCAGGCTGCCCAGAGCCCTGTCAAGCCTCACTTTGAATACCTCCAGGGATGGGGCCCCAACCACCTCCCTGGGCAACCTGGTCCAGTGTTCCACCCCATCGTGGTAAGGAACTTTTTCCTAATATCAAGTCTAAATCT
>VWZO01019897.1:270820-330714 GCA_013396975.1 Bucco capensis | reverse complement strand
CTTGTTGAAGCTCATGAGGTTCACCTGGGCCCACCTCTCCAGCTTGTCCAGATGGTGCACTCAATGCTGCTGTCGATATCGTTTATAAAAATATTAAACAGTACAGGCCCCAGTACAGAGCCCCGTGGGACACAACTTGTCACTGATCTCCAGCTGACTACTACCCTCTGGATACGACCAGCCAGCCAGCCAGTTTCTTATCCACTGAACAGTCCACCCATCAAATCCATAGCTCTCTAACTTGGCCAGTAGAGTGTTGTGGGGGACTGTGTCAAAGGCCTTGCACAAGTCCAGATAGATCACATCCACAGGTTGTCCCTTGTCCACTGAGGTAGTCACAGTATCGTAGAAAGCCACTAGGTTTGTCAGACAGGATGTACCCTTAGTGAAGCCATGCTAACTGATCTCTATCATGTATAGATACATGTAACAGCATATGATTTATTATCCCGTCAGTAAGCCTGATATTAACTCTTAGCACTTACTTCACAGGGTATGAGCTTGTTGACTAAAAAACATAAACTGACAGATGTGCTGGGAGGGACTTTCCCTGGGTATTGTAGCAGTGGTTGCATGGGATGCAGTGGCAAGATCATTCTCATGGCCCTTCATGGAGGCTGCTCCTGGGTAGTGCCTCATGCCACCTTGCTCGTTGCACCGATATGTAGGGTTTGCTCAGGGCTGCAGCACACTGCCATTGGGGAGCACGTGTATCTGGTGCTGGTAGGCACCACAGCACTGTCCCACACACAAGACACACAGGTAAAAGCATGAAGTGGGAGCAAGCAGCATGAATCTTTCAAAGGAGAGCATTTAGCAGAGCTCAGGAAATTAACAGAAATACCTAACATACATAAGCAGAGATTCACATGTCAGGGTTAGACATACCTTAAAAACACATGTTTCTCATATTCTTGTGACTAGATAGCAAATTGTTTGAGCAAGTGTTACTCTCTCTTTTCCCTGTGGGTCAAAAACGAGGCACAGGGAGATTAGCTGACTTTCTTGGGATCACAAAGCATGTTCAATGCACAGATCAGTAACTGATCCTCAACTAGGTTGCCTCAGTCACTGTGTCATTGTAAGGCACATAGCAACTTGAAAAATACCATTTTTCATGATTAAAACTGCTCTTCTAATGGCCAACACCTCCTATAAAGACAAATATCATCCCACAGTGTCAATATTTTAAGAAGTAAAAGATCTCTGAATAGGTTGCTATGAATAATATTTTTCATAAGGCTTACCTTCCTAATTAGAAGTTACCAGGGCTTTACCAGAGCAGTCTTAAGGTTTTTATGTGGGATATTGAACTAAACACAGCCTTATGCTAACAGTCAACATCTCCCATTATTAGTCATAGCCAGAAGCAAAGTCTGTCCATTATGTTTTAGCATCCATGGATTTGCTCCTGATCATGGATATGTCCTTGTGAGTGCAAAGGATGAAGAAAATTCTTTTAGCTGAAGAAAGTTGCATGGCACAAAGCTATTATAACAGTAAAGCAGAGAAATTGTCTGGAAGAGGTAAATGCCATTGCCTTCCATAACAGGAGAAGAGTTTCATGAGAAACCTGTGGTGTGTTTAGAAACACTTATGAGGGTAGTACAGAATTATTAATGGTAGCTGAAATGCAAATCAGAAATGTTGTCACAAAAATTCTTCAAAACAGAAAAAGTAATTTAAAAAAACTAACAAAAAAACAAAGGAAACAAAAGTCACACAATCCTTTTTGGTCCACATCAAGTTCTCTGAAGAAACCTTGCCAGAAATACTTCCTACAAATCTGCTTTTCTGCATTGTTAGTTTGTCTTCCACCGGCACAAGACTATAATACAATGACTTTCACATCTGCTAGGCCATTATTATTTCATGTGTGGGGGTGACATTGCCACTTGATGATGCATGGTAATGATGCGTAATGGCCTGGTGACGCGAGTGGGTTGTCTTGTTGCTCTCTGTCACTGGGAGCCTCTGCAGTTGTGACTCTTGGGTGGGGAGAGGAAGAGAAGCAGCTTTTATTTGGAATTTGTGTGACATAGCAGTGGGATAATTTTAAGCGCAAGCAGAACCATAGAGGTGTCATCGTCTACTTGCGGGTCATTGAATAAACTTTGAGGGTATGAGCTGGGATGTATAGGAGGGATATACAGGAACTAGATGATGATAACTGAAACTACTAAGCAGATCCAAATAAGCCATGTAGGGTTCTACATCTCACTTCTTCTTCAAAACAGATGCTGATACTATGTCCCAAGAATATTCTGCTTCTAGTCTTGTATATGAAAGAGAAAGGCTCAAGTCTGATCTTGGTACAAGAGAGGAAAGATGTGGGGGTTGTTTGTTTTTCTCTTTAATGGATCTCTTTATATATCTGACTGCTGCTTATCAATTCAGAGGAGGGAAAGAGTATATTAAATAATGAACATCTTCATTTTCTCTTTGTTGGAAAGATTACAGAGGCAAAATTTTTCTAATTTTTGTTCTTCTGCTGGGTTCTTAAATTTCCCTCCGATTTTGTACCATATTATTTTGCCAGGATAAGTAAGCTGAGCTACTGTAGTTTTCTCCAGTGTGATTCTTACAATTGCTACAATTTAACTCCATCCTTCTCTAACCTGGGGAAACGAGACTGTGTGTATGGGACCCCACATGAGCCATATACAACAGTGTCTGTACTCTCCTAACACTATTGCAAAGTCAGATATTGCTGATATCTTGAAGCAGTTTGCATTGATCAATATATATAATCATCATATAAGATGTATTATAATCACATTTAACTTTTCTCTTGGGGCCAATTATTCTCCTACCCTGCCATCCTCAGCATCTCTGGTGGCTGCTGCATAGGGGTTGCTGTCTCCTTCCACAGAAGTTGAAGTCTTCAAGGCCCTGGTAGGTGATGAGTTTTTGCCTTCCTGTCTCCAGCTTTGGATGGAGAAAATCTGGCAGAGACACTGGACAGAAAGTTCTTATTTGTGGTCCCCTTTTATAGCACTGCATGTGAATGCTCAGTTATCATCCTGGAGCACTTTAATGTCAATGATTTAATGGGAACAACGTTGTAGCTGTGTGCAGAACCCTCAGTCAGTTCTGCCATAAATACAAAGTTAGATATCTTATACCTCCCACCTGAGCTACTTCTGTCTCTTAAGCCCCTCGGACAAAAGTGGTAATTTTAATTTCCAAACTTTCTTTTTCATTGTTTTTCAGCACTTCTGTTCAAAGGTTACAGCAACTGTTTTCTCTGTGGCTTTTGCATTAATTGCCTTTATGAACATAATCCCAACTGAAACAAGATTTACTAAAAAAAAAAAAGCAAAATTGAAAAAAAAGTTTATTTAACATTTAATGTAAATTTATTTACTTTTCTTGTGAGAGAAACTATTCAGCTCTGTGATAAAATTAAAAAGTAAGAATAGTACACCTTTCATGAAAATCAATCTTCTGTCTATTCAAATCCCCTATCACCACAAACTTTCTGTCTAGAGAGAGATACAAGTATCCTACTTGTTTCTCAACAGAGTTTTCTGCAGGTAAACATAGAGTAGAAGCTGAATCAATCACTTTTCCTGACAGATGGCTCATTGAGGTTGTTATCTTAAGCATGATTAACTGCTGCTTCTCAAATGCTCAGTTGTGTTTTAGATATTCTATTTCACGGGTTGTAACATCTCAGCAGAACAAAAGTTATCCAAGCATCAACTTTATCAGGTTTGCCTTTATGATATTTTTCCTTTTGAGTCTATTTCACTAAAAATATGAACTACAGGCAGATTCCTGGACTCAGATGAACATTTTTCCAGTCTGAGTCTTGTAGAAAGTTTTTGATTCTCTTTTTAGGAGACAGGTCAGTGTTGGAAACCCTGAGATGACCACCTCAAACTTTTTGATATTTAACATCTGAAATCAACCTGAGGTCTGAACTCTTTCTGCTGCCTTGAAATAATATCTAAAATGCATTTAGTCTTTATTATTGTAACAGACTTCACCTAATGTCAGAGCTCCTAAAATGCAAGGAAAAAAGGGAAATGACTGTAAGCACCCACACAGCTGTGATATGAGCCAAATGGGAAGTGTGCAACTGAATGTACTCTCTACCCACAGCCTTCTAAATAGGGGGTGAAGGCAGTGGACTGCTAAAATGAAGACACTTCAGTTAATGATGTTGCCTGGTCCTAGCCTGCCACAAATTAATAATGCAATTAGGAAAGGCTGTCTGACTAATAAGCAGAGTGTCATTGTGGGCCGTAGGAAGATTTTTCTCACCACCTCTCACAAAACAGAGGCAGTTTTTCTGTGAGGCTGAGCTGTATAAAACTGTGTCCTCATCAAGGCCAGATGGGAGGCAATGGGTATGTGCTGAGACCTGCCCTGAGATGCTGTCAGGATGATGGTGATGCTTTCCTTTACAGTCTCTTTTAGAGGAGTCAATCTTAGTAACAAAAGTGTGTGACCAGATCAGCCTTGCAAATGGGTTGATGGGGAGCTGCATGCCAGATGTTCTTTTAATGTCCATGAGAGAACATTGCAGGCCTGCTCCCAACTTGCTGGGCCCCACGCACAGTTCACCTACACAAGCAATAACAATATTTCACTCCCTGGGCCTCTTAATGACTATTCAGCTTCATCCTGAGCATTTTTGACCTAGCCAGATGCCTTCAGGTATTATGATATTAAAAGGTCATTCCTCCTAGCCAACTCTAGCCATTTCAAGCTTGGGTATCTCCAAGGTAGTTGTTTCCTCTCCCTCCAACAAGGCACCTCTGATGGGAGATTATTCTGTAACCTCCTGTGAGCATATGATGAATCTCTTCTGCAGATACCCGTCTCATTTTTTGTCTTAGTCAACTAACCTAGACTGGACACGCACTTTCTTGGTGGCTGAGGTCACCACGGATATTCCAAGGCCTAAATCCTACTGTGGTGTTAGCAGCCTTGGATTAACACCCCCATTTATAAAATATGAATCATGAATTCAAATGTCTTCAGGGTTACTGCTACTAAAGTCATGTACTAAAGCCTGCTCTCATGGCTGGTAAATTCAGTTAAGTTGGGCTGAAGACCTGGGTCTTAGCTGTCTTATTTTTTTGAGTAAAAACAGAGCTTCTTGTTGCTGAGCCTCAAATGAAAGAAAATTGCATTTGGGCATGTGTGCTATATATACCATCCTCCCCTGGTGTACCTGTGGTGAGTATTTCATTCTCCCCAACAAGCCTGGGACAAGCAGAAGCATGCGGTAGAAACGGAAGCTCTTATCTGTCAGGATGGTCTTTCTAACCCAGAGCAAACTGATTGCTCTTCTAAATGGCTTTTAACTGTGGAGGGTTTAATGGTGAAAACAAAGTACTGTAGCAATGCTTCTCCCTATTTTCCTAAAGGATGAGGGGCCAGACCTTTGTGTGAATCTTTTCACACAGTTTCATTACTTTTACCAAAGCAAGAGCTGGCAGCTATTTTTATGGGGAAAGCTCTACAGCTTGCACGGTAGCTTAGTTTTTCAAAGCAGTCTAGGGGATTACAGACACATATCTTCCATTTGCTTTAATACACTCTCAGTTTAATGAAAGATATGTGTCTGAATCCCCCAGGCTGCTTTGGAAGTCTCACCTACAGAGTCTGATTTAAACCCCATTGATATCAAGTGTCTCCACTGACGTCAGTGGGTTTTGAACAGTCCCAACGTGAAGGAGGTGTCTTTATTGGATGTGCCCGTAAAGGTAGAATCTAAACCAGTTCACATTGTCCCATTTTTCATTTCAGACAGACTTTACTAGTCTTCACTAATGGCCACAGCCATAGAGCAGTGGCATTTTTTAGGCTGCTTGGTGACTAAACAGCCAGAAATGCAGTCTTTAGTGAAATCACTATTAGAAATGGATCAGGGCAGGGAGTGAGGTTGCCTGAGAGACAGTCATTGTGATTACATGAGTCAAAGAGAATGCCCAGAAACAGAGGAAAGATTCTGAGATGGCAGCTTAAAATGAATGCAACATTTTACACCGTTAGTTACTTACACTGCTTAATTTCTGGGCTACTTTTCTTCATCTACTTCTGAAACACTGAATATTAGCTTCAGCTAAAATGAGAGAAGTAGGGACATTGATGTTCTTACTGGTATGGAAAAGCCTTTCAGGGATCTGTTTGTGTTCTCTTTCAAGCACTTAAGGTTAAACTGCCTGTCAGGAAAGATTCCCCCACAGACCAGAACAGCAGGGACTGTTTTCATTGGGAAAATGGAAGAATGAAAAAGAAAGAAGGCCATGAGAAATATGAAGTGTTTGTTTTCCTTTTATGTGGGATGTGGTCTCTCTCAGGTCACTCAAAATTTTCCTTGCTGTTTCTAGGGTCCTAGGACAGTGGCAGTGCTGCCTATTGCTTCTACAAGCAAGAGGACATAGCTTTGATGTCAACAAAAGCCCAGACTGAAGGTTTTACATTCTCTATAAGCTGCTGGGAAGAGTTTGGTGTGTTTGTATCATGGAGAATATAAGATTTGAATCTTGTGGGTCTGGTGAGCATTGCAAGGAGAGAACAAAGGCGATTCTTATGTTCCAGGGAATGTCTGTGGTTCTGAATGTACTTACAGCTGATAAAGTTTTGTGTATTCTGACCAATCATCTGCACACATCTAGTGGAAATAACTGCTATTAAGAATGTGGCGTTACAAACAGTAGGTATCTGCAGGCTGACAACATGATCTTGTAAATCTAAACAATGTAAATGCACATTTTCAGACCTCTTCTCAACTCTGCAAATGTGTTCTACCATCAGGAAATACTAGGAATCAACTGACAGATCTGACTGTGCAGTGCAGAGCAAAGAACCTGTATTTCTGTGAAAAGATTGCAACTTTTTAAACAATTTTTGTGTTCAGCCACATGATGTTACTCTGCTGACAGTGCACAGAATTATGTGGTCACAGAATACAAACGAACCTTCCACAAGCCAGAAAACAAAGGTTTCCCAGCTTAGGGGAAGTATCCAACACAACACCATTTGCTTCTGTCTAATTGTAGTTCTAATGATTCACAGGCAGATATTTTGGATTTGTGTACGTGTCTGTCTATGTACACCTACGTATACACTTATGTCTATACTTACACCTCCACTACATCATTATTTAGAACTATGAATTCAACTTGTATTTGTGGAAAAATCCTCATCTTTTATGTAAAGCAGCAGTAAGCTGTCATAGATTGTTGTGACTGGTTAGTCAAAAAGTTGACATGTTAGAGAGAAGAAACATATCCACCTGAACATGCTGGAAAACTAACGTGATCATAATTACACACACAGTTTGAAAGGAATTATACAGACAGATGAAATCCCACTATAAGACTTCTGGCTATGTTACAATATTTCTCCATATATTTATTCAGTTATTGTATACAAGTCTCTTGTACATGCTGGATGAGCTGTTACAAGATAAAACCGAGTTCTGCTCTGTTGACTTTAACAGGACTATCTAGAATAATGTCAGCTGACATGTATTGTACTAAATGTATAAGATGATCATCAATGTACATCCTATTTGTAAGGTATGTAGGTTGTTATTTTGTCTTTAAAATCTGAGAAGACATCTTAGGTTTTCTAATTTTTCTGAACTGCCTTCAGTACAAGAACAATATTTTCCTTTGTGTCTGGAAAACAATTTTGATTGTGGCCTTGACGCTATAGAATCAACAATTTTGATTTTTCTCAAGATGTTGATTTGTATGTCTCAGAAAACTGCTCTTATTCCATATATATATATTGTCTCTACATTGAAAAACCTGCTGTTAACAATTAAAGGCAATTGTTATACTTGTTCGGGAGGTAGGTTTGATGCTTGGTATTGTCTCCACACCCCTATATAGACACCACTAAAATCAGCTTTTTTTCTCTTAGCTCCCCTAGATGCAACTTCGGTGCATCAGAAGATAATGCCACTGTGTTTCTTAACATGTTTGTCCCAGAGAAAAAAACCACCAAATTTCTTTTTCCCCCCCCCCCCCCTTTAATTTCTGTGGCTGCTTGATCTAAACTGACAAATGGAGAAAAGCAATAACATGGATATCTACTGTAGGGAAAAGAAAACACCCACTCATCTATGCTCCCTCATATTACTTTTGCCAGATTTAATTTCAGACTATCCAACTTTTATCCCATCTCAAATATCTCATTTCATCTGAAGTTTGTGTGGCATTAGAAGAAAGAAGAACCAGCATATAACATTTATAGACAAAGTCTCATAGCATCTCTTTCTCATAATTGTTTTTGTTTACTCCCTTCCTGTTTTCAGGGAAGCAGAGCCATTTTTCATACAGTATTGCAGGGAAAAACTACTTGAGGACTGAGTCATGTGCCAGCATCTGTGCCAAGTCCCTAGCAGGACAGGGAGCTTTTGAACCATCCCATTGCTAATCAATCTGATGATATCCTGCCAACCCTGTCCTTGTCATTTGCTGCTCACTCTACACTTGCATTCAATTAGCTCGGCATCAGATTCTCCCTGCTGTGCACATAGTTTCTTTTTCTTTGCTACCAGCCAAAGGAAGCAGGGATGGACTGATTTAAAAATCTTGACTCATCTTATCTGGCTCATGACAAATATATTCTCAAATTAGTCTTACAAGTCATTTTTTCCTAACTAGAAATGACTTTCTGCGATGGCCTGTGACATTTCTATTCTGCTTTATATCCTTCTGCCCTGCTGGTCTGTTTTTCTATCCCAGATTCATTTTCCCAGCCTCTTTTTTAGGGTTTGATCTGAAAGGGGAACAGTTTGCCTTTAGGAAAGTGGTTAAGTAGACAAGCACATCTCACTGCTTTCAGGCCAAAATTACCTGTGTTTTTAAAGTTAAGTTTATAGTAAATTACTGGGCTGCAGTAGGGAGAGAGCTATTCCAAAATGCAGACACTAATGGAAGCATATAATGGAATTAATATTTTTTCCTGAACACAGAGTAGTGGTATCTCCTCCTTTGAGTATAATGAGTCCCTGAGGTTTAGCTACCTCTCCACCTCCTTACTCTACAATCGTTGCTACCTTCTGCTTCTCCTTCTCACCACAAAAAATGGAGGAGGAAGAAGATTATGAAAGCAGAAATTTCTTTGGACTATTCAGATCAAGGATGAAGAACTACTGCTCATAAAGCACGGCTGGAATCACTCCCACATGCCAGGAAAGGTCAGTGAATGTGAATGCCTGTGGAGAGCTTGTCCATAGGGGTTGATAATTTTCAGTAACATAAGACTTCCCAAGAGTACGCGGCAAAAGGAAAAGTGCCTTGAAAACAAGCAGCTCTTTCTGTTTTGGGCTAAGGCCACCCTAT
The DNA here is from genome assembly GCA_013396975.1 of Bucco capensis. NCBI lineage: Eukaryota > Metazoa > Chordata > Aves > Piciformes > Bucconidae > Bucco > Bucco capensis. The sequence continues at coordinate 321,397 of VWZO01019897.1, read as the reverse complement.
CAAGTTTTGAGAGCACAAACAGGGCTTAAAAAAAAAAAAAAAGAAAAAAATCTTCTTTGATTACATTACTATTAGAAGTAGGCCACATGGGTACTTAACCTCATGGGGCTGGACATCAGGCAACTAAATATTCAGATGGTTGTTTATAACAGCAGTGACTTTATGATCTAAATAGGAAGAATTTTCAAAATATAAGAAAGGACTGAATTTAAGCCTCCACAATAAAGATGTAAACAAAGTATTCTTAGGGATCATGGAGTTAAGCTGCTTTACCCACCCCTGATAATACTTTATGTAATATAAGACATAGTGACTCAGCTAGCAACAGTGTGTACTACTACTTTGCACTGATTGAAACAGAGCAATGTATGTGTGCCACTAGTCCTGTGCAATTCAATGCAGCAGAGATTCTGCTAGCATTTACTGGGGATAGAAGTCCTGATCATCCCTCAGCTGTACTAGCTGTCCTCATCACCACAATGAAGTGCTTAACGGTGGCAGACAAGGGTGGAGTTCTTGAGAGGCAAACACTAATTTATAATCAATTATAGTATTTGTAGAGTGTATTCTCTCTACTTACCCCTTTGGGAAATGCCAGAGCTCAGAGCTCAGTTATGAGCCATTTTACACCCTTCAAGGCTACTGTACTCCAAGTATTCTTTAGAGTTCAGCTTGATCAACTATTTAATATTTGGGATCTTTCATCAAAAAAAACAGGTAAGTATTGTCATCACTTAGCTCCAGCATGGATCCATGCTGGAAATCTGCTGAGGGTTAAGTATTTTAGAGCATATTAGGTCTCCCATGAACTTAACAAGCAGTGTATGATTCACATAAAAATAATTAAGGATTTAGCTTCATAATTAATTTCTGTGTAGCACTTTGCACTTATCTCTGCAGGTACTCTGTACAATCTCCTGAAAATGTAGTTGATTTCTAACCATTACAGCAAGCTTCTTTTTGGTCTTATAATATGGGAATTTCTCCTCAAATCCCGCTGAATCTGGACCTATGATCACATTCTCCTGTGCTGGGACTGTTTTGCCTAGCTTTTTATTAGTCTTGAAAGTAGAAATTACAAATCTCTTTTGCTCTACAGTGGTATACAGAGGCTGACTGTTATAGTGAAGGAAGCTGATAAAGTATTTTGCTTGGAACCTATATTTGAATTGGAGGTCACTGGTGATTTGCCCTTTAGCTGAAATCTTGCAATCATTTAGAAGGTAAGAGAGGGATTAATGTCACTTCTATAAATGAAAATCATAGAAAGACAAGTACATATATTTTAAGAACAGGCAATCAGCTTTTAAAAACATCCGCTTGAGACTTGTAGTTTCAGTGACTCAGATAATAATGACAGTGATTGATTTAGCTGAGAGCTCAGAGAAACAACTGGCTGCCATTTGACAGTTTTATGTGTCAGCCAAGCTGGGATAACTCTCTCTCTGAATAAACTGGGATGTTATATCTGAACGTTGCTCTTCCTCAGCTGGCTCAGCTGAGGGCACTCATGAGGGATCTGCTGCAGGGTAGGAGCAGGCACACAGCCAGGTGCTGATGATCTGCTGACAACAGGTTTTTCTTGTGGCTGAACCCCAAGCTGCACTCAAATCAAAATTATTTCTTAGAACACCCCCTTTTTGAGCTTAAATCTCACCCATTTTGAGATGATAGCAGCTGCATGACCTGAGAGATTCCTGTGTTAACTGATTTGTTTGAGTGGCGTCATGGTTTCAAGAGAAAACTCAAGAGAAAGTTCAGTTGAAAAATTTGTTAATTTCTAAAGAAAAATGTGGAGGTATTTGAAGGGGAACTCCTGAAAAAAAAAAAAAAGCCAACTATATTCAGTGGGACTCTTCACAGACTTCTGAGATTGTTAGGTCTTAGATCTCAACTGTTTCTACACCCTTGAGATAGCAGGCATGTTCAGACTATATTCCTTTAAAGGTATTTGGTTAACTCCTATCTCAGGGAAAATATCACCCTGTCTAAGGTCACCTGTGCGTCCTCATGGAAAGACTACAACTTGAGTTATACTTTGGCTCCCTTCTGTACTGTATTTCCTTGCTAATAATAAAGAGCAATACCCCTGTAAAGAAAACATGGTGTCTTGCTTTCTCTGCCTACTGTGTGGTATGTTCCTGGTAAGTGATAATGCATTGAATACATTAAGCAGCCTTATAAGCTCATTTTTTTTGGTAGCTAAAATTTGTTGCAATTTGGATCATTAAGCAATTCTCCATGTAGCATTGTCTTAAATGAAAACACATTAAAAGGCTATCAAAATTGCTGATATCACAGCAATAATAGCAGTCACTGGAGATAGACCTGTTGGATTTTGGCAAATTAACCTCACAAGCCACATGTCTACTGAGGACTTAGTGTCACATCTTGATTTATAGAAGTAACTATAAATTTCAAGCTTGTAATGCTGGATAAATGCAGAACACAAGCCCCTGTGGTGTAAGGCTAACTTCCCCCCCCCCCCCCCCCCCCCCCCCCCCCCCCCCCCCCCCCCCCAGGATCCTGCTTCTATGGAAGAGTATATCAGTGTGGTGCCCAGTGAGGCAAATGCATCATGACAGTTCCACAACTTTGCAAAGGCTGCTTTCCCAGCTTCCAGTTGTTTAAAGTTTGTGTATTTATGGAGCAGGAGGGGATGACAATAGCTTCCAAGGGATATTTCCTCAATGCATTTCTCCACTTCCTTTTTGAAGCCATAAACTTTAGCACTGACTAGAGCTTCCATGCAGCAAGGAAATCCATAACTCTGCATTGTGTGAAGTATTATTTTTGTTTGTTTGTTTTAAACCTGCTTCCTGTTAAAAAGTTATAGCACCTCTTTGTCTGTATTTTGCCAGAGGCAAACCTTTTTTATGCCACACAAGATTAGATAGATCTCTATCATGCAGCACCTCGTTTCCTGTCATTCATCTCTTTTCCAGACTAGACGTCAAACCAATATATTCCTTTCTCATAAGAAACTACTCTGCACCACCATAAAAAGTATTGAAATAGTGTGAAATTACCCAAGTGAGTGTGGGTTCAACTATAAAAAACACTGAATGTGGTACATATCCAGAGAACCTTATAAATGTTATAAAAATAAACCAATAAATTTCCTTTGCTCCCATGAGAACAACTAGCTATGTCTTATGAGTAAGATGACTATCAATATGAATATGCTCTAGAGGAACTACTACATAGTTTGCTGTGACTGTCTTCTGGCTATGTTACTATCTCATAGCTGTTGTGGCTGCTCAGCTGAAGGAATGAAGCCATGGGGAGTACTATGATCCCATGCAAACTGGAAGTGGTAAGATGATTTTAGCCATGGTGAGAACTGTGCTTGCAGCTTCACAGCATGTGCATGACACAATACTCTGGCTATCACTGTAGAAATTAGTGACTTGTCTGATTTTCCAGAGTCCATTTGCTATGGTATCTGCTCTCAGGTTGAGGTCTTCCCAGCTTATCTCCCAGAGCCTGAACAATGATCATTCCTAATCTCATCAGGAGCTCTACCTTTTGCTGGCTGTAGTTTTACAGACTAGTCTGCCTTTCAGTTTCTCACCTCCTAAAATACCAATTCTCAAGAGACTTCCCTTACAGCAGATCCAGCACAAGGAAGCAGATAATCCTGTCTCTGAGCAAATATCTTGTGACGATAAGTGGATTCAACTCTGATTCTCTTCAGTATAAATAAAAATATGAAACTAAAGTGGAGAAGGACTGGATTTGAAATTCTAGTAAGAGGCTATCCCCTGTAGCTGCGTGGCTTATACTTAAATAGCAGTCACTGACATGCAGCCACTTCTGGGACAGGGAGTGAGACCCACTCAGCACCCTGCTGAACCAGAGCAGATGGGCTAGAAAGTTAGGTTAGCAACAGTAAGAAAAACCCTCAACACAGGGAATTGTGAGGTGCTGCAGAGCTTTTTATAGCAGAGCAGAACTTCAAACTTCGTTGAGCACCCGTGTGTCTTTCAGTCAGCAAACGTTTAAGCTGTGTGATATTTGACATTGTGTTCTGCAAACACATAAAGAATCAGCCAGATGCTTTTGAAAGGTTGGAGTATAAAAACCGGGGGTGGGAGGGGTAGTGTTATACCAGATGTTTAGCCCTATGAGCCATTGCCTACTGCTATAGGGGCAGCAGAAGTTTCATTTTTTATAGGAAAGTAGTTTTTATAGAACTACTCAAACATGAACAGGAAACTCTCTACTTTTTCTTTTTTTTTTCTTTTTACCATGAAAAAGAAAGTAAGGGTGAGGAAAATGCCCATCCCTGACTTGAAATCCACAATGAACTTCAAAATGCACTTTTACTGATTTGAACATTTCAGGGCAGCTTTCTTCTGCAAATGCCATCTCTGTATGTGGATATTTCTCTCTGGTGTTCTTTCCTGCTTTACATACTTTTATAGAAGATGGTCTCTGGATGTACAGATATCAGCTATAATGCAAAGCAAATACTGTCTAGAACTCTCTAGGTTAAACAGTATTGACTTAATTGGAAAGGATCTCATGTCTTGCTAAGCAGCTGAAGAACTGAAAAATCTGTCCAGTAGAGTGCAGATGGAGCAGTCACAAGACTGCTGTCATGTGGACCATAAAGAATGACAGCCAGTAAACACACTGCATATATCACTCAACTGGTAAGATGTTTGATTCAATGTTTTATGAAAGAGATCCCATCTAATACGCAGCAGAAAAGGAAAAAAAAATATCCCTAAAGAGATTTTAGCAAAGTAAGTCCCCACACAACCTTTGCCTGTAGAAAGTAGGGGTTTTTCCCTGGAGGGGGGTGGGAACTTTTTGTATTTTATTTGTAGAAAAATTCCCTAACATGTAAAAAGCTGAAGAATAGTCAGAATTTGAAGGACAAGATGTTTTCTTTTTAAGTGTCTACATTTAGCCAGTATCCAAAGCTAAACTATAACACTTACTCTATCAGCAGATGACCCCTCCCAAGCAGAGAAGGGGGATCAGGAAAATGAGAAGAGACCCACAGGCTGAAATCAGACCACATTTAAGGAAATAACCAAAAAGATACTAACACAAATATAAAAATATACAAAGTTATACTCAGCCCAGAGAATGTGCAGTGGTCATCATAAACATGTAAGCGGTCCTCAGGAGCAGAATGGCACCAAAACCCTCCACAGACAGGGTGAAGCAGGAGAAGAAGAAAGAGGCCAAAGAGGAAAAGATCTATCCCTAGTAAACTTCCCTCTTTATAGTGAATGTGATGTTTATGGTCTGGGATACACCTGTGAGCCAACTCAGGCCAGCTGCCCTGGCTGACTCAAAATGCTAATAGCCTGCAGAGCATTGCTAGCTTGGGATTTTATTCCAGAAAATCCAGAATAGAGAGTAACATTATAACTTTTAAATCACACCAAAGAAGGGAGTGTTATTTTACAATTAAAAACTAGCATTTAACTGTGAAGATGCTGCTCTCAGGTATTCTGTATTACAGCTTTTTTAATGATTTTTAAGTGGAGAATGCATTGAAAAATGCCCTTCTGAAAACGAGACTGCTAGAATAGCAGTATTTTAAGCAAGAAAAAAGCATTTTTTCCTATGAATACTCTTTTTAGGAAGTGATTACTACACCTCTGGCAAGAGCACGATGCTATTAAAACCATATTTTGCACTCATCAGAAGGAGATCTAGCTGAATTTGCAGTATTGATATCATCAATGCAGATCATTTTCCTTCTGAAAAAAAAATACTTTTTCTACAAAAAATAGAACTAAACTCTCCATTCTTTCATGGCTCAGCATTATAGAAGCTTAAATGCAGAAATGGCCAAAGATTCAATTCCAACCCCATTAAAAATCAATGAAAATCTTTGCAATGGGCTTCTAGCATGCGTTACCTCCCCACTGGTTATAAATGAAATTAATGTGTTAGGCAGAAATAATGGAGTGATATAATCAACTTGCTTAGAATAAAATAACTTTAATTTTCATTAAAAGTGACGAGTTTCTTTCAATTATCTTGCCAAGATGCATTTTGTTGTATTTGGCTTGTTTGCTGTTGAAAAAATAAATCCCTTTTTGGTTAATTTCCCCTTGGATTGTTTGTTGCTATAATAGAGTCTGACTTCTAGGGTCATGCTTGCAAATGTAGTGACAAATAGGGACATCTGTAGAATGGTGAAACAGCAGCCATTTTCTGAGTGGATCCAGGAGCATGCACATTTCACCCCAAAGTTAATGAGAATGTGATGCAATATTGACTGTGCCTCAACAGCTATGTGGATGGCAAGCGAGTACTGCAATAAGAGATGGCACAAGTTTTCCAAACAGAGACAGACAGGTGAGAGGAAAATGTGGACCCAGCATCTGGAGAGACCATGGCTTTGGGCCTCTTTGTTCTAAAAAACTCCTTGACAGGCTGTTTTATTGTACCTCAGGATTCCACTGGGCTTTGGAAACTCAGTAGTTCTCACTGACTTCTCAGTGCTGTGGTTGAATTGTGCCTTCTCTTGGGGTAAGAACTAGTAATGAGCAATGGCTGCCTCCTCTGGGACAGTCCTTGCTTTCTCACTAGACTCTCAGGTGACTTCTGACTGTCTACTTGTGACATCTTTCCAGACTAAGTGACAGGGAGGTGGAGAGGTTTGCTCTTAAGTAAGCGATGCTTCTCGCCTGCACATCTTAATGGTAGTTACAGAGAAGAGCTGCACTAAGCCACAGCAGGGGGAAAAAGAGCATTAAATAAAGATGAGACTGTACCAAGTGGAGCTATGAGAAACAGCGGGTTTGATTCCTGCAGGTTCACATGAGCATCTTCATCTGCAATCCACTGAACAGCTGCCAAAGACAGCAGTTGTAGGGGCTATTTCAGCCTGGACTACAGGAGAGGAGAGGCCAACTGGAGTGTGAATTTTCCTTGCATTCACTCACTGCCACATTTGTATGCACATTAAGGTTTACATTCGTCTCCCCTTTGTTTTACTTTTCAATTTCTTTCCTGAAAATACAAAAAGGAAGTCCACAGTTTTCAACTGGAGACAATAGTCAGGGGTAGAATACAGTCAGCTTTCAGAGAGCCCTGAGATGGAATGGTTTTGATCCAGTAAACTAACCACAGACATTTCTTTATCCTTTGATCCTTTGAAAAAGCTAAGGTAGGAGATGTTTGAAAGGTTGCAGTGCAGAGTAACAGAAAAGTCACAGTACAGTGTCAGACTCTATTGCAATACTAACAGTGGGAAGAAGGTTCAGATATATTTTTAAGCATAAACACAGGGCTAAATAGTGGTCTTGTAATGGACAGACTGAAGAGTCAGGGGAGGAATTTTGTTTGTTTTGGCCTGCGGAATTTACAGAAATTGAGCAAAACAAAGTATAAATAGAAATTTTTAATTTTGGTGAACCTATTCTGTTTTCACAGAATTTACCAGTTATTTTAATATTAAAAACTAGCTTCATTTTTAATTGGGTAAAAATGCCGTTTAGAAGGCAAAGAAACAAAACACAACAGTTCCTGTTTGAGAAAACTGGTATAAGATGTGACCATGTCCTTACTGGTTGTCCCTTCCTGCCCCTTCTTCATCCTCAAAATAAACCATGTGATACCTTCAGTTACTGTGGAAATTCATTTTTAGGTAAAATTTCTATTCATCTGAGAGTGCTTGCTGAGGTTCCCTAAACCTGGTATTTTGTGTATGGCCTCTTCTTTGTTCTTCTACCCACAAGCTCTCTGTATTGTGGACAGGTCCTCCAATGAGTACCCAGAGCCTTACCATCCTTTCAGAGGAACACGTTGGTCTCCTTGGCCAGGTGGTGCTTTGGATGGTACCTGTAGACTGCTGAAGTGCCAAGCACAGAACTTCCAGAAGAGAAGCACTAGGTACTGAGCACTGCTCCATTTTTGTAGGTATGAAGGAGCAGAAAGGGTACCAGTGTCAGGAGAAAATAGTAGGCAGTTATCTTTAAAATACTCAGGAAGTCTTTGCAGAGTTCACTTTTCAGACTGTGTCTTATGTTTCCAGGAACTATCACTTACTGGTCCAATTTTAATAGCTCCCTGCTCTGTTTCATGTCCAGTCCATAGTCTGTGTCCAACTCAGAAGGCAGCACCTATTTAGGTGTCCTGTTTTGCAGTGATACCTATTAAAGCTAGGAAATAGTAAGACCAGCTGCCAGAAGTAAGCAGAAGCTGGGATGAGTGGGAAATAATCTTTTTCTGTCTTGGTAGATAATTGTAACCACAGTAAAAGACAGTTCACCCTTTAAATTCTGATTTAGGTCTTTTCTGCTTAGAAGTCTCCTTATTTCTTCATTCTGTGCAATCTCTAATGCATGTGATGGTTTGCAAGGAAATGCCTTGTTAAATCTGGCTTAGTATTCAGCAAATATCCAAAGGGCTGAGTGATACTCTAATTAAAACCTATTTACTTCAAACTTCCTCTCTATGTGTCAGCTTCCATCTATGACTACACTGTATCCTTTGGCATTACCTCAGATGTTATCCCACCCCATTCCTCCTGCTGCTGGTGGATTCATTATCAGCTCAGTAGGTCGGTGTCCATTTTGTATGGAGTAGCCTGAATTTGGACTCTGAATTCCCTTGACCCACTGGCTCAGTAAGCACAAGGCTTTTCATGACTGAGATCAAGAGTCCTGAGTGCAAACAGGATCACATAATCATAGAATACTAGATTGGAAGAGGCTTCAACATCATCTGGTCCAACCTTTCCTGGGGAAAACAAGGTCTAGACAAGATGACCCAGCACTCTGTCCAGGCAAATCTTTAATGTGCCCAATGTTGGGGACTCCACCATTTCCCCGGGGAGATTATTCCAATGGCTGACTGTTCTTGTGAAAAATCTCCCTCATGTCTAAGGAGTAAACTGTACACATTACTCCATATCTTTTCTGTGTGTCTCCTTGTAAAAAAGGAGTCTCCATCTTCTTTGTAGTCACCCTTTAAATACTGGAACATGGTGATAAGGTATCCCCTAAGCCTTCTCTTCTCAGGGGTGCAATCAAGTGTGAAATAACGAGGGGTGAAATATGTTGTCATTATTCTGCTCTAGGATAAAGCCACTCCCCATGGGAAAGCTGTGAGCAGAAGGTGGTCAGGGCTGTGAAACCACTTGCAGAACGGTACTTCATGTGAAACATGCCTGTGAGATGGGGCAGGTTTAGTTCTGGAATGTGAGTTTGGTGATTAGAGGTACAAGATAGGTGTGCCTTGGCTCCCTAGATATGATAAATCCTACATGGAGTTCAGTGGATTCTGAGTATGGCTTGAATGCATGTGGGATCACTGTCATTTCTCAAACCCTTTTGCATCTGCTGTGATTTAATTTGCATCTTTATTGTAATATCTTTAAAAAAGCCCAGACAGCCTTCTTTCCTCAGCATTTAGCATGGTCAAGAGAAAGGGACAGCTGAGACCATGGCCTGCCACAAGGACAGAGGTATTGTCCTCCCTGCTCTCAGGCATGTCCTTTCACTCTGCTTTTTTCCTCCATGCTTTCATGTGGAAGTGGAAGGGGCAGAGATCACCTTTCTGCCAAGTGCCTGGTGTGGGGTGGTATGGGTTAATTTGATTTCTCAGCACTGCAGCCACCTCTGTTGTGGCACTCTATAATTAAGGACACCAACAACAGTAGGAGCAGTCTCTCACTCCTAGCCCAGGATTAATGTCAGAGAGGATTGTGTCATCACTGCTTTCAAGTCATCAGCCCCTGCCAGCTCTCATGGGCATCTGAAGACTGCAGTGCCCTCCTCATGCTTTGAGGCCTTCAGGATTTGAAAAAGAAGCTTGCAAATTATGTGCTTAATTTGAAAACTTTCTTTTCCACTAATTCATGAAATATTACATTAAAAAAAATAGGCTGTCAGTAAAATAATCCAACTCACATGAAGCCTTTAGGCCAAGTGCTAAAATTAAGTTATGACGTAAACAATATGAAAAATGGAGGATATATTGGTTTCCTTGCATAATCTATTTATCTAGGTGTATTAATTCACCATTCAGGCACCCCTGTGCAGCGTGTCCTGGGAGACCTTTTCCCCCCAGCTAAGTTACAGACTGGAATTTAACTAAAATGCTTGAGAAAAAAATGCTGGGGAGGCAATTTCCTGCCAACGCCTTCAACTTGTCACCCCAGAACACATTAGCTTTCTACTACTGTTGTTTGCACTCACAATTTACTCCATCTAAGACTGACAGGTTAGCAGAAAAAGTATGCAGCTTTTGCTGAAAAGCAGTAAATAAGTTTGGGGAGTAGTTTCCTTCTGGGAAAAGTCCACACAAAGCAGTATTTAATATTTTGTAGATTACTCTGTATTTGCATATGCGCTGTGGGGCAGGTTTAGCTACAGGAGCTCCATGGCTCTTCTGTGACCATACTTGGCAGCCAGCCTGATCTCTCAAAGGGAGCCCTCCCTTTGCCAGAGCTCCTGTGGGGCAGGAATTTTGGTTTTATTCCAGTCAACTTTATTTTCTACACAATTATTTTCTACTTTAGTCTCTTTGCTTAAATGACAATGGGAGATACGTTTAAATCTCTTCCACACTTCCCTTTTTAGTCCTGTCCTGCTGTGATTTACTGGACACCGTTAAACACAAGCCTCTGGCTGGGAAACCCAAGGCTGAGTGCTAGAGCAGAGGACAATGGTGGCTGAGATTTTATCAGAAGGGAGCCTGCTTTATTTCAGTACAACTCATGCTTTAAGAGTGCTTGCCACCTTCTGGTCTGGGAAAGGATTACGATTGTTTGACTGGGGCATATTGAGGAAATTGACTGTAAAAATGCTGGTCCTGGTCCTAATCCCCCTGAAACAGATGGGACATTTTTCAAGATGTCACAGTGCTGATTGGGGAGTTTTGAAGTGAAAGGACTTTTTTCTTTTAGTCAGAAGGACACAGTGACATCTGGCAAGCCACAAACAGAAGTGATCTTTTAAATGAAATGATTTGATACCACTGGCATCATTGGAGAATGCTCTTTAACCACTATCTAAAGTGTTCAGGAAAAATACTGAAAGCAAGAAAATAGAAAAATGAATCTTGTAAGTAAATAGGTACAAATCTTTCAAAAGGAAAAAAACTTTGAAATTGGCAACTTTTTTTCTCACAGAGTGATTGCAGATTTTGACCACCTTGAGACAATTCCATTCAATCTTGTCAGCTGTCAGCAGTCTGCCTGATTTCAGTGATGCCACTTAAGAGTATTATATGTGTCACTTGTATGAGAGGAGGAATTACATTAACTCTAAAAAAGTCACTTCACAGTTATGGGTAGTCAAATAATACAAATAGCATCACTACCAAAAACTGAAACATACCTCAGCCAGTCACCTGCAATTTAGCCAGATGAAAGACTTCTACAAAACATATGTATTTCTTGAAGTATGGCACATGCTTATTCTAATGGATATCACAGTTGCCTGGCTTCATGTAATTCGTGCTTAATTTCAGATGTCACAGTACTNGATGGAGCCCTCCCTGGATCTTTGATCGCAAATCATAGCCACGACGACACCAATGACAGTACTGTCCAAAACAAAAAATAAATTTATATTTAATTTTACAGACATCCTAATTGAAGGCACCAGAGTATCTGAAAGCATTCCAGCAGTGCTTGAAGGAATATGACTAACATATGCCCTTTGTTTGTTCAATTTGTTCCTTCCCAGCAAGGGACTAACGGGCAGTGAAGTAGTACTTTTCGTGTGTGCAGTGTTATGACACACACAAGAATTGTTTGTGTTGGAAAAGTCAGGTCAAAACCAGTGTTCCACACACAGAAAGAATGGCAGTAGAGTTTCAATGCCCCACAGTCCTTGGCAGTTCAAGTAACGATTTTGGCCAAAAAAAGATTGGTTATTTTGTTGGATCTAACTTGGCCTTGCATGTCTTCATAGTGCAAAGTAGTCCTTGTTTGTCCTTGTTTATTAGAGCAGACTTTGCTGTGGCCCACTACCAGGTACTGCTTGAATGATGACTTTAGGTATAGTGAGGTGAGCAGCAGTTTATTTGTTGGGTATGATTCACTATAGAAGATGTGGGAAGAGAAGCTGAAAATTGGGGGAAAGGCAGCAGGTGTGGAACAATTCAGGATGTGAATTGCAGAACTTGCTGCAGATGTCACATCTTTGTAGATGCTAAAATCTACAGACAATACACAAAAGGACTGGAAAAATAGACAATGAAATCTTGGCTTTGGGGCTGCTCCAGCACTGCCTTTATGCAGAACAGAAGGGCGGGGGGTAAATGTTCTGACAATTCTTTCTGTCCATCACATGAAGGCAAAGCAAGGTCAAAGCCAGTGGAAACAAAGGAAGGAAAAGGAACAAGAGGTCTCTGAGGCAGAAAGAACTATTTCTGCACCTTTTGCATTTTGCAGCCTAAGTTCACTTATTCCCAGAACTTCATTTGGGGCAATGCTCAGAGTTGCAATAATGTCCTGAGGATGAGCAGCCTGAACACCAAAGCACAATTAGCTGAAGAGGCTTCTGGCTGCTGACCCAGGAGACTGAGTGATGGCCTTTCTCAGTTTTGCCCTAATCCCTCACAAATAACTGTCAGACCCATTTTGGAGTGGTAAGGCTATGAGAGGGTTTCCTTCCCTGAACAGGAGATGCATTACGTTTTTGAAAAGTGAGAGCATCCCATCCAGGATAATTCCTCACTCTCTCTCTCTACGTGGATGAAAAATCACAGCTGTTCATTCCCAGACTCTCTTGACAGAGCCCTAAAATACATGGAGCCCAGAGGGAATGTAGATTTGAAGGTAGAAACTTCCTCCTGCACAGCCTGCTGCTATGTGTTGCAGTTTTGATAGCCAGGAGAGCTCTGCAGCAGTAAGTGTGTAATGGGTCTCTGCCTCCCATGTTCAATGCATAAATCAGCTTGTTGTGTCTTTGCACTGTTTGAGCGAATTGTCCTGCCTTCCCTCAGCCATATGAGAATTACTGGTGGGAAACTGTGGCAAACAAGTTAACTTAAGCAGCTTGTTTGTCCTGTCTCAAGCTCTATTTGACAACCCAAAACAGGCTACATTTTTCAGTGAATATTTGAGTTGACCGTCAATAACAAATCTGGCTGGCCATGTTGTAGACAGAACAGTTATGTTTGAGCCTTCACTGACTGCATTTGGTTAAATCAGGGATTAATTTTGCTACCCAAAGGAGATTAGATATCATGGCTGCAACAACGAAAATTCTCTTCAGATCTGTAAGGTCTCAGGTAACCTTTCCACCTCATCAGAATCTACCCACTGAAGACTATGAAACAAAGTAATTTGTCTGAAATAATGCTTGTACCATTCAGGACAGCAACAACAGAAACATTTGGAGGCTAAATAACCTCTAATTGAGTTAAGTATCTATATATTTCACGCATTTTTAAAATTATTCTTAGGATCAATTTGCTTATTTCTCAGATTTATTCATGTGAATTGTTTCTGCTTGGTAGATAACTTTATAACCATTTTTAGTATATTGTAGAAACAAAATTTTGTTGCTCTGGTCACAAGTGATACAGTAAGTATCTGTTCATTATTTAGTTGAATATAATCCAATTTTTGAGGATAATGTATTTAAAATTCCCTCTTGGCAATTTTCTTATACTTTCTTAAATAAACTAGTTTCCATGGATGTTCTTGCCGATACATTTATTCATCCAAACTGACCACTTACCGGTCAGTCAAAATGGACAGATGCAGGAGGCCAGCATTTTCTGGGATTATGAGAGACAAAAAGAAATTTTAGTTTCCAGCTCTTTCCATGCTGTTGAGAATGCTTTTCATTTTAAGCATGGCTGATTCCACAGCTTCAAAATGACATTTTTAGAAGACGAGTCCTAAAACAGCTATAGAATCTGTTACGTTTCTCAGCACATGTGAGGGAAGATGAGAGGAGGTACTGCAGCATGGTGAAATACCATTCCCATTAAAGGAAGGAATGCAGCTGAATTTATCTTGCCATGCCTTTTACAGTTGAAATGAAAAAGCTCCACAGGTATGTATGCCATTGGGTGGTGCCAAGTACCTGTGACCTTTGCTTGAGATACCTGCTATCTGAAGACTTCTGCCTGCTGTAACATATCATAGAGGTAAAAGGATGATTAAGTGCGAGTGTAGCCACAAGCCAAAAGCTTCCAGATGAAATAATGCTCTCTCTCATAATAGAAGCAATCACAATATAGCTGTCTGTATTGCATTTAATACTGCTACTAAAAGGCTGTGCTGCATGAGTGATAGCAGCTGAATTTTTATGGGTAAAGAGTAGTTTCTGCTGAACACATCCTAAAGCCTTTGGAACTTCACAGGGAGCCAGAGAATTTACACCCCAGCCCCCAGACTAGGTGTTTTAGATGTGAATACATAGGTTGCATAGAAAATCTGTATGCATGCCTTCTTTTATACATACCTCTGATTTATTTGGCTTTATCTCTAACACAAATCACTCCTTCCTTGAGATAGATGAAAAATCCTGTTCACAGTTCCTCTATTTTGGACATAGGATGTATTTTCATGAGAAAGATCTTACTTTTTTTTCCCCTCCCCATGAAACAAGCCCAGAACTGATGAACAGGTTGGTTTAATGTTTTGGGTGTTTTTTTAGTGTTCAGGAGAAGTAAAATATATTCACTTTTCTCTAGTTTGAATTCAAACTCTTTCTTGGCTTTTCAAAATTTAGATTTTTTTTTTTATTGGCAGCTAAAAAAAGAACATTTTTCAGCTGTCTGTAGTATTTGCCTCAATATGTTCAAGTGCTTTGCATAGCTCTTAGTAACTTACATGGAAATCAAATTCTTCATGAGATAACATCTAGAAACTAATATTACGCCTCCTGCACTCCCTCCAGGAAGGAGTGGTGTGCTCCAAGCTTCAATGTACCCTGCTTCTCCTGACCTGAGCAGGTCAGATTGTGAAACATTAGTGAATCCATGCTGGGAACTGATGCTCAGAAGAATTCTAGGAGATCCACATTTTTACAGATATGAGGGCATACTAGCCAAGTGTTCCCACTCAGACATATGTCAGAGGTCTTAGCATTGTCCAGTAAATTAGTACCAGATTCATAATTTGGAGTTCTCAAGAAGTAGAGAGGTCATCTTGTCTCTAGAGACTTAATTAGGTGATTAATTACCTCCACCAGAAGCAAATGATGTCACTTATTTCTCACTAGACTATATCTGGCTTGATAACTTTCCCAGACTAAGGACACTTCTACTGCACACTGTTTTTTACACTCTAACTGTAGAAAATACTGCTCTGAGATAGTCCTTCTAGGCAGGACTTCCTAGTTGCTTTTGAGAATTGAGGTTATCTCTATGTAAAATGTTTTGCTATAGCTTTAATTTTGCAGTCTTTGCACAGCATAGATCTATCTTCTGTGTAAAATATACTGCAGGATTAAACTCAGTATCCTATGAAAACCGAGCCTACAAACTGTAAAGTCATTCCCCATTTTCTGCTATTTGCTCTTCTGTAAGGCAAGAATCATAGCAAAGGAGAACTGGGTTTCAGTAGATAGTTTGTTCTTTCTTCCACATCACCTTAAACAGTAGCCTACATAATTCAAAAGATATTCTTAAAGAGACTTTCCATGATCACATCACTTTTCTGTAGCAGTTACACTCATTTGTATCTTGAATATGACTTCTAAATACTTTTTTGCAAGCCCTGTTTTCCACAACAACATAACATTTTGCAGCAAGGTATTTTGAAGTTATTTGAATAGGCCAGATGACAACCAAATGATGCTAGATTCCTCTTTATCATGGCCTTGCCCTTATCTTTACTTAACATGCTACCAGGCTTTATCAGGTACAGTCTGAAAATCACTTGAGGTCTTCTGTGGCCCCTGGTGTGATAACTGTGCCGACAGCAGAGGGAGCATTAAACTCATTGCCCATGGTAAAGTGCGGGGAGTGATACCCATGTTCCTATAATCCTTGTATGGGTAGGATGAGCTCATTAGCCTTCTGGCAGTCATCCTAGGAGAAGGACAACTCTGATTCCAAACCCGGGCAGATGAAGCTCGTTTAGCCCTGTAAGGCCTTCCATCTAAGAGGTTAAACCTCCGTCCTAAGGACTTGGCTACCAGTGTCCAAGCTTGCTAGGCCCTGGCAGATGACCCTTAGGACTAAAGGGTGGGTCCAGCTCTGCGCATGCTGTGTCTCACCTAAAAAAAGTCCATTGTGCAGGCTCGAGGGTGCTATCTGCTATCCTCTTTTTATCAGCACGCTTGGAAAAGGCGCTGATGAGGAGCGTGGATGGAGCCCTCCCTGGATCTTCGTTCGTGAAGCCTAGCCACGACGATGACCAGGCTTTATCTATACTTAAAATTTACTATGTACTTTCCTGATACTCCTTGATGAAACATGTAGAAAAGCATAACCCTGAAGCAAAATCACTCCCAGACAATCTGCCCAAGAAGCACCCCTTTGAGGCAATTCTATTTCAAACACTTAAAAAAAAGTAATGTCATATATTAAAAGAAAGTCCAGCTGGGGGAAATAAAGGGCTGATGAATTCTTTCGCATACACCCCAACAGAATCAGCTGTACCAATACCTCGTTCTAAGAATATTACAGTTTCAGAGATACCTTTATCATCCAGCATTGCATCTTTGTCAAAGAACAAATTGGGTTTTCTGTGATGAGACCTCTTTTCCACAGAGCAATGTGGACGTTTTCCTTACTTATTATATTTAAAAAAATGTCTTTTAATTTCGAGTGTTCACATTTGAATATCCCTTCAAATGTAGAATTGAAGAATCTTCATTCTGCACTGCAAAAGATTTCATCTTTTTCCAACTAGATATTACCAGACTTATCATCTCTATCCAAAATTACAACTTGATTCAAACATCATTAAAGCCACCAGGAGTATTTGCAATTATTTAATAAGTCAGATTTTTTCTTCTCTTTAAAAGGTTAAAATATTTGTCAGCTTCTTAGTCCGAAGAGAAGTTCAAAATGGGTAGATTTCATTCTACTGAGATAGAATTAGACCTGGGAAAACAGGGGAAAAATGCCTGCTTCGTATTCACATGCCAACATGTTGTTGTAGAATTAGACTGCCTTAGAGTAACAGCCTACAAAACACCCTTGGCTGCTGGAGAGTGAGACATGAGCAGAAAGCAAAGTTTGTTGGTAAGAAGACCAAAGCCTCATACAGATAAAGAGAATGTAGGAGGCAACAGTATATTTAAAATCTTATCATTACGCCAGGCATAATCTGAAAATCACTTGGGGTCTCCTGTGGCCCCTGGTGCGATAACTGTGCTGACAGCAGAGGAAGCATTAAACTCATTGCCCACGGTAAAGTGTGGGGAGTGATACCCATGTTCCTATAATCCTTGTATGGGTAGGATGAGCTCATTAGCCTTCTGGCAGTCATCCTAGGAGAAGGACAACTCTGATTCCAAATCCAGGCAGAGGGAGCTCGTTTAGCCCTGGAAGGCCTTCCATCTAAGAGAAGGACACTCTAATAAAACCTCCATCCTAAGGACTTGGCTGCCAGCATCCAAGCTTGCTAGGCCCTGGCAGATGACCATTAGGACTAAAGGGTGGGTCCAGCTCTGTGCATGCTGTGTCTCACCTAAAAAAATCCATTGGGCAGGCTCGAGGGTGCTATCCGCTATCCTCTTTTTATCAGCGCGCTTGGAAAAGGTGCTGATGGGGAGCGTGGATGGAGCCCTCCCTGGATCTTCGTTCACGAAGCCTAACCATACATACATATACGTACATCATTATGCAAGTTCTGTTTCCCAGAGATACCTGTAGTAAGGACACTGGATAGTCTCTGACTTTTCTTGCATTAGCTCAGAATAAACTTTTCAAAAACACGTTTGTGTGAGAGGCTAAATACCATTCCCTCCAATATTCTTTTTTTCTGTATGCATTATTCCTTACACATGTTGTGTTGTAAACTAGAAGACCTTTACTAATAATTTTCTTCGTTTGTTTGCTCTCAAAATTCAGCTGCTTGCTCAGATCTGCCTTTCTCAAGCAATTTAATAGCAAATTAGTCTCCAAGCCCCTAAAGTGACAAGCATCTAAAGTGTTATTGCCCATTTTCATCTTTCATATAGGGGTTTGAAGATTAATGTGTTACATGCAATAGAACAACAGCAAGTAAAATAAGCTTCTTCAGAGGGAAAAGCTTGGATTTTTGAGAAGGCAATTACTTGGTAGTGCCTTTTGTAATCTTTTTTATCTTTGTTTTGTGTTTTTCTCTGATATTTTAAAATGAAACTGTCTAACCTTGGTTTACTGTTATTAGTTAATAGAAGTCAACATATTTGGAGGAGGAGAACAGGCAATTGCCACAGATGCTACAAGTTTATTACAAAAAACTTAGCTTTGTAAAACTTTAAGCTATGAAGTAGTTGATGTAATCTTTCTAACTGAGTTTTTTCAGCTGGTTGGAAGGCATATAGGTTTGGGAATTTCATGTAGCCCTTT
Source organism: Bucco capensis (assembly GCA_013396975.1). NCBI lineage: Eukaryota > Metazoa > Chordata > Aves > Piciformes > Bucconidae > Bucco > Bucco capensis. Next base: position 302,944 of record VWZO01019897.1, on the reverse strand, counting down.
CTACCTGGGATATGGTATTTGCTTAGATGGGGTTTTCATTGAAATGTACCTTCACATTGACACTCACTTTGCATCACAGGATGAGGAGCTTGAAGTCTTCCCAAAGGAGGTTTGTGTATATTTCCTGCTGTGTGTATATTCACAAGAATTGATAGGAAAGAGACTTGCAGTTTCACATGCAGACATTGATGGTAAATGTGCTTGCTAAGCTGCTAAGTGGAAGAGAAAAAATATCATCTGGAATCCTTGGTAAGTGATGCTGAAATAGATATAACACTGCTCAAATGTTTGTTAATAGTAATACATTCACAGGACCTGCAAAGCAATTCCAGCAGTGAGCTACAACACTGCCAGCTCAAGGATTGTCAGACTTCAGAGCTGAAACTTGCTAGCCTGAAGAAGAAAATCCAGGATGGAGCTGCCGTGTAGAGGAAGGGGAACAGTTGAGGGGTACTTGCATCTGGCAATGAGAAGTAGAGTTGGATTTGATGTTCCTACCATCAGCTGGAGAATAAAGAGCAGTTGCTGTCATCCTGTGCACACAAATCCCTCCCCTAAGCTGCAGATAGCCCTGCTGTTCCTTACGCTATAAACCACAAAGCAGAGGTTGGAACCACAGTTACAATGCTGTTTTGATCAATTACTGGCCTGGTTATATGTTATTTCAGTTGTGCTTACAGTTAACTCTCAGTCCCCGAGTATTATTGCATAGGCTAAAGTACAAAAATAAAAACGAAGATACATTTGCAAAACAAGGATAGGAGTCATGGATAGCTCTCTCAGCAAGACAAATATTATTCTTCTTATAGGGGCACATTTCAATCAAAACAAATTAAATTTGTTAAAAATTTATTTAGACACATGTAAAATTAAAATTCTAGTTCCTTATTGAACTGTTCAACCTGTTCCTTGTGCTTCAATCTGAATTTTTGGTTTTGATGAAACTCCAAAAACTCAAAAAAGATAATTTTTCTGGTTTTCTTTTTTCTAGTTTTGAATTGAACTAAAGAAATAGAGTTTTTCCTAAACCATATGACCACATAAACTACTCTGCTGTTTTCTTAAAAAGCTTGCAATGCCTCTTATTGAAAATATGCTCTTTTACTGCTATGAATGTTCCAATGAATACGCTATATTGCGTATCACTTAAATGAGAAAAAGTATGTGAATTACAGAAAGTGGATGAAAAACCTGCAGCAGATGGATGTGGCATAATTTTGTTGAAGAAGTATCACAGAATTATATGAAAATACCAGAGAGAAAAAGACTTTCATCCACAGCTTCCTAAAATTACAAAACTGACTTGGAATCAAAGAGGAAAGATACTCTGGGGGAATTACAGGGTTCCCCCTGGGCTGTATTGATTTTTGTTGAAGAACCTTCTCTCTTTCATCTCTTTAGCTATAAGACCAGGTCTATCTACGGTTCTGCATCTTTGGTGGCATGAGTAGCTTTCTGAAGGGAGTAACACATAGAAAGACTGGATGAAGACTGCTTCTGTTATCCATGAGAAGGTCTGACTGACTCTTTGAAAAACTGTCAAGTCAATACACAGCACAGATAAATTACCTTGTTATATCTTCAGTGAATATCCTTGCAGTAATTCAAATACTTCTCAGTAATGAATAAAAAGAGGATAGATAGGCACCTCTCAGTGGATGAAAGCTATCACTGAAGAAAAACAAGCCTTATAATAAATAAATATTTCATCCACCCTGAATGAATTGCTTTGAAATAATGTCTTACTAGGAAACACATGTCAGAGAAAATCTGAAGTGCTGGTAAATGTCAACAGTGAAGCATCAGTGCCTTATTTTGCTTGGACTCACTTTTACATGACTTGCCCCCTCCATTTCCCAATTTTCATTACTTATTTGCGATTGTTGATTTTTGTGCTGCCTCATGAATACACAGCTTTCTTTCTGACCTTGTGGTTGACTTAAAAAAATAAATTTATGTATGATTTATTTAAAATTCCACCCCTACACAGTTATTACATTAGTAAAATACTAACATATCAGAAAAATTTCACTGCTTCTTCCCAGAGTGTTTCTATTCTTACACCTCATTCCAAACCTCACTGACTCCCAAGCTGAAGCCAGGGCATATACCTTGCTTTCCTTTGAGCATCTCTGATCATCTATCTGGATTATAGACCCCATCTTAGAAATAACTTTCGTGACCAAATGTAGTCGTGCTTGTGCAATGCAATTTGTGATAGCCCTAACAGTGACTGGCCATTTGGAAACCAGCCAGATTGCAGTCTGATTGCTATTGCTGATGCTGAAAACAGCACGGAGTACACAGGGATGACTGAAGTGATCAAATTCAGACAATGTTTTCTTCCTCTTGTTTTTTTGGTAATGGAAAGTACTGTCCCTGAAGGGGGATAACTTATTATTACAGTCAATTGAATGTACTGTGTAGTTATGTCTAAAAATACCCACGTGAGAATATATTCTAAGTCATCTTAGGAGTCAGTGAGTAAACCTTGGCACTGTTGACAAGCCCACGGAGTGCTATTAAGTGCAGAAATACACCTCTGGCACAGGAAGTCTCTTAACCACAATTTCCTGAAGGCTGTAAGAGTATTTTGGGAAAAGTATCATCCTACAGTCATCTTGTTTTAGGTTCACCAAGAATCATCTGCTATTGGCCACTAGTGGAATGGAGGGACTGGAGTAGGTGGATGCATCATGGAGATCAGATCAGCCGTTCTTACTTAGCGAAGCTGATGGGAGTTTTACTGAGCACCTCAGTGGGGAAAGGCTTCTCTCAGTTTTCACACTGGCAAAATTTAATTACCTAAGTAAAAGTTCTCCTAAATAAACATGTCAAGTATCAGCATTAGTGCTTAGATTTATGCTGTTAGGGCTGGGCTGCTTCCAGTACCCCACTCATTCATACCCAGTCAGTTGGGGTATCTTTCTACTAAACTGAGGTCTTTTACATAGACCAGTTCTGTTACTTGAAAGTTTCCCTGAATTACTCAGATACTGGAAGCACAATACCAGATTTGCTAATCTTGCTGGGTCTGCAGGAACTACTGCCAGTGCAAAAGCTGTCCCTGTGGTTTAGAGCTGGAGCAAATACAGATTTTCTCTGTAGTCATTGCTGTAGTCAATTCCAGGACTGTGCTAGGAAGGGAAGCAGAATTTGCCACTTTGGGAGTGGAGAGTTACATAGCTTTTTGTCTGACACAGCACTTCCAGACACAGCTACAGTTTTGCAAGAGATGTAGGACAACAAAGAAGATCTATCAGGCAGGGGGACATCTGTCAGGAATGTTTCTGGAGCAATTTGTCCATTGTTGAGAGATTTAAGTTCCACTTCTGTATGGATAATCACAGAGGTTTTCAGAGCCCAGATCTTGAAATTACTTTATTTTACCCATATGAAATGAGTATGCCAGAAGAAAGGTGGATATTGAACCACAGGACCATGAGAAAAAGGTAAATGTAGAGATAAATACATTGATAACTGCACTTGGAAAGAGACCCCTCTTCCAATTTAGATGGAGGTCATAAAGCCTGGTCAAATTTTAAACCTACCATGTCTAATATCAGCTAAAATGTTGGAATGAAATGGAGCAATTTCTGCTGCTGTGCTCATGACAATAGCAGTGACTAAAAATTCAGACAGTTAAGAACGCTCAAGCAGTTAAGTAGTCTTGGAAGAAAACCCAGGTGTCAAAGAGCAGGCAACAAAATCTGCCCATAAAATGCTGCAATGTCTGTATTTTGCATTTTTTCCATTCACCCATTGTTTTGTCTTCTCAGACGCTGCATAAATCCCTCCAGTGATTTTTCTACTATCCATAAAATAAACCCCAAATTCTGGAGGGTATGATTGTTTGAAGAGGTGCTTGACATGCATCACTGTTTTCCATTCCCAGGTGTAATTAAAATATGGTTTCTCCTGGTGTATGGTTTCCATTAAGATTCCTCTTCTGTCTGTAAGAGCAAAATTGGGAAAACTATCTTACTGTTTCCAAAGCAGCTCACTGTCTCTTGCTTCAATGCGTGAGGCACTCAAGCACATGAAAACAAAGATCAGTTCCTTTTGATTCAACATGACCTTGTCTTCCTATATTATTGTATTCCCAACAGGATCTAATGGAGCTAAATATACTGTTCATGTCATTCCAATGGAGAGGTGCATCTATTACTTGAGCACATCTGATTTCTATTTTAAATTTAAGGAAATTGATTGTTGAATTCAGATGGGAAATTTCTGGGCCCGAAGTGAGTGTGATGGATATAATAAACCACCTGCACTCCTATCTAACCAATTCCTTGAAATATACTTAAACAGCAGTGAAGTTCAGGAATAAAACCAATGACTTATTTCTGAGGCAGCTTGTCAGCTAATGGAAGTGTTGCTAGGGTGGCCATAAAGATAATCTTGAAAGCTAGCGCTGTGAGCAGACAGCAGTATTCTTGACAACTTGGACATCACCTTTGTAACAAAAACATGTCCCTCCTGACTCACTCACTTAATGTAAGGGGTGACAGGAAGAAAAAGAAAAACCTCAATCTGAGTTTCAGGTCCTGCACCTCAATAGCTGCTGCTTCTGTTCCTCATAATCCTCCACCATTCCTTGGGAAGGGCAGAGTGGAGATAAGTGATGCCTGCTAGGAATCATAGTTCATTAAAAGGAAGGATAAAGGTTTCTGAGAGCTGTTGAAAAAGTGGCATGCTGGAGAGTTTTCTTGTGTCAGAGGAACAAAGACACCCTGAGATTGTTCCATTCTACAAAGAATACTTGCTCATAATAAATTATAGTTCCAGTTCATGAACTTATAAAATTTGGCTAATGGTATTGTCTTCCTTCATTAAACTATTTGAGATTTCTGGGAATGAAATATATTACATGAAAGCCAGCAGATTTCCTTCGTGTGTGTCTTGCCCATGCTTCCTTTCTTTCTATACAACCATTTGCCCTTTATGTGTTCTCTTGAGTGAATTCCTCTCTTACAATCATAAGTCTGAATTAGGCCAGGGACCTTCAAATCCTTGGTCTAGCTTTGAGCTATGCAACTTAACGTAGAAATAGATGAATTATTTACTTACCTTCTTGAAAAACAGATTTTTGTGTATGATTTTTGTGAACACAATTGCCATGAATTTTACACAGTTAAGCTTGCAGCAATGCTGCAAAGGAATTGCTGGAACTGACATGACATTTCAGGAACCTTTCATGTTTAATGGCACACTGTACACAGAGTAAATTACTGGCCCCACTCCAGTTCACTTTACAGCCTGCTAAGGTTATAAGGTTGTTACATGTGACAACTTGCTTTGGGCTGAATCATCCATAGAGCCTCAACCCACAAGCTCTGTGACTGCAGTTATAATTTTCTATGACTGGACCTAAAACCACTAAGTTCATTGCCTCAGAGGCAGTAAGAGCACTGTTAACCTCCACTGCACTTTGGCTAGTGGGAAGAAAGAAAAAAGCATTGTGATGGGTCTAACCCAGGGAAGGAAAAGTCCTCAATCTGACTTGTCTAATGTGTAAGTCTCACCTGACTATTTCACTTTTCAGTCATCACCAAAAATCAGAGATCCTCTTCAACAAGTGCTACTTAATAAAGCATCTGATCTCTTGAAAATTAATTCAGCTGAGTCTATAGCTCATGCAAAACTGTGTGATTTATTCCTTTAAAATAAGACAAAAGAGTGGTTTTTATTTCAGAGACAGTGAGAGACAGAACAGGGACTAAGGCATCCTGCAATAAAGGCGTTGTGTCAGTTGAATATTAAAACAGTCATACAAAACATGAGTGGTAGGTTAACAGCTAAGCAGAGGTGGGATAGGCTCTGCAGGAATGGGAAAAAAACCCCAGTTATTTACAAATATATTCCTTGCAAAGTACACAAAATGCACCAGATGAAAATATTCACCATTACAAATAGTCTCAACGGGGATGAGTGAGTCAACATTGTCAGGGGAGATTTTTATCCAAAATATGATTGAAATTTTTTTCAGCCAAAAATCTGTCTTCCAGGCTTTGCCTTTGTGTAGCAGGAACCACTAGGATTTGAGATGGCTCCGTTCCTCATAGCCATGTTCAGTACACTTGCACAATTGGGTTCTGGCTGGTTGGACTTTGCCGAGTTGCACCTTTCAGTAATAACTCCTTTTTTAGGCATCAGTGATGGCAATTAGGAATCTGTTGTTCTCTCTAACTTGATTCAGTCTGAACATAATCATTCTGGCATGCAATGAGAGAGGGTTGCTCAGCATTTACCTGAAAAGGATCTCTTGAGCCCTCTTTATAAGGACTCAGATATTTCCCCCTCTGAAATCTCAGATGACTTTATCACATTTTATGAGCTGGGAGGCTGAAATTGCTCTCCAGTAACTATTCCCTAGTGTGGAGAGTGATTTTGAAAGGAAACTCTCATGGAAAGACCAAAGTCCCTTGTAGTCACTGTCTGCATGGTAATACAACCAACAAGTGGTGTTGGAACATTACACTAAGCTTGATGAGTTTGCCTTCCTCATCTCTTTAGTGGCAAATGAAACATTATGAATGCAAAGCAAACAGTGTGTTCAGGCTAGTTCAGGAACCACATGACATCCAAATACGCTGCATGAATTATTCACACTGTTTTTCTTCACCAGTGTCATCCCTCCCCCACCACAGAGCAAAGCTCCTTTTCTGGCTTTAGCAGACTCCTCTAAAGCCATTCCTGTTGCACAGAGGAAAGTTTATTTCCAGTGTGTCAAAAACAAATGAGCCAGGTCACCTAGTAAATGAGAAGTGATAAAATATTAGTATGCTCAAGAAAAAAGGGAGAGAGGGCAAGAGCTGACAAGCTTCCTCTCCAGTGCAGGTGAAAAAAGTATCCCAAGAGTGATGTGCTTTTCTGTACTATTGTCCTAACCACAGCAACTTCTTCCCTTTTAACTTCTAAATGAGCATCCTCTCACAAACTCTGCGTAGACCTTGGTACTCTCTATGGACATTTCTGTACAGGGCAGAGGATAGGATAGCAATGTGGGAACACATTGTGTAGGTCTAAACAAGAGGCAGTGTAAGTAGAACACAAAAGCCCAACTAGCTGTTCTGAGCTGCTTTTGAGGCAGACACTGCCTGCCTACACAACCTGAATTTCCTCAAAATCCAGGTGCACTTAGTCCTGGTGTCAGCATTCAGAGCCAAGCCTGCTTTGAAGCAGAACTACTCCCCCATGCCTTTCCTCCAATCCCAGTTGCCAAAATCACTGTGATAATTACTGTTTGACCTTTGTGACCCCTTTGTTGATTTTGCAGCCAGAAAATAAGGAAGATTCAATTTTAGTTCAAAACAAACATAATCTATTTTTCAGCACTGACCTACTGTTTGTCCACGACCACGAGGCAAATATTTGCAGTGATTTGGAAGGCACATAGAAAGCAGGTTGATAGAATGTCAATCAGCATGCCAAATACTTTGCTATTTGCTCTCATGAAAGGTGGTGAACCTGATTTCTTGTTTGCTTTTGGGTTTTTTTTCCAGTTTGCTCCTCTCTGCTTGCCTTGCCTACAGGAGAGTTGATAAATTTGTCAACATTGCATTTTAATCTCCATTACACCAATCTCTAATCAATTGTTTTTGAAATTTCCAGGGTTTTCAGAGTCACACAGAGAGCTCCTAATTCTGATCAAAGCAAAGTGAAGATGTTCATATGTTTCATCAGGTATGAAATGCTGCCCATGACTCCTTTCCAGAGAAATCTTAAAGCAAGTCTTCAAGTCCTTCCTCAGAGTGCAATCATCCTGCATTGTGGTCAGAGACAAGCTGTGCTGATTGCAAACTGGAACCTGTTCCAACAGAAGACTCAGTGGTTGTGGATGCACTGTCCAAATGCATATTTTGATTATGAGGAATTAATTTTTTTTGCTGCTGCCTTGAGAGAAAAATTCAAAGCTAGGGCCAAGGAATGAAAAGTAAGGCAAGACGTATTAGACATGATTATAGCTTTCTGCTGCTTCTGTGGTTCTGGGGATGTTTCAGTGCAGTTCAAAACGTGAAGACTGAGAAGACGGACTTGGAAGAGGGGAAAGTAACCTGCCCTACTGATCCTCCTTTCCTGTAAACGATATGGTTGCTACATTATTCCTTATTATTGTATCAAGCTTCAAAATAGAGCCAGAGAGCCCAGTAAGCAGCATGCAATTATCTCCTCCAGGTGCTCCTGTTCCTGCCCTTTCTCAGCTATTATTCTTCCTCCATGTAGGCAGCAGAAAGTGACATGTTTATTAGCTCACATTCAGCTGTGCTTGATTGATAGCTACACAATAGTTAATCAGCTCTTTGCAACCATTTCCATTTTTGACCAAGGATGCTGTTTTAATTGTCACAGATAGTCTTTTGTCAAGCATCTGTACATTGCCGAAGAATCTAAGGTTATACATTAGCTGTTGCTGCAAGATTAACGAGCTGCATGTTCTGTTTCCATGAAACTGACACTAAGTTAAGTGACTACATGCAAAGAAAGGATCTTGGCTTAACAATAGGCTAAGGACTGAAGGCAAGGGAGTTGAAATTGTAAGCATCCAAGGTCTTTATTAGGAGGTATTCTATTTCTACTCCTTTGAGAGTTATAATCATATTATTTGCTATTCTCAATGATTTTAATGAAGACATATAACAGTTTTGGAGCTTTTATATTCTAACAATAAGTGCTTAAGATATTGAACAGTTTCATGTGAAAGGAGGTTAGTTTTGCAGACTCATGACAAATATTTTAGATAATGGAGCCCAATTCAATCACCTTTGAAGTCAAGAGGACAATTTCCATAAAATTCTGTGTTGTTTAGATCTAAAATCTTCACATTCAGCTCTTAATTCTCATTTTGCAGAAATTCAGAAAGAATAGGGAATATAATTTCCCAAGATGACTACTCATGGACCAGTTAAATCTGAAATCAAACAATCTTACTAGCAATATTACAGAGAAAGGTAAGCCCAAATCCTCAGCCACTGCCCAGAACTGAGACTTGAAGTCAATACAAAAAAATGAATTAAATGCCCATTGGAACCTCTGAAAAGCCAGGACTCTTACCACCAAGAGAAAGCCAGACACAAGCAGGTAAATTATATTTTTCTATATTGAAAACTATCATGTACATCTTCTGTCCTAAAAATACTTAAGGCTCCAAAAGAGGGCCTTCTTTGTATGCTACTGTCTTCTCCTAGAATATATATATATATTCTCTCTTTGTATATATTGCTGTAGGGAATAGGAACAAGGATGTTGTTCCCATAAATCAGTAATGGTGGACCTTTGAAATGTCCAGTTGAAATGCATGGCTAAAAACCTTGCAGTAAATACCAAGCAGCTGGTGCCAGCACAGATCTCTGTTGGTGCCAACAGCTTGCTATCACTGTGATAAGGGGATCAGTTCTTTATAGTTGGCAGCACACTGGGTATTCTTGGGGCCTTGAGACAGTAGCAGCTGTGGCTTGAAGAGGGTGGTCTTGCAGCTTGCTAAAGCCAGTGTTCAAGTGTCAACTAAATATTGTTTTTTTTGGTCTCTCCAGAAGAGAGCAAAGAGTTTCAGGGATGAAAAGAAAGGGGACAGTCTGAAGGAATTTGGAGGAATTTTCCAACTTGTAGAGGCTGGAAAGACATAGAAGCCACAAACCCAGCTGTGGTTATTCCCCAAATGTGGGATTAGTTTTTATTAGATTCTATATTTCACAGACTGCATCCATCTGTCTTCCATTCTCTGCTTATAATCCTTCTGAGTGAAATGACAAGTTAGAATATCCCTGAACCCTTAAAGCTTTGAATTTGGAAGCTGAATGTTTATCACAGTTGATCCTCTGTTATAACAGAAAGGACTTGGATAAACATGTGGTGATGCTCCATAAACACTGACATCATCTGCTTCTAAGACAGATTGCTAGTTAGCATTTCTGTTGGCCACCTGTATACTCCTGATCCAAATACTAGTTTAGGTGCTTGTCAAGTATAAATTGAATAATTTCATTTTTATAACAAAGAAAGAATAATTGAGGGCTAGCCTTGTGATGCCTCAGAGTTTTTGATTTTGGTCTTTTTAATTTTGTAGATTTTAGAAGTTATTGTGGGTTTAATATTAGCACTGTAGATTTAGGATTTCTGTGTAGCAACTTTGGTAGCTTAATGTTTACACATTCTAACCTATTCCCTTGCTAGCTGCTTAGTCTTCTTTTCAAGATAGGACTGTAGGAAAACACCGATGGGCTGGCACCAGGAGACATAAACACTGCAGAAGGACCTACACATAGAGAACTTTGGAAGGCCTCCAAAGAACAGTATGTGTCGTGAGGCAGAAGAGGATGAAGTAAAGGGGGTCTTCAGACCCCAGACTCAATTCCTGAAGGGGTGTGTCAGAAGGTGGATTGGGGCAGGACTGAGACAAGTGGCACAATGAGATTGGATTGACATTATTATAAAATAATGGGGCTGGGATCAGAGGGCGCACACGTTTTTGTATTCCAGGGGCTAAAGGCTCATTAAAGAAGCTTTTTCTTATCTCCTATTAAATTCGCCTGGAGTTTTTTCCTCCTCTCTCCTTAAGGCAATAGTTGTAGGTATTATTTTATCCCATTTATTCCTGTTAAATATTTATTAATAGTTTTTAAATTTTAATTATTTCACAATCACTGAAAGTACGGAGAAAATAACTATTAATGGCAAGGAATCTTATCCAGAAAGCAATAGCTGTTCCATTAAGTCTTCCTTTCCAGTGATATATTTGGGTCTTAATGCATTAGTCCTGTGAAATTCTAATCACAGGGTTCTCATTGAAGAAAAACACTTAAGCAGCTGCTTAACTTTAAGTTTGTGAACACTTCTGGCAGATATCCTAAAATGTGGTTGAGCTGAAAGCAGAACGTTGAGCAGTTAAAAGGTACTGTCCCATTTAATGATTGTTACTGAAGCAAGAAAGAGACATCAAATTCATTATAAAGTATTACAAAAAAAGAAGTAGAAATAATTAATTCCTTTAATGCAATCGATAATGTATTAACCCCAAGGGGGAAACACTTGTCGGGGACAAAGATGCATTATGTAACTGTCTCTCCCTCTTTCTTTGTCTAGAGCAGCTGAATCTGCCAGCACAGGTAAAGCTGTTGCCTGGTTTGCATTCTGCCTAGAGTTAGTTTTGGTAGCTCATCAATTTGCTCCAAATAGTATTTGGAGAATACTATTCTCACACATGCAATTTGTGCAGATTATGACTAAACCAATACATTCCAGCAAACTGGCAGGAGCAAAGTTTGATATGAGACATGCTTCTACTGATGGTGAAAATCAGTGGCAAAACTTGTGCACTGTGATGGGAGAATCAGAAGGATTGTGGTGAGGGCAGAGGGAGCAGCTAAAAAGGTTAAAATCAAAGACATTTCATTAGCTTTATTCTGCAGAAATTCATTGTTTGGTTTTTAATGTTGTAGTCATTGTCTCCAAACCACAAAAGACATAAATATTGTCTCTGTTCATCTGAAAATCTCAAAATCTGCATTTGCTGGCATAAGCTAGTAAACATATACCTGATACACGTTGGCAGAACTCTTTAATAGGGGCTCATTAAAATGAGACTGTTTCAAGTTACCTGTCTGGGTTTTGCTGACATTTGGCAAGTCCATTGTTCAGAACCACTTGTTTTACTCAGAGAATATTTTGTTAGATAATGGTGTGATTTATTTGCTTAACCTTACATGTCTCTGCTGCAGTGGCACAGACTATTAGCTTTAATCTTTGAAGTAAAAGAACATTCCTATTATGCTTATTTCTCTCTACATCCAAACAAACTAAAGAGTCTCCATAGAGGAAAAGAGAAATCCTTCTTTTACCAGCTGAAATGCCACTGAGAGTCAATGGAAACAAAAAAATGCAGCTCAATCTATTTTCTTAAACTCTGTTCTCATTGCTCAGTTTCAATCTGTCTGTGAAAGCTGGTAATCAGTTTGAAAACTCCTATATTGAATGTTCAGAAGAAAAAGATTCTTTAAATTGATAATTTTGCTTATTTATTTATTGAATATTTCATAAATAGGAACTGAAGGGAAGAGAGGCATTATCATTCTTTTACTCCACTTGTTATTCTTTCACCATGAGCAAGAGTATGTTCCTTCAGTATTTCATGTGGAGATATCAGCCTCACTAGTGAGAGGAGTTGATCAAAACCTACATACTGCCAACACCATTTTTCAGCTGTTTTGAGTTTAACCAACTCCTGGAAATAGAGGGGCTCTCCAAAACAACTGCAGCAACAGTGATGGATGTCTTAAATACACATATTCAAAAATAATCCTCAAGCTGATATGTGGGAAGATCTAGATCTCCTCTTTCTCCAGTTGTTTCTCCTGTTTCTGTCATACACTTTATCATGCGGAGAAAAAAACCCTACTCAAATGTCAAAAAATGAGAATAAGGAAGCCTTTATAAATGACTGATACAAAGATGCAAGATTGGGCCTTGATCTTGAATATCTCAGACTGTGCACAGTGAATAATCCAAAATGAGAGTCACACGAGACACATGCAGCTTCCCCACCTCCCATGATCAGCTGACATCAGATAACACTTCCATAGGTACTTAAAAATCATTGGGGATAAATCAAAGTAGGAACTCAGACTAGGGCTGTTTAAAATGCCTGGATATGGAGGATAGGAAGAAGTTCAAATATTTGGAGAGAAAAACATGAATGGAAGCTGAGAGTCTGGTAAGCAGGGATGCAGATAAGGGAGTACCACCATGTCTCTTGAGAATGAAATCAGCTCATTTATGTCATGAAATCAGATCAGCAATGTCATGAAATCATATGTATATGGTAGCTGTGTTTCACATCAATCAATGGGTCAAAGGGCCCAGCTTTCAAAGGACAGTTGGCAAACCCCACGAAAACCACTATCTGCACAGCTGGTTTTATTCACATCCATGTCATATTGATGAAGAAGTGAAGGACTTTGTAAGTATGGGTGTGTAACATCATGTTCTAAATAGGATTATTAGGTACAGGCAGCAGGATTGAAAGAGATGTGTTCTGTGTGCAGGCACAGTGACATTTCACACTACTTATGGAAAAGATAGGACTTTCTAGACACACTGTCTCACATAAATCTTACCTATAACCACTATCTACTTATCTATATGAAAAATGAAAATAAAAAATAGATTATTTGCTATTGTACTAAAAAATTGTACCACAGGTTTAAAACACTTGATATATACACATAGCTATATGAGGTAGAGATAATTAGCAGTCTTACATTAAGAAGCCAGAAGGTATGGCATGATCATCCAATCTATCTCCCATACAACACAGTGTGAAAAATCTGAATTAACTTCTGTTTCAATTAGGATACCTTCATCACTATATTTCAAGTTGCAGTTTATTTATAATACACATATTTCCATTTTCCATACATGGGAGTGTTCAAATATCATAACAGCTACTGAAATGATTACAGAATAAATCTGTAAAAGTACCTGATAGCACTCTCATTCCTTTAAAGCAACTGAATAAAACAATGTATTACAGGACTTTCAATTTCTTCGTCAAAATCCTATTGCATGATTTAGGAAGCAAATTGGAAAGATAAGCCAGAATTTAATTACCCCTGAAAGAATTTCTGTTCACTACAGAAAAGTTGATTGTCCCAAGGGATTTGATGACACAGAATATGTGTTCGAGCCAGACAGTGTAGGACATTTATAAAAAATGAAAGCTACAATTAAATAACCTTTCCTGGACTGGAAGTTTTTTTCTGTTTTCAAAGAGGAGAGTTCTGCATATTATTGCTTACCTATTTCTGGAGCAGCCTGACTGCCCTGACAATGCCATTTGACCTCTTTCCTGGCTTTCTTTCCATAAGTAAATATCCCATAATTATTTGACACTGTTTCCAAAAACATTACTGCAGGACATTAGATTAAATTGTTTCCAGTTGTAGGCTTTTACAGCTCCTTTTATAGAAACTCAAAGTTTACTTCACCTAAGTAGCTATGCACAAATGTCTTAGAGTAACTGGGGAGAAAAAATATTACTAATTGTATAGAAGTTCACTCCTGAATATCAGCTGAAGAACTTGTGCCTTTTAGCTGTCTATTGAATTCTCAATGATGGCTAAAGCAGACATAGTAATTTAAACACTCTGTTGACAGAGAACATTTTCCACTCTGACTGCAGTACCATGAAGGTCCAGTTGTCTGAGAGCCCTACCTGGAAACCATTAAATAAAAATATTTCAGCTATATGCTCTTCTGTGAATTATTTCTTTATTGGTATAATCTATTTCCTAAAAAGACTGCAATGATTCACACCAAAGACCTATCTACCACAGAACTCTTCATAAATAATCCTTGTAATCACAAATCAAGTGACCTTATGGTTTCACTGTTTGGAAAGAGGTTTAAACAGATTTGTACTTTGTAGAGTGGTGAACAGGAAAGATAATTCCCCCTGTTCTTCTAATTGTTCGTCTTTGTTTCCTTGCATGATCTCAGATTTCCCTGAACCTTGTCCTTTCAAGTAGTAATCAGAGAATTCAGGATGGCTTGGTTTTCAATTATTGCCTAAATCTTAAATTATTCTCACAACACCACTGTATATAATAACAACCCCAGCAGCATTTGCACTCTGCAAATGCAGGAAGCTGTCAGAACAGCCTTTCCTGTATGAGATGCCCTCATGGCACTCTATTGTGTTGCATGTCTGACTCTCATAAGGCAAGAAACATGCCAGGATGATAATTGAAGGAGAAATTATTTGGACAGAGGCAGGCAGAAAAGGGAAAAAAAAAACAACTGACAAAGAGGGAAAAAAAAAGACAGAAAAATGAAGCTTTTTTAGTTTACTTATACAAGGAAAGGAATAAGCACAAGTTTTGTGAAAAAGCAAGCCCAGGTGTTGAGGTTGATAACTGTATGTGCAACGATGAATGAATACAGCAGATGTTGTCTCTGTGAATGAAGTGAGTTTTCTTTTTCCTACCTTTTCAACACAGGCACAGCACATTTCTGTGTTTTAAATTGGTCATAGCTCCCTTGACCCTTCTATATTAAATTAAGAAAAGCTCACAAGTGACAGGCAGTAAATCTCTGGCAACAATTTTTTCTCCCAAAGATGACTTGATTGGAAGTGATAAAAAACATCCCTTGAAACTTGCCTTTAAATAGACATTTTCGTAAAAATAAAATCTCTGCTTGATAAAGTTTTCTGCCTTTTTATTTCAAAGGTTATCTGTTTTGTTTTCATTTTTATGAAAACCTAGGGGGGAAAAAAGTAAAAAATATACAAAACTACCACAGAAACTATGTTTACAGAATACTTTGAAGGAAAAAAAATATTTTTCAACCAGCTTCACAGATCACCAGATCATCCAAAAATCAAAACACCACTAACTATAACCAAACTTTCCACCATACCTAGGACTTTAGTCAAAAACCTGCAGGTAACACTGCTTTCCTTGGTACTTGTCTAATGCAAATCCAATATCTTTGCAACAAATAGATGTGTCTACATCCACATTTGTGTGCATTCACTTTATGTAGTGCCTTTGTAGGAAGATCAACACATAGTGCATTTTGAATCACAAATCACGAAACAGTTGCAGCATAACATTTGGTTGATTAAAAGAGATCATTTTCCAAACTGATGATAAGTTATATTTTTTGTTTTCTTATCTACCTAGAAGAGTTAAGAATCAATTCTTCTGCTAGGGATCCTGCCCAGGAGCTCAGTTCAAAATTTATCAACAACATGCAGTTTTTTGACCTATTTGGAAGGTTTCTTCAGAAAAGCATATCTCTGGTCAATGGAAACCAGGTTTCTAACTTCCTACATACATTCATAGACAGTTTATTCATGCTCATCTCTTCCCACACACTCACCACACAAGAGAGTTTGTCTTAGCTTAGCTGTCTTTTTTTGCTTGGTATTCTTGGTCTCTAATGTACTTACTGTCAGTATCCACTTAACTCTGCTCAAACTCCACTTGCTTGGCTAAACAAGCCAAACTTTTATAGTTCCTGAAGAACTATAAACTTATATATGTTCTTCATTTCCCTGATCTTTCTAGAAACAGATAGGTGTGTCTGTTTTACCCTGAATGCAGCTTTCAGAACCCAAGTGACTTGCTTGCATGCTAACTTGCATTCGAAGTTTTAATGTCGATCAACAAAGCAAGGTTAACAGAGAAGTCTTCTCTAATCACCCTGGTGGTTTGCAGGCCGATCATGCTAGTCTCCATTAAGCCTCTATGGGGAAATTTCTGCCATGGAAAACACAACTGACGTGATCTCTGGCTTTCTTAGCAGACAAGACCAGGTCATTTAATAAAACAAACCAACACTAAAAAAAAAAAAAATCACTAAAACCTGGTCTTTTAACTCCAATCAAGTTTTCCTCTTTTTGGCATAGCCTCATCTCAGTGGTGCAAGAATGTGGAGAGATTGTTGCTGGTTGCAGGCTTTTTATATATGCATGTATGTACCGTTAAATGACTCCATTTCTTAAGGGCTCTGATTTACTGAACTTCATGATTGTTCAGCCAGATTTCTGAAGCACATATAGAGCTATATGTATATACCTGACATGCTCTGGCTTCCACTGGCTGCCCACCTACTCAATTAAAACACAGTACCAAATGAAATTCATGGACCTGACCACACTTGAAATGTGGGTATTTTATTCAACTGACTTTGAAGGCTGGTAGAGAATCTGAGTATTGTAGCAGGCTGAATATCAATCATTCATGACTGGATTGTTCTGCACCTCTGGGGATGGATGTGAAGATTTTTGTTGAAGTTCTAGGCAGTCATGAAGAATTGTACTTTGACACGCAGTGCAGTCATTTATCTGATTTTCCACCCATTGGGAAAAACAGATCTGCTCTCTGCTATCCACTGGCATGGACTGGAGAGGGAGTATACAGTGGTGGGTAGTGCTAATACAATTCTAAATCTTCTGAGAGTCTGCTTTTTTCCACTGGCTTTCCTTAAAAAAAAAGAAACTGCCCACAGGATAACCACAATGAAGACAAGCCTCTCAGTGTGAGTTGAAGATAAAAGTTGTAATGTTTTTGTGCATCTGCAGAGAGCTGGACAACAGCTCAAGTGAACTGCCCCATTTGTTTCAATGAGGTGATAACTCAGATATTCGGTGATCACAATGTGATGCCACCTTTGTAAACTATTTCATTCTTCACAAAAACAGAGATTTAAACAGTTTACTATGACAGCTTCATTTTTCTCCCAGATCGTAGTCTGCTTCATGCAGATTCTCTCATCTTTCCCATCAGCTGTCTGAGTGCCTTCCGACCCAGCAAGCAATGCTTCCCAGCACAGTCCAGTCTCTGCTCCCCTCTCCTGGGCTGGGGAGCATTTCCATACAGCCATACCATTTGCTAAAGCACTTCAGATGTGGCTGACTGAGTTAGATAAAATCCATACACCATCTTTGCCATCACATCACATTTGCACTCCCATTTGCGAAATTTGTGGTGCACTAATCAACCATGAGAATGCTCCTAACTCTCCTACCACAAAGTCAAATGAATAGGTTGAAACCCTTCTAAGCAATGCCTTGTTGAAGTCTGAGCACTGTGATGGATGCACAGTCATTCTTGGAATCTCAGAAGAGTTTTAGGCACTATTGGACAACTCCCTAACTGGTTTCTCAGCTGTTGCTTTTAGTGGAAAGTCAAACAACGTGATTTAGCTTAGTGTTAAAGATTCTTTAGGCTCATCAATTCAGCTGATTACAAATGTATGGGCTCAGGATAATACAAGCATCATTCCGCAGATGCATTTTGTCTTCTTTACAGACAGGTTGCACCCATGAAGTGTGTTTAGGGAGGGAATTTATTTCATCAGGGAAACTGAGGAGGTAATAAACTGACATGATGAAGGACTTTTAATATATAGACAAAGTCCTAGACCTGACCACCAAGCCTAAGGAGATCAGTATGAACTTGATGCTTCTCACTGGAGAGGGACCAAGGAGAAGTCGTGAAGCCAGGACAATTCTCTTTAGTAACTCTGCATAATATACCCTAAGGAGTTTTGGGGAAGTAATGGATGGGAACAGCTGGAGCTTATGTGCTGGACCAAGGGCAGATGAATCTGCTTAATGTCTCTCCCACAGACTGTTGCCTTGCATCTTGTACAAATGCCTACCTCTTTCTCTTCCTTACGACTATGTCGCATTTCTCTTCAGTGGTAAAAATGGGAATATGTATTTTTAATATACTTTTTTATCCTCTTTGCCAGCTACAAATTGAGAAAAGAGAACAAGGTCTTACCTCTAAGACCTTTGAAGAAAATGGCTTTTAGAAAGGTCACACTCCACTCACTAATTATCTAATATTTTCTCAAGCTGTAGCAAAGGGCTTGAATCAATAATAACTTGCATACAACTAGCTAGACAGGTTAAGTAGACTTAGAACTCTTGTCAAAATACATGACATTAATTAACATTATGAAAGCAAGTAATAATAACACCCCATAAAAACTGCATTAGAGAGGACATAGAATAGCATAGGTCATGTTAACTTTCTGCATAAGGGAAAGAAGGGTGTAGCACTTTTTTTCCTGATGAGCATTTGGAAACTATGTAGCTTGGAGTCTACAGAGACCTCAAGTATCTTAGGTCAAAGGCCTCAGGTGGTCCCAAACAGGCGAACTGGTGGACTCAGGTGAAGGTCCACTGAGAAATGGTAGAATGTTGCATGAATGTCAGGTTTAGTTGGGCTAAATCCAGTTGCAATGGTTGGATTTTGATGCTTACTTTGCTTTGAAAAAAGGGTGGAAGGGCAAGAACACGCAGATTAAATAACATAAGATAGGAAGAAGGCCAATGGCTTCCTTCTTTTCTTCCTGTGCTAGTAGTGGATGAGCATGAGACAGCTGGAAAAAGGGAACAAGGAGGGAAGGAGTAAGAAGAAGAGGTCATACCTTCAAGGTGTGTGTGGTTGCTGCTGTTGTGTGTACAATCCTAATGCCACTGGTACTCTGAGTACTTCAATCCACATTAGGAAAAAGCAGCAGTATAAAAAATTGCCCATGGCCATGCTAGAATTAAATCCTGCCTATCCTGGAATGACCTGTTTGTGATCTATTGCTGTCACCTTGCTGCTGATTTAAGGCTTCTTCCCAGAGACAGTGCAAGGAGTCATGAAAAGTTTGTTCTTTTTTTTTTTTCTTTTTAATTCTATGCTGCTGCCATTAATAGCTCTTTCTTGGATCTGTTGTGCAAGCCTGTAAAATAAAACAACTCCCAGGCCTCTTGACCCTTATATTATTTTTTCTTCCACTGTCTTTTTGTGCCGTGTAGGAACCACAAAATAATAAAACCTCAGCAAACTCTCCTACCAGTTCATGATGCACTCAAAGTATGTTTTTATAGCAAGTTTGATGATGATGATGATGATGAATGTTAATGAGCACCAATTACTCTTGGAAGTCATCATGAAAAGCATAAAAAGGCTGATACTGTATGTTTGATATCCTCTGGAGGCCATCTACAAGATGGAAGTGCAGTTTTAAGAGAAGCATACCCAAATTCCCTCTGTGAGAAGATGATAATTTCTAGGTACATGCTGCTTTTGTGGTTTGGGCATGCATCACATTTACAGGAGTGCCAGTCCCTCACTCCTTTTTAAGAGGATGGAATTTGCACCTTTCTGTAACAAAACAAGCAAGCAAGCAAACAGAAAGTTAAAAAAAAATAAAAATGTATATCAATCACATTTGGGAAGGTGTCCTAAAAACTGTTACTGTAAAAATCATTCTTGAGTGCCAAATACTGTCATTAAGAATAAGGAGATAATCAACGTTTCTTCTAGTGCTTAAGTTGTGCAGATAAGGACTTCTTTCAGAAAACAATTGGAGCGGCATATAGTGAATAAGCAAGACTGTAGAAATGATCAATAGTTTAGTGAAATAATAGTAATGATGATGATGTCTCAGAGAGCATAATTTCGGAGTGGTAATTCATACCACAGTGAAGGTGAAGAGGCTTTTCAGGGCTGTAAGAACCTGCAGAGCTGCTAATGTTTATGGAACAATCTCATAAACATGTAAATTCTACAAACATATCTCCTGGCTAAGACTTTACAGAAATTTTTGAGGAGTATTTATTTGTTTAATTATGAGTCACAGCTATCATAGAAGGCAGAAAAGTATTTAAACAACAAATAACACTTATTTCTGTCACTATGCTCCTTGGTCTCCGTGGTAGATAGCAGTCACATGGAAGTCTGTATCTAACTACTTTATGCCCACTGATTTCCTTCAGGGAAAAAGTTAACATTTGCTATTCATTCATACATTTGTCCAGTAGTTGAGCACATTAATGTGTTTAATATTTATTGATCATTACAATTCTCTGGCAAGTGAGAATTTTGACCCTATCTTACAGATGACAGATGAAGGCAAAAAGCAGCTGAGTACTAAATAACTAGGCAGGTGTCATGCAATATAGTATGCATACTAACCAATTATTTTACTTCTCCTTGGTGTTCAAGTGTTTGTAGGACCACAACTCGCTCCACATAAATCTACCAGACATAGAATCATAGAATGGTTAGGGTTGGAAGGGACCTCTGGAAGTCATCTAGTCCAACCCCGCTGCAGTGGGCAGGGACATCCCCAACTAGATCAGGTTGCCCAGAGCCCTGTCAAGCCTTGCCTTGAATGCTTCCAGGGATGGGGCCTCAACCACCTCCCTGGGCAACCTGTTCCAGTGTTCCACCACCCTTGTGGTGAGGAACTTCTTCCTAACTCAAATATCATTGCTACTTATGAACTTTAAATCAGTTTGTTGGGAATTAGCAGAGAACCCAGCCCTACTGTCAGTCAGACTCATCTTTGTTTTGTGCGTGTTTCTCCAGATAAGTTCAGTCCTCAGGTAAAGCATACAAGGCAGGAGACCACCCAGGGAGCTCTTACCAATTTTGTTATACTTATTCCACAATAACAGGATACAAACAATGGAATGTAGGGGGACAGGACAAGTTCACAGAAGAAAATCCATAGAGGATCATGAAAAACTTTCAGAAATACCAAAACCTCATCTGACTCAGGAAGGCTCAGAGCTGGGTTCTTGGAAACAACTTACTATTCCCCAGGTTCCTCAGTCAGCTTTATGTCTCACAAGAAAAACAGGGTAAGGGAATTTCTTGTTCGTGGACATTAAAAGCTCCTGTGATTAGATAAGAGTATAACTTTTTCTATACGGTCATGGCTAGGCAACTGGTAAAGCCTCCTAGCTTGCAGCTGTCCTTGACCATAACATATTTTCATGAAGAGCCTGAAGAAGTTGTCGTCATTCTGGGAAGATATGGAGAGATTTTGCTTCTCTCATATAGCCCTGAATATTTCCTGGTCTCAAAAAAGATTTCAGAAGTGCTAATTCTTCTAAAACAAGGATTACTTACAAAAATCTTTTTCTGTTCTGCCTTAGAAAGAGACAAATCAGGAAATCAAATGATGGGCCCTCATTAAGATTTTAAAATACCTACTCTTGTTGATGAGATCAGCATAGGGTGTGAAAAGTAGTACGCTTTGTGTCAGCAAGTGGCTTGTGGGATCCTGAAAGACTGCCAGCCCTCTACCTTCCCACCTTGCTCCTAGTTAGCAGTGGAAAGCCCTGTCCCAGCCTACCCTCCCACACGGCACTGCTCTAACACTGGGAGCAGGGCTGCCATTTCAGACAATGTCCAAATATCTTTGTCAAGTTTCTCTCTAGTTTACTGTCTTTGAACCTTTTATTGACAAAAATGTGAGATTTTTTTTTTTCAGAGGAGCTGCTGAACCACATTGAGAAACGTGTTATTTACAGAGAGTTGTGCTGGGATTTTCTCTGATATTAGCCATTTCTCTTTTCTGCCAAAGTAATTTTGTTTGTTAATTATCAAGACCTGGACCTACAAAAGAGATGCTTGCTTGAGTTTGAAAATACTGAAATCTGTATATTTTTCCAAAGGGTTTTTTTGTTTGGTCATTTTTTTATTTACTTCCCTGTAGTACTGTAAGTATTCTTTGGGGTTTGTTTGTTTGTTTTAAATGAATGCGATGTGAAAATGCTGAAAATTCAGACCCAAGTCCTTCCTAAAACCTCTGTCACTGTGATCCGGCTTTATATTCATTACTCTAATTTCAGGGCAGCCTGAACTACGGCTTGAACCTCCTATATATTTGTTCTGAAGTTTTCTCATCAGAGTTGCAATTCCTTGGGACTCTGAACCTGTTTCCTTACTGACTCAAAGACTTAAATTTGTAGGTTGTATATTTTAACATGTGATGTCTCTTTCCTGTTTGTTTCAAAGGAAGAGTTCATTCTGAGAGGGAACATGAGTTGGGTTTCCATTGAAACTCATTTGAGTTCCTTGTATTGCTCTGCATCTTAGAAATAAAGGAAAATGGAAAGCACTGAGTCTACACTGGCATGATATGGGAAACCATATCTGAGCTGGTTTTAACCTGCTAATATAATTGGAGCTGCAACAACAAGATTTAGTATGAGCTATAACACTCAGTGGGGAATTGATATTGCAACCATTAGCTTGGGCTGAAATTTAAGGTACCAAAATTCCTTTTCCTTTATAAATCAGGCTATCCTAATGGAATTACCTGCATAACACTTCTGTGAGGTTGACAGGTGCTATCAACCTTGACAATGTATCATTTACTGGTACCAGCCCTCCTGTGCAAAAGATGTGCTTAATTCTGAGTGCCAGAAGCCTGGGCAGTGAGCGTATGGGTATAAGGGTGAACCAGCTGGAAAGATTGCAGGAGGAGTGGCTTCCCTTGCCCCCAAATATGTTGTAATTTCCCATGAGTCATTTGGAAGCTATTAACAATCACTTATGCCACCTCAAAAATAACATTTGTTTCTCCTGTTTAAACTAGTGACATTTAATTATAAAGGAAAAATGTAAATAACTTTGAAATATCTCCAACTGCGAAAAGCTCCCTTAAGGTCCAGAATTAGCTGCCAGCTTTTTAAAATAATATATCAAATAGTCACTTCTCTCCAAATAGGAAAGTAGTAGCCAATAAATCTCTGACTAAACACTACCAGACACAGACACTTTGCAGCTGGGTGTTCTGTTTAAGGGCATCATTTCCAAACACAAAGCCAGCAACATCCAGCTCTACATTCTGCAAGAGGTTTTTTTGCATGTTTCTGTACCAGAACAGTTTTTCCTGTGGCTTTCCTGGTCCAGCCTACAGGCAGCTTTTGTCAGGACAATACAATTCTTCCCACTGTCCTGAGGAGCCCTCTCACATTGTATACTTCTGGGTGACACAGATGCATTTACACTGGCAGGTGAAGCATAAGCATCAGAACTTGTCAAAACTGTGTGGTTTCAAAACTTGCAGCCCTCTATCGTCATCTCCTGGGCCCTACCTCACAACAAATAGCTCAGATATAAGGTGGTAATGCAGCAGGGAAATCATAGAATCATAGAATGGTTAGGGTTGGAAGGGACCTCTGGAGGTCATCTAGTCCAACCCCCCTGCACTGGGCAGGGACATCCCCAACTAGATCAGGTTGCCCAGAGCCCTGTCAAGCCTCACCTTGAATGCCTCCAGGGATGGGGCCTCAACCACCTCCCTGGGCAACCTGTTCCAGTGTTCCACCACCCTCATAGTGAGGAACTTCTTCCTAATGTCCAATTTAAATCTACTCCTCTCCAATTTAAAACCATTGCCCCTTGTCCTTTCACTGTGCCATATGACTGTGCCAGCCTGGGTTTTCTTGGGCAGTTGTGCATCATACCATTACCTAGTAGAGATAGACTCTGTTTTGTAGTCCCTGACTCCTGTGATATTGAGGTTACCATACATACTCATCCTCAGATTTAAGGTTTGTCATGAATAAAAAGCAGTTCTTGGCCGCTTGCTTTCTAAGATTATTTTTGTTTTGATAGGAACAATTCAGAATGCATTGCTTTGGGGTAAGACTGAGCCCAGATAAAGGAAATAACATGAAGGGATTGTCAACTCTCTAAATCTGCTATTTCAGCAGGGAAAAGGGGAAGAAGAAGTTTTCTGGAGAGGTCATTTTTTCTAAAAATTGCCAGAGCTTTACGTGGGATTGGCAGGTCCTCTGAACTAGCCCGGGTCATATGCTGCCTTAGTACATCCCTTGCTAAGAGCTGTCCCCATTCTCAGAAGCTTTCTCTTGCCCTTTCCCAATAGTAATATCCATCTTCCTTGGAACATTCAGAAAGGGAAGTTATGTGCTTCACTAAGATGTTACATACTTCTTACACCAACAGACATTGACATAACCTCAAGAGAGTTTTAAACACAGATTGTGACTATAGAAATAAGTAATTTTATGGAAAGGAGATTTGAAGTCCCAGTGGAATCAGTGGGAGAATGGCATTATCTACTGACTACTGAGAAAAGGAAAATAGCCTAAGACTTTATGTACAGTCCACATAAAAGCAAATTTTCAAATTATGCAACTAACTGCCTTTTTTTTTTTTTTAAAGGAAAGGCTTATAGTGCACAACCACACAGTGCTTCAAGTTTTAGTTTTTTCTCAATTTTTAATTCCATATGGAATCCTATTCTTTATAATGGGTTAGACTGTAATCTGTTTGGATTTGTGTTAAACCTAACCCCTCTGCATACACATCATGTTCATTTCCCTCACACCACAACCATGGCAATGGTTGTATTAGCAAGATGACTTTCTCTGTCCCATAATAAATGAATGGCAGAAAGGTAGCATGAAAGCCACTAAATAAGAATTAATCTTTTAAATTGAAATACATTGCTGACAGCAGGGCTTTCTGTTGAATGCTTGGAGGTTCTGCAGGAAGTTGGATCTTCAGGTTTAGTGTTAGCAGTCTCATAGTCTCTTTTGCATGGCTTAGGGAATGTGTCATTCTTCAGGATCAGATTCATAACTTCTTTTTAATTGCTTAAAATTTTAAGTATTTTCTTAGGCTATAGAGTTTGTCTTCAGTGGTCAGGGTTTGCAAAACAACTGTGATCTCATGAAAGAAACTAAATTCCACTGACTTCAGGTAAGAAATTTGCATTGATGCAATCAGCTTTGCTTTTTACACTCCTAGAGGAAAAAAAAACCCTAATTCTTTTATCAGATTTCTACCCCCTTTACAATTCTTCTGTAAAAAAAAAAAATCTTGAATGCTTTCTCTTATATAGAATAATTATGTATATTCTACCAGTTACTGACACAACCTACAAGAAAATGTTCCAGAATGTTTTTATACAATGTACCTTTCTTTAACTAGTTTTGTTTTTTTCTACTAACAGCATAGGGAATTAAAGCCTAGAAGCCTTTTGGGGTAGAATTGGAATTGGATGCTGGAATGAATATTCTTAATGAAAATGGATTCAGTGCATGATATCTATGAAATAGCAGCAGCTTTGTGCCATGCAGTTGAAATTAGACAATGAAAAGCAAACCAAAATGGATAGATTTATGAGAAGAGCTGTTGTGGGCAAGTTTTCAGTCACCTCTACCTTAAGACAACCACACGCAAAAAGTTACTTTGGCTGTACCATGGCATTAACACAGCACATCTGCTCCTCTCAGTTTTGCTCTCGGTGGCCAAACGCTCATATCAGTGAAATCAACATCAAGACTGGCAAAAATTTTCTATGTCAGTAAGATATCAATAGCTGGATACACAGACCTGATGGGCAGATCTCGGTTTGGCAAAGCCAGGAGCCAGATTCTCAGAAGGCTTTGGTGCATCAGATGCCAAGTAGTTGAGTGCCTGAAATGGAGCAGAGAGCCCTTGAAAAATCTAACTCCTGTTGGGCACAAAGACAGAGCTGGAGAATTGTCCTTTCAGGCATATCAAAACTTGCTCTGTTGTTGTCAGGACTGGACATGTTCAGCAGGTAGTCAGTGTGTCCTGACACTAAAGTTGTCAAATCAGCACCTCTTACAAGATCCGATGTGACAAATCACACAGGTAAAATAACACAGGTAGAGATAACACACACCCACAGAAACTATTCTTGCTTCTGATATGTTTTATCAACACTCTTTCAAAGCTTGAGAAAAACTGTCATTCACTTCTTGCAATCCAAACAATGACAACTCACAGCTTCCTGTTAAGCTACACAACTTACAGCACTAAGTAATATTTTTATCACTATTTGACAGTTGTAAGCTCACATAGCTTAGCTCTTCTAACTTGCCTCCCAACTCCATCTGTCCTCTGCACTTTGCCAAGGCTATTTATTGTAAGTGTGCTGACACACTTGGCTTTTGCCATGGACAGAAAAGATCTCTTCTGCCTTTTCAGAAAGAACCTACCTAACTGAAGAGAAATATGGAATTTTGCCAATTTATACACACACACACATACTTAAAAGGAAATTGTGCCTGGCTTGAACACTTACTGCTTCTTGCATTTTGTGGGTTCTGTCATAGCTCCTCGTGTTATTGTTTTTTGTTACTTACTATCCTTCTAATTGGGGCTAGGGCAGATGACATAAGCTTGTCTTTCTAAATCACTGGTCTAGATTTGTCACTGCTTGTCACTTTGAAACATTCACAGCAGTTTGCTTTTTCAGAAGCCTGTTAAGAATAGCAGTGTTAGACTGAAAGGAGCTCAGTACATGGTACATTGCCTACGGGACAGACAGAAGTCCTTTCTTGAGAAAAAAGGATTAAATAAGGCAAAATGAAAAGAAATTCTGTGAAGTAGCTGTGCTGAACAGTCAGAAAACTAATGGCTAACAGATGCCACTAGTTCTTGGTCGAGTGACTATCCAGAGCTAGAGATTCAGACTCACCCCAGGACATAGAGGACAGAAGTACATGGCTCTTATTTCCCTTCATGAAAGAACAATCAATAAAAATTATCAAATTTCTATCACAATCCTGGAAACAGAGGATTGAAAAAGAAAGTAGTTTGAGTGTCTGATCTAAAGCTAGCATCAGTGATAACAAGAAGAATCAAAATTAGTAGATCAGACCTTCAAGATTGTTTCTGCTGATCTGTGTTGTTTCAAATATCGCCAACTTGCATAAAATACAGATAAATTATGAGGAAAAATACAGATTGAATGAAATTGTACCAGACCCTTGTGCATCTTGATCAGCCTCCCCTCAGAACACATAACTGGCTAAATTGTCGGTCTATTTCTTGAGACTGCATAAGTAGTTTTCATTTCATAGGTCATGTTTGAGATGCCCTCTTGAGGAAGTATGATATTAGCTTTACAGCCTTTACATAAAACATTTGTCTCAAAACAAATACAGCCAAGACAGTAGCAAAAATACTCTCTACATTGCCCCATGAATATTAACTTCATAATCTGAGTCAATTAGTGGTGATTTATGCTGTGAGCCAACATACACCATAACAGACACTGGAATGAGACCAGTGCCATATTTTAAAACAATGTCCAAACAACTGTCATGCAGCAAAGCCTTCCAGTTGTTGCTGACCTGAAATTAATATTAAACCATAATTAAAAGATATATAGGCTCTATGCTTATGATTCTCCTGAGATGTTTCTCACCAGGACCATTCACAAATGCTTTGTTTTGTTTTTCTGTTATTTCTATTCCTGAAGTACACAGAGCAAAAACATCCAGTCTCCTGGAAGCCAAAGGAAAAACTTAATGTTTTTTTCATGGTAATGAACAGGAAAATGTTCATATAAAGGAAATGAAGAAAATAATACATTCAGATGGGTAGGTGTTCAAAATTTAGCTTTCTCTATAGGCATAGGGGAATTATTAAAGAAAAATCCTAGTATAACCTTCGATGATTTTTGTAGAGGGATTGACAGGAAGATAAGCATTTCATTTAAAACTTTCATTTAAATCATATAATTGAGATTAGCTAATTTTTTGATTCAGAACATACACAGGCAATAAAACCATATCTAGAAGAGACAAAAATCTCAGATCTCTTCCAGTGAGATTAAATGAAAGACAACTGCAACATTGTCCACTAAAGAAGTTCAGATATCTTTAGACATATACAGACGAAAACTGAGAAGTTACATTGGCTCAATAGCTAAAAGAATAGTGGTTTTATGTGGAAGTTCAATTACAGAAGTAGTCAGAAATAGCTGAATTTGAAATATATATTTCAAATTTCATATTAATTTTCTATTTTAAAAATCTGAATAAAACACTGAAGAAAACCTACTAAGACTGGATTGTTTCTCTCTGAAATCCTCCTCTGAGGATCTTTCCAAATTAAGTCTTCTAGTCTCAAAGGAGAAACAGGACAAAAATTAATGGCCCTGTTTTTTCAGGTTTCAGACTATTCTGCTGGTTATTTCAGACCTATGATCTATGCCATTACCTGTGGCTCGGGCACAGGACTGAATAAGAGAGGATCTTTTGGTGGCTTCCCCATCTCCTTTTAGAAGAAAGTGATTACAAGCTGCAAGGATATTAGTAGGGGTTTCACTAGTGTCCATAAACTGGTGTTCTGTATCTGTAGCAATATTCATAGATTCCTCATAAGCAGAGCTGCATAAAAGCAACCCTTTTACTCCGTGTTAGTTTTTCTTGTCACTTGCCTAAATCTATCCTTCTGCAGAAGGCATCTGCCTCTCTCCCGTTATTAGAAGCTAAGCAAACAAGGTGGTACAAGTTTCAATATTACTAGCAATTAATCTGTGAAGCTGACAATGGCCTCACAAGGAGGTACACCTGTTTGGTTACACAGTATCCCACTTGACTCTATTTCTATGCCTTTGCCACGTTATATTGCATCCCTTCTGGACAAACCGTACCACCTATTTTCACCTTTGGTTGTCTACTTTATGACAAGGAAACACATTGTGTTCTTTTGCAAAGCAAAGAGAAAAAAAAGCCACCAAACAAAACAAACCTAAAAACCCAAAGCAACAAAAAAAGCCTCTCCTGAAGAGTTTGCTATGCTTCATTATCTGACCTCCAAGATGTGAAGTACCAGACTCAGGAAATAAATGCTATGTAGTACCTTTAGTGTTCAATGAAAAAAAATCAGAACACATAATTTACTGCCTGAAAACAAAAGCTAAAGATTTCAGTCACTGATCATAAGCAATTCATAGTTTTAAAGGGAAAAGGCTCTGCATGTCTTAACAATCCCTTTTAGCATCTATCACTCAAGAAGGAGTATTCAGTTTTTACTTGCTTTTCTGTTATTTTTCCTGCTATTTGTGAATGATGCAACTAGGGTCAAAGTCATTCCACAGAACAAATTCCAGCCAGTGAACTGACAGTGAAGTGAATGAGGCTCTCTACATGACAGTCCCTTCTCCCTGTGTAATTACTAGAGAAGTCTGTTCATAAATGGCCCTTGCATTCCATTTAAAAGCCTTCAGCTCAGTAGGAAAAGTCTTCTCAAGCCTTCTGCCTTATGCAGAAAAATGTCTTCTAGCTGGCCTGAGGGCAATTTCTTCCCTCTGTTTACCCCTTCTTGAGAGGCAGCAGTCCAAATAAATTGCTGTCTAGAAAACAAACAAAAAACCATGAGCTTTGGAGTTGAGGCAGAGATGGTCAGGGAATTGCATACTCTGGTGCAAGCAGTATGTGTGTCAAGGACTGCATGAATTAGGGCTTAATCCCAGATGCATCTAACTGCAATCTCTCTTCTGATTTTTGCATGGCCAGACTCATACACTTTCCCCTGAAAGTACTATTCACTTTATGAAAGCCTTTTGTCAGAGAAGAGGCATTGCAGGACTGCCTGGAAAGCTGGTGATAGGATCAGAGAGCCTGTATGCCTGCTTTGCCTCTGATTTGTGCTATGGCCTTGAAGCAAACAACCTACTAAAATGAAACTTGGTCCCTGCCTGGCCCAAACCTACAGCATAGACTAGACCAGCATGCACACTTGCTGGCACAGCATTCTGCTCCCTTCACAAACAAAGGACTGACTTTTCCTCTTCTCTGTTAAATGAACCTGCACAACAGCAGTGGCCAGCATCTGCAACATCTCCTCCACAAAGAAGCATGATTATTTGAGATTCTTGACTGATACAGATTACTTAGAACCCATCATGAGGTATCAACAAGTCTTGATGAAGATGACTCCCTTTCTACTGACAGCAAAAGATACCGAAATGTTACACAGGATTGGTCAGGCTGTTGGACAACTTTCTTCCCTGAGCATCTCAGTAAAATAAGAACTTGTATTTTCTTCTCTTTTTGAGCTCCTTTTGTTTATAAAGCTTCAGCAGAGGACTCGCTGCAGCCTGGGAAGGTTGCAGTAGCCATTGCCATGGTTACTCTCTCTGCAACCTCTCACAGTGGGACAAGGAGTTACTCTGAGGCAGGCTTGTATTACTGCTGCCAATCACCACAACTGAGCTGCTTAAAAGACTTTTCCCTTTGGAATAGCCATCATCTGACAGATATGGAGACAGCAACGCAGAGGGAACAAGCTCCACTCTTCCCTAGAGACCCCAACCTGCTGGCCCTGAAACAAAGTGTCTCCTTTATCCCTCGAGATAACTGCCTGTGCCCCTCTTCTCCCAGCACACCCCTCCACAAGCTCACACAAAGCCTTTCATTCCCCACCACTGCATCCCCTCCTTCTAGCCTCTTTGCAGGGAGAACATCAGCTGGAGCCCCTCTTCTCCAACCCAAGCATCAAGCTTTCCTTTAGCAGGCTTTTACCCCTCTGCTAGCACTCTGTCTATGCAGAGGAACAATGTGCCCCAAATCCTATTGATGCTTGCTCCTCACTAAACACCACACTCCATGGCATGTGGGGCTGCTGCCAAATTTCTAGTAATCTGCAGGTTTTCTTAGGGGTGACCATAGCCCAGTTACTACCTTCTTTCTTTTAATCTTCAGGTGAGCTATTTCAGGTAGCAGTAAACAAGTTTACAGATCTGCACTCTGGTTGGTCAGTGACAAAAACAAGTGGTGAGGTGCTTTGGGCTGCTGCAATTGTGCTGGAACATACAGGGGTTTGAGTTTCTAGGTCTTTCTAGAAAGACAGGCCTGAGCCCAACAACACTCATATACTCAGCACTCAAAGCTTGATAGGGAAACCAAGGGTTGAAGGACAAAGTCACTCAAAGACACCAAAGAACCCAGTGGCAGATTGGAACAAATTAAATAGTTTATAGTAATTTCATGTGGCTCATACAGAATCATGAGAAACGGCCTCCCTTGAGTCATCTTGCACTTAAGGCAAATTTCCTCCAAGAAGATATTTGGCCCTTTATTTTTTTTTTAGCCAGAGCCAAAAGGGAGGAAAAAAAAAACGCTCTTAATCACTGTAAGAGTACCATTGACTCAGACTACTGCCTAGGTTCATTTCTTTACCAGTGATTAAATCTAATCACTGTTTGTTTGATATTATAATATCAAAGCTTTGCACTTAGTTGCCTACATTTGTGTCTAACATCTTGCTCACAGAAGTGTTGAAAAGAGGTCTTAAATGCAAAACTTCTGACCAAATTTATATGAATTCCCATATTTAGACTTTGCTATTTTTTTCTGAATGTACATATTTAAATAATTACTATGAATTATCCTATAAAGCATGTAAGGTAATTTTAATTGTGCAAATAAACCAAGTAAACAAAGCCATTGTTTTCTAACTGGACCAGATATAAAGAGAAAAAGATGATGAGAAGAATCTGAAGGTGCTGGGACCATTTTCTAGAGAGATGTGGTTTATGCCATAATCATATTCCCCACATTTCTTTTCTCAGGGAACTCACTGAGCCATTGGATCCATACCTTTTTGGCTAGTTACATTGAAATATACAAATTCACTAAAATCAAAATACTGTTGAATTTGGAAAGAAAAAATAAAACACAGGTAAAGCACAAACTGGTTAATGTGAAATTAGATATAACAATAGTATTAGAGAAAGCTTAAATTCTTAGCCCAGTGGAGTCATGGCCAGAGGATTTTTTCTGAAACCATATGGTATCTGCCATGAGAATGTGAAGAAATATTGTTCCTAGCCACATAGCTGCCTGAAGCATGGCAGATGGAGGGAAGAATACATGTGCCAGCATGACTAATTAGCTCAGAGACTCTTAATTCCTCTGTTGTTTTTAAAATGCCACTCCTTCAAAGTCTGATCCCATATCCATGAAAGGAAATGAGGATTTTTCAACCCACTCTGGTAAATGCTGGCCTCAAACCCATGATA